>JAVHJT010000013.1:0-137276 GCA_033030585.1 Hippophae rhamnoides | reverse complement strand
AATTAATATTCATAAAAAAAATATTTATTTACTCCAACTATGATACCAAAATTACGTATGTGTAAATTATCATATAGTGTTACTTTGTATAGATTTAATAATTATTTGCATAGTTTGGTTGCATATTGCACGATAATGTCTATGGTATCGACACCACAGAAAGGTAATCTTCTTGTCTCTGAATCTTTGGTTTCCAACATCGCTTAATATTAAGAATCATTTGGTATGTATGATATTTCACCCTCTAATATATTTTTTTGAATTGTTAAATAATTATTTCTTCCAATCTAACATATATATTTATAGTTTCTAATTATGTGTGATTTTATTTAAAAGAGTTATTTTATTTAATATGAGTTATTTTAGATAAAGGAAAAACTTTATGTTTTATTTATTTATTTGTAACACAATTTATTAATCCATATTTATATTTAAGGAATTATTAGAGATCGTCCATATTATAATGTTATGAATTTCAATTAATATTCATAGTAAAATATTTATTAACTCCAACTATGATACCAAAATTACGTACGTGTAAATTATCATATAGTGTTACTTTGAATAGATTTAATAATTATTTGCATAGTTTGGTTACATATTGCACGATAATGTCTAGGGTATCGACACCACAAAAAGGTAATCTTCTTGTCTCTCAATCTTTGGTTTCCAACATCACTTAATATTGAAAATCATTTGGTATGTATGATATTTCATCCTCTATTATATTTTGTTGAATTGTGAAATAATTATTTCTTCCAATCTAACATATATATTTATAGTTTCTAATTATGTGTGATTTTATTTAAAAGAGTTATTTTATTTAATATGAGTTATTTTAGATAAAGGAAAAACTTTATGTTTTATTTATTTATTTGTAACACAATTTATTAATCCATATTTATATTTAAGGAATTATTAGAGAACGACCATATTATAAAGTTATGAATTTCAATTAATATTCATAAAAAAATATTTATTTACTGCAAATATGATACCAAAATTACGTACGTGTAAATTATAATATAGTGTTACTTTGAATAGATTTAATAATTATTTGCATAGTTTGGTTACATATTGCACAATAATGTCTAGGGTATCGAAACCACAAAAAGGTAATCTTCTTGTCTCTGAATCTTTGGTTTCCAACATGCTTAATATTGAAAATCATTTAGTATGTATGATATTTCACCCTCTATTATATTTTTTTGAATTGTGAAATAATTATTTATTCCAATCTAACATATATATTTATAGTTTCTAATTATGTGTGATTTTATTTAAAAGAGTTATTTTATTTAATATGAGTTATTTTAGATAAAGGAAAAACTTTATGTTTTATTTATTTATTTGTAACATAATTTATTAATCCATATTTATATTTAAAGAATTATTAGAGAACGTCCATATTATAATGTTATGAATTTCAATTAATATTCATAGTAAAATATTTATTAACTCCAACTATGATACCAAAATTACGTACGTGTAAATTATCATATAGTGTTACTTTGAATAGATTTAATAATTATTTGCATAGTTTGGTTACATATTGCACGATAATGTCTAGGGTATCGACACCACAAAAAGGTAATCTTCTTGTCTCTCAATCTTTGTTTTCCAACATCACTTAATATGGAAAATCATTTGGTATGTATGATATTGCACCCTATATTATATTTTTTTGAATTGTGAAATAATTATTTCTTCCAATCTAACATATATATTTATAGTTTCTAATTATGTGTGATTTTATTTAAAAGAGTTATTTTATTTAATATGAGTTATTTTAGATAAAGGAAAAACTTTATGTTTTATTTATTTATTTGTAACACAATTTATTAATCCATATTTATATTTAAGGAATTATTAGAGAACGACCATATTATAAAGTTATGAATTTCAATTAATATTCATAAAAAAAATATTTATTTACTGCAAATATGATACCAAAATTACGTTCGTCTAAATTATAATATAGTGTTACTTTGAATAGATTTAATAATTATTTGCATAGTTTGGTTACATATTGCACAATAATGTCTAGGGTATCGACACCACAAAAAGGTAATCTTCTTGTCTCTGAATCTTTGGTTTCCAACATCACTTAATATTAAGAATCATTTGGTATGTATGATATTTCACCCTCTATTATATTTTTTTGAATTGTGAAATAATTATTTCTTCCAATCTAACATATATATTTATAGTTTCTAATTATGTGTGATTTTATTTAAAAGAGTTATTTTATTTAATATGAGTTATTTTAGATAAAGGAAAAACTTTATGTTTTATTTATTTATTTGTAACACAATTTATTAATCCATTTTTATATTTAAAGAATTATTAGAGAACGTCCATATTATAATGTTATGAATTTCAATTAATATTCATAGTAAAATATTTATTTACTGCAAATATGATACCAAAATTACGTACGTGTAAATTAAAATATAGTGTTACTTTGAATAGATTTAATAATTATTTGCATAGTTTGGTTACATATTGCACAATAATGTCTAGGGTATCGACACCACAAAAATGTAATCTTCTTATCTCTGAATCTTTGGTTTCCAACATCACTTAATATTGAAAATCATTTGGTATGTATGATATTTCATCCTCTATTATATTTTGTTGAATTGTGAAATAATTATTTCTTCCAATCTAACATATATATTTATAGTTTCTAATTATGTGTGATTTTATTTAAAAGAGTTATTTTATTTAATATGAGTTATTTTAGATAAAGGAAAAACTTTATGTTTTATTTATTTATTTGTAACACAATTTATTAATCCATATTTATATTTAAGGAATTATTAGAGAACGACCATATTATAAAGTTATGAATTTCAATTAATATTCATAAAAAAAATATTTATTTACTGCAATTATAATACCAAAATTACGTACGTCTAAATTATAATATAGTGTTACTTTGAATAGATTTAATAATTATTTGCATAGTTTGGTTACATATTGCACAATAATGTCTAGGGTATCGACACCACAAAAAGGTAATCTTCTTGTCTCTGAATCTTTGGTTTCCAACATCACTTAATATGGAAAATCATTTAGTATGTATGATATTTCACCCTCTATTATATTTTGTTCAATTGTGAAATAATTATTTATTCCAATCTAACATATATATTTATAGTTTCTAATTATGTGTGATTTTATTTAAAAGAGTTATTTTATTTAATATGAGTTATTTTAGATAAAGGAAAAACTTTATGTTTTATTTATTTATTTGTAACACAATTTATTAATCCATATTTATATTTAAGGAATTATTAGTGAACGACCATATTATAAAGTTATGAATTTCAAGTAATATTCATAAAAATAATATTTATTAACTCCAACTATGATACCAAAATTACGTACGTGTAAATTATCATATAGTGTTACTTTGAATAGATTTAATAATTATTTGCATAGTTTGGTTACATATTGCACGATAATGTCTAGGGTATCGACACCACAAAAAGGTAATCTTCTTGTCTCTGAATCTTTGGTTTCCAACATCACTTAATATTGAAAATCATTTGGTATGTATGATATTTCACCCTCTATTATATTTTTTTGAATTGTGAAATAATTATTTCTTCCAATCTAACATATATATTTATAGTTTCTAATTATGTGTGATTTTATTTAAAAGAGTTATTTTATTTAATATGAGTTATTTTAGATAAAGGAAAAACTTTATGTTTTATTTATTTATTTGTAACACAATTTATTAATCCATATTTATATTTAAAGAATTATTAGAGATCGTCCATATTATAATGTTATGAATTTCAATTAATATTCATAAAAAAATATTTATTTACTGCAAATATGATACCAAAATTACGTTCGTCTAAATTATAATATAGTGTTACTTTGAATAGATTTAATAATTATTTGCATAGTTTGGTTACATATTGCACGATAATGTCTAGGGTATCGACACCACAAAAAGGTAATCTTCTTGTCTCTCAATCTTTGTTTTCCAACATCACTTAATATTGAAAATCATTTGGTATGTATGATATTTCATCCTCTATTATATTTTGTTGAATTGTGAAATAATTATTTCTTCCAATCTAACATATATATTTATAGTTTCTAATTATGTGTGATTTTATTTAAAAGAGTTATTTTATTTAATATGAGTTATTTTAGATAAAGGAAAAACTTTATGTTTTATTTATTTATTTGTAACACAATTTATTAATCCATATTTATATTTAAGGAATTATTAGAGAACGACCATATTATAAAGTTATGAATTTCAATTAATATTCATAAAAAAAATATTTATTTACTGCAAATATGATACCAAAATTACGTTCGTCTAAATTATAATATAGTGTTACTTTGAATAGATTTAATAATTATTTGCATAGTTTGGTTACATATTGCACAATAAAGTCTAGGGTACCGACACCACAAAAAGGTAATCTTCTTATCTCTGAATCTTTGGTTTCCAACATCACTTAATATTGAAAATCATTTGGTATGTATGATATTTCATCCTCTATTATATTTTGTTGAATTGTGAAATAATTATTTCTTCCAATCTAACATATATATTTATAGTTTCTAATTATGTGTGATTTTATTTAAAAGAGTTATTTTATTTAATATGAGTTATTTTAGATAAAGGAAAAACTTTATGTTTTATTTATTTATTTGTAACACAATTTATTAATCCATATTTATATTTAAGGAATTATTAGAGAACGACCATATTATAAAGTTATGAATTTCAATTAATATTCATAAAAAAATATTTATTAACTCCAACTATGATACCAAAATTACGTACGTGTAAATTATCATATAGTGTTACTTTGAGTAGATTTAATAATTATTTGCATAGTTTGGTTACATATTGCACGATAATGTCTAGGGTATCGACACCACAAAAAGGTAATCTTCTTGTCTCTCAATCTTTGTTTTCCAACATCACTTAATATTGAAAATCATTTGGTATGTATGATATTTCATCTTCTATTATATTTTGTTGAATTGTGAAATAATTATTTCTTCCAATCTAACATATATATTTATAGTTTCTAATTATGTGTGATTTTATTTAACAGAGTTATTTTAGTTAATATGAGTTATTTTAGATAAAGGAAAAACTTTATGTTTTATTTATTTATTTGTAACACAATTTATTAATCCATATTTATATTTAAAGAATTATTAGAGATCGTCCATATTATAATGTTATGAATTTCAATTAATATTCATAGTAAAATATTTATTAACTCCAACTATGATACCAAAATTACGTACGTGTAAATTATCATATAGTGTTACTTTGAGTAGATTTAATAATTATTTGCATAGTTTGGTTACATATTGCACGATAATGTCTAGGGTATCGACACCACAAAAAGGTAATCTTCTTGTCTCTCAATCTTTGGTTTCCAACATCACTTAATATTGAAAATCATTTGGTATGTATGATATTTCACCCTCTATTATATTTTTTTGAATTGTGAAATAATTATTTCTTCCAATCTAACATATATATTTATAGTTTCTAATTATGTGTGATTTTATTTAAAAGAGTTATTTTATTTAATATGAGTTATTTTAGATAAAGGAAAAACTTTATGTTTTATTTATTTATTTGTAACACAATTTATTAATCCATATTTATATTTAAGGAATTATTAGAGAACGACCATATTATAAAGTTATGAATTTCAATTAATATTCATAAAAAAATATTTATTTACTGCAAATATGATACCAAAATTACGTACGTGTAAATTATAATATAGTGTTACTTTGAATAGATTTAATAATTATTTGCATAGTTTGGTTACATATTGCACAATAATGTCTAGGGTATCGACACCACAAAAAGGTAATCTTCTTGTCTCTGAATCTTTGGTTTCCAACATCACTTAATATTAAGAATCATTTGTATGTATGATATTTCACGCTCTATTATATTTTTTTGAATTGTGAAATAATTATTTCTTCCAATCTAACATATATATTTATAGTTTCTAATTATGTGTGATTTTATTTAAAAGAGTTATTTTATTTAATATGAGTTATTTTAGATAAAGGAAAAACTTTATGTTTTATTTATTTATTTGTAACACAATTTATTAATCCATATTTATATTTAAAGAATTATTAGAGATCGTCCATATTATAATGTTATGAATTTCAATTAATATTCATAGTAAAATATTTATTAACTCCAACTATGATACCAAAATTACGTTCGTCTAAATTATCATATAGTGTTACTTTGAGTAGATTTAATAATTATTTGCATAGTTTGGTTACATATTGCACGATAATGTCTAGGGTATCGACACCACAAAAAGGTAATCTTCTTGTCTCTCAATCTTTGGTTTCCAACATCACTTAATATTGAAAATCATTTGGTATGTATGATATTTCACCCTCTATTATATTTTTTTGAATTGTGAAATAATTATTTCTTCCAATCTAACATATATATTTATAGTTTCTAATTATGTGTGATTTTATTTAAAAGAGTTATTTTATTTAATATGAGTTATTTTAGATAAAGGAAAAACTTTATGTTTTATTTATTTATTTGTAACACAATTTATTAATCCATATTTATATTTAAGGAATTATTAGAGAACGACCATATTATAAAGTTATGAATTTCAATTAATATTCATAAAAAAAATATTTATTTACTGCAAATATGATACCAAAATTACGTTCGTCTAAATTATAATATAGTGTTACTTTGAATAGATTTAATAATTATTTGCATAGTTTGGTTACATATTGCACAATAATGTCTAGGGTATCGACACCACAAAAAGGTAATCTTCTTGTCTCTGAATCTTTGGTTTCCAACATCACTTAATATTGAAAATCATTTGGTATGTATGATATTTCATCCTCTATTATATTTTGTTGAATTGTGAAATAATTATTTCTTCCAATCTAACATATATATTTATAGTTTCTAATTATGTGTGATTTTATTTAAAAGAGTTATTTTATTTAATATGAGTTATTTTAGATAAAGGAAAAACTTTATGTTTTATTTATTTATTTGTAACACAATTTATTAATCCATATTTATATTTAAAGAATTATTAGAGATCGTCCAAATTATAATGTTATGAATTTCAATTAATATTCATAGTAAAATATTTATTAACTCCAACTATGATACCAAAATTACGTACGTGTAAATTATCATATAGTGTTACTTTGAATAGATTTAATAATTATTTGCATAGTTTGGTTACATATTGCACGATAATGTCTAGGGTATCGACACCACAAAAAGGTAATCTTCTTGTCTCTCAATCTTTGTTTTCCAACATCACTTAATATGGAAAATCATTTGGTATGTATGATATTGCACCCTCTATTATATTTTTTTGAATTGTGAAATAATTATTTCTTCCAATCTAACATATATATTTATAGTTTCTAATTATGTGTGATTTTATTTAAAAGAGTTATTTTATTTAATATGAGTTATTTTAGATAAAGGAAAAACTTTATGTTTTATTTATTTATTTGTAACACAATTTATTAATCCATATTTATATTTAAGGAATTATTAGAGAACGACCATATTATAAAGTTATGAATTTCAATTAATATTCATAAAAAAAATATTTATTTACTGCAAATATGATACCAAAATTACGTACGTGTAAATTATAATATAGTGTTACTTTGAATAGATTTAATAATTATTTGCATAGTTTGGTTACATATTGCACAATAATGTCTAGGGTATCGACACCAAAAAAGGTAATCTTCTTGTCTCTGAATCTTTGGTTTCCAACATCACTTAATATTAAGAATCATTTGTATGTATGATATTTCACGCTATATTATATTTTTTTGAATTGTGAAATAATTATTTCTTCCAATCTAACATATATATTTATAGTTTCTAATTATGTGTGATTTTATTTAAAAGAGTTATTTTATTTAATATGAGTTATTTTAGATAAAGGAAAAACTTTATGTTTTATTTATTTATTTGTAACACAATTTATTAATCCATATTTATATTTAAAGAATTATTAGAGATCGTCCAAATTATAATGTTATGAATTTCAATTAATATTCATAGTAAAATATTTATTAACTCCAACTATGATACCAAAATTACGTACGTGTAAATTATCATATAGTGTTACTTTGAATAGATTTAATAATTATTTGCATAGTTTGGTTACATATTGCACGATAATGTCTAGGGTATCGACACCACAAAAAGGTAATCTTCTTGTCTCTCAATCTTTGGTTTCCAACATCACTTAATATTGAAAATCATTTGGTATGTATGATATTTCATCCTCTATTATATTTTGTTGAATTGTGAAATAATTATTTCTTCCAATCTAACATATATATTTATAGTTTCTAATTATGTGTGATTTTATTTAAAAGAGTTATTTTATTTAATATGAGTTATTTTAGATAAAGGAAAAACTTTATGTTTTATTTATTTATTTGTAACACAATTTATTAATCCATATTTATATTTAAGGAATTATTAGAGAACGACCATATTATAAAGTTATGAATTTCAATTAATATTCATAAAAAAAATATTTATTTACTGCAAATATGATACCAAAATTACGTTCGTCTAAATTATAATATAGTGTTACTTTGAATAGATTTAATAATTATTTGCATAGTTTGGTTACATATTGCACAATAATGTCTAGGGTATCGACACCACAAAAAGGTAATCTTCTTGTCTCTCAATCTTTGTTTTCCAACATCACTTAATATTGAAAATCATTTGGTATGTATGATATTTCATCTTCTATTATATTTTGTTGAATTGTGAAATAATTATTTCTTCCAATCTAACATATATATTTATAGTTTCTAATTATGTGTGATTTTATTTAACAGAGTTATTTTAGTTAATATGAGTTATTTTAGATAAAGGAAAAACTTTATGTTTTATTTATTTATTTGTAACACAATTTATTAATCCATATTTATATTTAAAGAATTATTAGAGATCGTCCATATTATAATGTTATGAATTTCAATTAATATTCATAAAAAAAATATTTATTTACTGCAAATATGATACCAAAATTACGTTCGTCTAAATTATAATATAGTGTTACTTTGAATAGATTTAATAATTATTTGCATAGTTTGGTTACATATTGCACAATAATGTCTAGGGTATCGACACCAAAAAAGGTAATCTTCTTGTCTCTGAATCTTTGGTTTCCAACATCACTTAATATTGAAAATCATTTGGTATGCATGATATTTCACGCTATATTATATTTTTTTGAATTGTGAAATAATTATTTCTTCCAATCTAACATATATATTTATAGTTTCTAATTATGTGTGATTTTATTTAAAAGAGTTATTTTATTTAATATGAGTTATTTTAGATAAAGGAAAAACTTTATGTTTTATTTATTTATTTGTAACACAATTTATTAATCCATATTTATATTTAAGGAATTATTAGAGAACGACCATATTATAAAGTTATGAATTTCAATTAATATTCATAAAAAATATTTATTTACTGCAAATATGATACCAAAATTACGTACGTGTAAATTATAATATAGTGTTACTTTGAATAGATTTAATAATTATTTGCATAGTTTGGTTACATATTGCACAATAATGTCTAGGGTATCGACACCACAAAAAGGTAATCTTCTTGTCTCTCAATCTTTGTTTTCCAACATCACTTAATATTGAAAATCATTTGGTATGTATGATATTTCACCCTCTATTATATTTTTTTGAATTGTGAAATAATTATTTCTTCCAATCTAACATATATATTTATAGTTTCTAATTATGTGTGATTTTATTTAAAAGAGTTATTTTATTTAATATGAGTTATTTTAGATAAAGGAAAAACTTTATGTTTTATTTATTTATTTGTAACACAATTTATTAATCCATATTTATATTTAAGGAATTATTAGAGAACGACCATATTATAAAGTTATGAATTTCAATTAATATTCATAAAAAAAATATTTATTTACTGCAAATATGATACCAAAATTACGTACGTGTAAATTATAATATAGTGTTACTTTGAATAGATTTAATAATTATTTGCATAGTTTGGTTACATATTGCACAATAATGTCTAGGGTATCGACACCACAAAAATGTAATCTTCTTATCTCTGAATCTTTGGTTTCCAACATCACTTAATATTGAAAATCATTTGGTATGTATGATATTTCATCCTCTATTATATTTTGTTGAATTGTGAAATAATTATTTCTTCCAATCTAACATATATATTTATAGTTTCTAATTATGTGTGATTTTATTTAAAAGAGTTATTTTATTTAATATGAGTTATTTTAGATAAAGGAAAAACTTTATGTTTTATTTATTTATTTGTAACACAATTTATTAATCCATATTTATATTTAAAGAATTATTAGAGATCGTCCAAATTATAATGTTATGAATTTCAATTAATATTCATAGTAAAATATTTATTAACTCCAACTATGATACCAAAATTACGTACGTGTAAATTATCATATAGTGTTACTTTGAGTAGATTTAATAATTATTTGCATAGTTTGGTTACATATTGCACGATAATGTCTAGGGTATCGACACCACAAAAAGGTAATCTTCTTGTCTCTGAATCTTTGGTTTCCAACATCACTTAATATTGAAAATCATTTGGTATGTATGATATTTCACCCTCTATTATATTTTTTTGAATTGTGAAATAATTATTTCTTCCAATCTAACATATATATTTATAGTTTCTAATTATGTGTGATTTTATTTAAAAGAGTTATTTTATTTAATATGAGTTATTTTAGATAAAGGAAAAACTTTATGTTTTATTTATTTATTTGTAACACAATTTATTAATCCATATTTATATTTAAGGAATTATTAGAGAACGACCATATTATAAAGTTATGAATTTCAATTAATATTCATAAAAAAAATATTTATTTACTGCAAATATGATACCAAAATTACGTTCGTCTAAATTATAATATAGTGTTACTTTGAATAGATTTAATAATTATTTGCATAGTTTGGTTAGATATTGCACAATAATGTCTAGGGGTATCGACACCACAAAAAGGTAATCTTCTTGTCTCTCAATCTTTGTTTTCCAACATCACTTAATATTGAAAATCATTTGGTATGTATGATATTTCATCCTCTATTATATTTTGTTGAATTGTGAAATAATTATTTCTTCCAATCTAACATATATATTTATAGTTTCTAATTATGTGTGATTTTATTTAACAGAGTTATTTTAGTTAATATGAGTTATTTTAGATAAAGGAAAAACTTTATGTTTTATTTATTTATTTGTAACACAATTTATTAATCCATATTTATATTTAAAGAATTATTAGAGATCGTCCATATTATAATGTTATGAATTTCAATTAATATTCATAGTAAAATATTTATTAACTCCAACTATGATACCAAAATTACGTACGTGTAAATTATCATATAGTGTTACTTTGAATAGATTTAATAATTATTTGCATAGTTTGGTTACATATTGCACGATAATGTCTAGGGTATCGACACCACAAAAAGGTAATCTTCTTGTCTCTCAATCTTTGGTTTCCAACATCACTTAATATGGAAAATCATTTGGTATGTATGATATTTCACCCTCTATTATATTTTTTTGAATTGTGAAATAATTATTTCTTCCAATCTAACATATATATTTATAGTTTCTAATTATGTGTGATTTTATTTAAAAGAGTTATTTTATTTAATATGAGTTATTTTAGATAAAGGAAAAACTTTATGTTTTATTTATTTATTTGTAACACAATTTATTAATCCATATTTATATTTAAGGAATTATTAGAGAACGACCATATTATAAAGTTATGAATTTCAATTAATATTCATAAAAAAAATATTTATTTACTGCAAATATGATACCAAAATTACGTTCGTCTAAATTATAATATAGTGTTACTTTGAATAGATTTAATAATTATTTGCATAGTTTGGTTACATATTGCACAATAATGTCTAGGGTATCGACACCACAAAAAGGTAATCTTCTTGTCTCTGAATCTTTGGTTTCCAACATCACTTAATATTGAAAATCATTTGGTATGCATGATATTTCACGCTATATTATATTTTTTTGAATTGTGAAATAATTATTTCTTCCAATCTAACATATATATTTATAGTTTCTAATTATGTGTGATTTTATTTAAAAGAGTTATTTTATTTAATATGAGTTATTTTAGATAAAGGAAAAACTTTATGTTTTATTTATTTATTTGTAACACAATTTATTAATCCATATTTATATTTAAAGAATTATTAGAGATCGTCCAAATTATAATGTTATGAATTTCAATTAATATTCATAGTAAAATATTTATTAACTCCAACTATGATACCAAAATTACGTACGTGTAAATTATCATATAGTGTTACTTTGAGTAGATTTAATAATTATTTGCATAGTTTGGTTACATATTGCACGATAATGTCTAGGGTATCGACACCACAAAAAGGTAATCTTCTTGTCTCTCAATCTTTGTTTTCCAACATCACTTAATATTGAAAATCATTTGGTATGTATGATATTTCATCCTCTATTATATTTTGTTGAATTGTGAAATAATTATTTCTTCCAATCTAACATATATATTTATAGTTTCTAATTATGTGTGATTTTATTTAAAAGAGTTATTTTATTTAATATGAGTTATTTTAGATAAAGGAAAAACTTTATGTTTTATTTATTTATTTGTAACACAATTTATTAATCCATATTTATATTTAAGGAATTATTAGAGAACGACCATATTATAAAGTTATGAATTTCAATTAATATTCATAAAAAAAATATTTATTTACTGCAAATATGATACCAAAATTACGTACGTGTAAATTATAATATAGTGTTACTTTGAATAGATTTAATAATTATTTGCATAGTTTGGTTACATATTGCACAATAATGTCTAGGGTATCGAAACCACAAAAAGGTAATCTTCTTGTCTCTGAATCTTTGGTTTCCAACATGCTTAATATTGAAAATCATTTAGTATGTATGATATTTCACCCTCTATTATATTTTGTTCAATTGTGAAATAATTATTTATTCCAATCTAACATATATATTTATAGTTTCTAATTATGTGTGATTTTATTTAAAAGAGTTATTTTATTTAATATGAGTTATTTTAGATAAAGGAAAAACTTTATGTTTTATTTATTTATTTGTAACACAATTTATTAATCCATATTTATATTTAAGGAATTATTAGAGAACGACCATATTATAAAGTTATGAATTTCAATTAATATTCATAAAAAAAATATTTATTTACTGCAAATATGATACCAAAATTACGTACGTGTAAATTAAAATATAGTGTTACTTTGAATAGATTTAATAATTATTTGCATAGTTTGGTTACATATTGCACAATAATGTCTAGGGTATCGAAACCACAAAAAGGTAATCTTCTTGTCTCTGAATCTTTGGTTTCCAACATCACTTAATATTGAAAATCATTTGGTATGTATGATATTTCACCCTCTATTATATTTTGTTGAATTGTGAAATAATTATTTCTTCCAATCTAACATATATATTTATAGTTTCTAATTATGTGTGATTTTATTTAAAAGAGTTATTTTATTTAATATGAGTTATTTTAGATAAAGGAAAAACTTTATGTTTTATTTATTTATTTGTAACACAATTTATTAATCCATATTTATATTTAAAGAATTATTAGAGATCGTCCAAATTATAATGTTATGAATTTCAATTAATATTCATAGTAAAATATTTATTAACTCCAACTATGATACCAAAATTACGTACGTGTAAATTATCATATAGTGTTACTTTGAATAGATTTAATAATTATTTGCATAGTTTGGTTACATATTGCACGATAATGTCTAGGGTATCGACACCACAAAAAGGTAATCTTCTTGTCTTTGAATCTTTGGTTTCCAACATCACTTAATATTGAAAATCATTTGGTATGTATGATATTTCATCCTCTATTATATTTTGTTGAATTGTGAAATAATTATTTCTTCCAATCTAACATATATATTTATAGTTTCTAATTATGTGTGATTTTATTTAAAAGAGTTATTTTATTTAATATGAGTTATTTTAGATAAAGGAAAAACTTTATGTTTTATTTATTTATTTGTAACACAATTTATTAATCCATATTTATATTTAAGGAATTATTAGAGAACGACCATATTATAAAGTTATGAATTTCAATTAATATTCATAAAAAAATATTTATTTACTGCAAATATGATACCAAAATTACGTACGTGTAAATTATAATATAGTGTTACTTTGAATAGATTTAATAATTATTTGCATAGTTTGGTTACATATTGCACAATAATGTCTAGGGTATCGACACCACAAAAAGGTAATCTTCTTGTCTCTGAATCTTTGGTTTCCAACATCACTTAATATTGAAAATCATTTGGTATGTATGATATTTCACCCTCTATTATATTTTGTTGAATTGTGAAATAATTATTTCTTCCAATCTAACATATATATTTATAGTTTCTAATTATGTGTGATTTTATTTAAAAGAGTTATTTTATTTAATATGAGTTATTTTAGATAAAGGAAAAACTTTATGTTTTATTTATTTATTTGTAACACAATTTATTAATCCATATTTATATTTAAAGAATTATTAGAGATCGTCCAAATTATAATGTTATGAATTTCAATTAATATTCATAGTAAAATATTTATTAACTCCAACTATGATACCAAAATTACGTACGTGTAAATTATCATATAGTGTTACTTTGAGTAGATTTAATAATTATTTGCATAGTTTGGTTACATATTGCACGATAATGTCTAGGGTATCGACACCACAAAAAGGTAATCTTCTTGTCTCTCAATCTTTGTTTTCCAACATCACTTAATATGGAAAATCATTTGGTATGTATGATATTGCACCCTCTATTATATTTTTTTGAATTGTGAAATAATTATTTCTTCCAATCTAACATATATATTTATAGTTTCTAATTATGTGTGATTTTATTTAAAAGAGTTATTTTATTTAATATGAGTTATTTTAGATAAAGGAAAAACTTTATGTTTTATTTATTTATTTGTAACACAATTTATTAATCCATATTTATATTTAAGGAATTATTAGAGAACGACCATATTATAAAGTTATGAATTTCAATTAATATTCATAAAAAAATATTTATTTACTCCAAATATGATACCAAAATTACGTACGTGTAAATTATAATATAGTGTTACTTTGAATAGATTTAATAATTATTTGCATAGTTTGGTTACATATTGCACAATAATGTCTAGGGTATCGACACCACAAAAAGGTAATCTTCTTGTCTCTGAATCTTTGGTTTCCAACATCACTTAATATTGAAAATCATTTGGTATGTATGATATTTCATCCTCTATTATATTTTGTTGAATTGTGAAATAATTATTTCTTCCAATCTAACATATATATTTATAGTTTCTAATTATGTGTGATTTTATTTAAAAGAGTTATTTTATTTAATATGAGTTATTTTAGATAAAGGAAAAACTTTATGTTTTATTTATTTATTTGTAACACAATTTATTAATCCATATTTATATTTAAAGAATTATTAGAGATCGTCCATATTATAATGTTATGAATTTCAATTAATATTCATAGTAAAATATTTATTAACTCCAACTATGATACCAAAATTACGTACGTGTAAATTATCATATAGTGTTACTTTGAATAGATTTAATAATTATTTGCATAGTTTGGTTACATATTGCACGATAATGTCTAGTGCATCGACACCACAAAAAGGTAATCTTCTTGTCTCTCAATCTTTGTTATCCAACATCACTTAATATGGAAAATCATTTGGTATGTATGATATTGCACCCTATATTATATTTTTTTGAATTGTGAAATAATTATTTCTTCCAATCTAACATATATATTTATAGTTTCTAATTATGTGTGATTTTATTTAAAAGAGTTATTTTATTTAATATGAGTTATTTTAGATAAAGGAAAAACTTTATGTTTTATTTATTTATTTGTAACACAATTTATTAATCCATATTTATATTTAAGGAATTATTAGAGAACGACCATATTATAAAGTTATGAATTTCAATTAATATTCATAAAAAAAATATTTATTTACTGCAAATATGATACCAAAATTACGTTCGTCTAAATTATAATATAGTGTTACTTTGAATAGATTTAATAATTATTTGCATAGTTTGGTTACATATTGCACAATAATGTCTAGGGTATCGAAACCACAAAAAGGTAATCTTCTTGTCTCTGAATCTTTGGTTTCCAACATCACTTAATATTGAAAATCATTTGGTATGTATGATATTTCATCCTCTATTATATTTTGTTGAATTGTGAAATAATTATTTCTTCCAATCTAACATATATATTTATAGTTTCTAATTATGTGTGATTTTATTTAAAAGAGTTATTTTATTTAATATGAGTTATTTTAGATAAAGGAAAAACTTTATGTTTTATTTATTTATTTGTAACACAATTTATTAATCCATATTTATATTTAAAGAATTATTAGAGATCGTCCATATTATAATGTTATGAATTTCAATTAATATTCATAGTAAAATATTTATTAACTCCAACTATGATACCAAAATTACGTACGTGTAAATTATCATATAGTGTTACTTTGTATAGATTTAATAATTATTTGCATAGTTTGGTTACATATTGCACGATAATGTCTATGGTATCGACACCACAAAAAGGTAATCTTCTTATCTCTCAATCTTTGGGTTCCAACATCACTTAATATGGAAAATCATTTGGTATGTATGATATTTCACCCTGTATTATATTTTTTTGAATTGTGAAATAATTATTTCTTCCAATCTAACATATATATTTATAGTTTCTAATTATGTGTGATTTTATTTAAAAGAGTTATTTTATTTAATATGAGTTATTTTAGATAAAGGAAAAACTTTATGTTTTATTTATTTATTTGTAACACAATTTATTAATCCATATTTATATTTAAGGAATTATTAGAGAACGACCATATTATAAAGTTATGAATTTCAATTAATATTCATAAAAAAAATATTTATTTACTGCAAATATGATACCAAAATTACGTTCGTCTAAATTATAATATAGTGTTACTTTGAATAGATTTAATAATTATTTGCATAGTTTGGTTACATATTGCACAATAATGTCTAGGGTATCGACACCACAAAAAGGTAATCTTCTTGTCTCTGAATCTTTGGTTTCCAACATCACTTAATATTGAAAATCATTTGGTATGTATGATATTTCACCCTCTATTATATTTTGTTGAATTGTGAAATAATTATTTCTTCCAATCTAACATATATATTTATAGTTTCTAATTATGTGTGATTTTATTTAACAGAGTTATTTTATTTAATATGAGTTATTTTAGATAAAGGAAAAACTTTATGTTTTATTTATTTATTTGTAACACAATTTATTAATCCATATTTATATTTAAAGAATTATTAGAGATCGTCCATATTATAATGTTATGAATTTCAATTAATATTCATAAAAAAAATATTTATTTACTGCAAATATGATACCAAAATTACGTTCGTCTAAATTATAATATAGTGTTACTTTGAATAGATTTAATAATTATTTGCATAGTTTGGTTACATATTGCACAATAATGTCTAGGGTATCGACACCACAAAAAGGTAATCTTCTTGTCTCTCAATCTTTGGTTTCCAACATCACTTAATATTGAAAATCATTTGGTATGTATGATATTTCACCCTCTATTATATTTTTTTGAATTGTGAAATAATTATTTCTTCCAATCTAACATATATATTTATAGTTTCTAATTATGTGTGATTTTATTTAAAAGAGTTATTTTATTTAATATGAGTTATTTTAGATAAAGGAAAAACTTTATGTTTTATTTATTTATTTGTAACACAATTTATTAATCCATATTTATATTTAAGGAATTATTAGAGAACGACCATATTATAAAGTTATGAATTTCAATTAATATTCATAAAAAAATATTTATTTACTCCAAATATGATACCAAAATTACGTACTTGTAAATTATAATATAGTGTTACTTTGAATAGATTTAATAATTATTTGCATAGTTTGGTTACATATTGCACAATAATGTCTAGGGTATCGACACCACAAAAATGTAATCTTCTTGTCTCTGAATCTTTGGTTTCTAACATCACTTAATATTGAAAATCATTTGGTATGTATGATATTTCATCCTCTATTATATTTTGTTGAATTGTGAAATAATTATTTCTTCCAATCTAACATATATATTTATAGTTTCTAATTATGTGTGATTTTATTTAAAAGAGTTATTTTATTTAATATGAGTTATTTTAGATAAAGGAAAAACTTTATGTTT
This sequence comes from Hippophae rhamnoides, assembly GCA_033030585.1. NCBI lineage: Eukaryota > Viridiplantae > Streptophyta > Magnoliopsida > Rosales > Elaeagnaceae > Hippophae > Hippophae rhamnoides. Next base: position 118,790 of record JAVHJT010000013.1, on the reverse strand, counting down.
TATTTATTTATTTGTAACACAATTTATTAATCCATATTTATATTTAAAGAATTATTAGAGATCGTCCAAATTATAATGTTATGAATTTCAATTAATATTCATAGTAAAATATTTATTAACTCCAACTATGATACCAAAATTACGTACGTGTAAATTATCATATAGTGTTACTTTGAATAGATTTAATAATTATTTGCATAGTTTGGTTACATATTGCACGATAATGTCTAGGGTATCGACACCACAAAAAGGTAATCTTCTTGTCTCTCAATCTTTGTTTTCCAACATCACTTAATATGGAAAATCATTTGGTATGTATGATATTGCACCCTATATTATATTTTTTTGAATTGTGAAATAATTATTTCTTCCAATCTAACATATATATTTATAGTTTCTAATTATGTGTGATTTTATTTAAAAGAGTTATTTTATTTAATATGAGTTATTTTAGATAAAGGAAAAACTTTATGTTTTATTTATTTATTTGTAACACAATTTATTAATCCATATTTATATTTAAGGAATTATTAGAGAACGACCATATTATAAAGTTATGAATTTCAATTAATATTCATAAAAAAAATATTTATTTACTGCAAATATGATACCAAAATTACGTACGTGTAAATTATAATATAGTGTTACTTTGAATAGATTTAATAATTATTTGCATAGTTTGGTTACATATTGCACAATAATGTCTAGGGTATCGACACCACAAAAAGGTAATCTTCTTGTCTCTGAATCTTTGGTTTCCAACATCACTTAATATTGAAAATCATTTGGTATGTATGATATTTCACCCTCTATTATATTTTTTTGAATTGTGAAATAATTATTTCTTCCAATCTAACATATATATTTATAGTTTCTAATTATGTGTGATTTTATTTAAAAGAGTTATTTTATTTAATATGAGTTATTTTAGATAAAGGAAAAACTTTATGTTTTATTTATTTATTTGTAACACAATTTATTAATCCATATTTATATTTAAAGAATTATTAGAGATCGTCCAAATTATAATGTTATGAATTTCAATTAATATTCATAGTAAAATATTTATTAACTCCAACTATGATACCAAAATTACGTACGTGTAAATTATCATATAGTGTTACTTTGAATAGATTTAATAATTATTTGCATAGTTTGGTTACATATTGCACGATAATGTCTAGGGTATCGACACCACAAAAAGGTAATCTTCTTGTCTCTCAATCTTTGGTTTCCAACATCACTTAATATGGAAAATCATTTGGTATGTATGATATTGCACCCTCTATTATATTTTTTTGAATTGTGAAATAATTATTTCTTCCAATCTAACATATATATTTATAGTTTCTAATTATGTGTGATTTTATTTAAAAGAGTTATTTTATTTAATATGAGTTATTTTAGATAAAGGAAAAACTTTATGTTTTATTTATTTATTTGTAACACAATTTATTAATCCATATTTATATTTAAGGAATTATTAGAGAACGACCATATTATAAAGTTATGAATTTCAATTAATATTCATAAAAAAAATATTTATTTACTGCAAATATGATACCAAAATTACGTACGTGTAAATTATAATATAGTGTTACTTTGAATAGATTTAATAATTATTTGCATAGTTTGGTTACATATTGCACAATAATGTCTAGGGTATCGACACCACAAAAAGGTAATCTTCTTGTCTCTGAATCTTTGGTTTCCAACATCACTTAATATTAAGAATCATTTGTATGTATGATATTTCACGCTCTATTATATTTTTTTGAATTGTGAAATAATTATTTCTTCCAATCTAACATATATATTTATAGTTTCTAATTATGTGTGATTTTATTTAAAAGAGTTATTTTATTTAATATGAGTTATTTTAGATAAAGGAAAAACTTTATGTTTTATTTATTTATTTGTAACACAATTTATTAATCCATATTTATATTTAAAGAATTATTAGAGATCGTCCAAATTATAATGTTATGAATTTCAATTAATATTCATAGTAAAATATTTATTAACTCCAACTATGATACCAAAATTACGTACGTGTAAATTATCATATAGTGTTACTTTGAATAGATTTAATAATTATTTGCATAGTTTGGTTACATATTGCACGATAATGTCTAGGGTATCGACACCACAAAAAGGTAATCTTCTTGTCTATCAATCTTTGTTTTCCAACATCACTTAATATTGAAAATCATTTGGTATGTATGATATTTCACCCTCTATTATATTTTTTTTAAATTGTTAAATAATTATTTCTTCCAATCTAACATATATATTTATAGTTTCTAATTATGTGTGATTTTATTTAAAAGAGTTATTTTATTTAAAATGAGTTATTTTAGATAAAGGAAAAACTTTATATTTTATTTAAATTTTTGGAACATAATTTATTAATCCATATTTATATTTAAGGAATTATTAGAGAACGACCATATTATAAAGTTATGAATTTCAATTAATATTCATAAAAAAATATTTATTTACTGCAAATATGATACCAAAATTACGTACTTGTAAATTATAATATAGTGTTACTTTGAATAGATTTAATAATTATTTGCATAGTTTGGTTACATATTGCACAATAATGTCAAGGGTATCGACACCACAAAAAGGTAATCTTCTTGTCTCTGAATCTTTGGTTTCCAACATCACTTAATATTGAAAATCATTTAGTATGTATGATATTTCACCCTCTATTATATTTTTTTGAATTGTGAAATAATTATTTGTTCCAATCTAACATATATATTTATAGTTTCTAATTATGTGTGATTTTATTTAAAAGAGTTATTTTATTTAATATGAGTTATTTTAGATAAAGGAAAAACTTTATGTTTTATTTATTTATTTGTAACATAATTTATTAATCCATTTTTATATTTAAAGAATTATTAGAGAACGTCCATATTATAATGTTATGAATTTCAATTAATATTCATAGTAAAATATTTATAAACTCCAACAATGATACCAAAATTACGTACGTGTAAATTATCATATAGTGTTACTTTGAATAGATTTAATAATTATTTGCATAGTTTGGTTACATATTGCACGATAATGTCTAGGGTATCGAAACCACAAAAAGGTAATCTTCTTGTCTCTGAATCTTTGGTTTCCAACATGCTTAATATTGAAAATCATTTAGTATGTATGATATTTCACCCTCTATTATATTTTGTTCAATTGTGAAATAATTATTTATTCCAATCTAACATATATATTTATAGTTTCTAATTATGTGTGATTTTATTTAAAAGAGTTATTTTATTTAATATGAGTTATTTTAGATAAAGGAAAAACTTTATGTTTTATTTATTTATTTGTAACACAATTTATTAATCCATATTTATATTTAAGGAATTATTAGAGAACGACCATATTATAAAGTTATGAATTTCAATTAATATTCATAAAAAAAATATTTATTTACTGCAAATATGATACCAAAATTACGTACGTGTAAATTATAATATAGTGTTACTTTGAATAGATTTAATAATTATTTGCATAGTTTGGTTACATATTGCACAATAATGTCTAGGGTATCGACACCACAAAAAGGTAATCTTCTTGTCTCTGAATCTTTGGTTTCCAACATCACTTAATATTGAAAATCATTTGGTATGTATGATATTTCATCCTCTATTATATTTTGTTGAATTGTGAAATAATTATTTCTTCCAATCTAACATATATATTTATAGTTTCTAATTATGTGTGATTTTATTTAAAAGAGTTATTTTATTTAATATGAGTTATTTTAGATAAAGGAAAAACTTTATGTTTTATTTATTTATTTGTAACACAATTTATTAATCCATATTTATATTTAAAGAATTATTAGAGATCGTCCATATTATAATGTTATGAATTTCAATTAATATTCATAGTAAAATATTTATTAACTCCAACTATGATACCAAAATTACGTACGTGTAAATTATCATATAGTGTTACTTTGAATAGATTTAATAATTATTTGCATAGTTTGGTTACATATTGCACGATAATGTCTAGGGTATCGACACCACAAAAAGGTAATCTTCTTGTCTCTCAATCTTTGGTTTCCAACATCACTTAATATTGAAAATCATTTGGTATGTATGATATTTCATCCTCTATTATATTTTGTTGAATTATGAAATAATTATTTCTTCCAATCTAACATATATATTTATAGTTTCTAATTATGTGTGATTTTATTTAAAAGAGTTATTTTATTTAATATGAGTTATTTTAGATAAAGGAAAAACTTTATGTTTTATTTATTTATTTGTAACACAATTTATTAATCCATATTTATATTAAAGGAATTATTAGAGAACGACCATATTATAAAGTGATGAATTTCAATTAATATTCATAAAACAAATATTTATTTACTGCAAATACGATACCAAAATTACGTACGTGTAAATTATAATATAGTGTTACTTTGAGTAGATTTAATAATTATTTGCATAGTTTGGTTACATATTGCACAATAATGTCTAGGGTATCGACACCAGAAAAATGTAATCTTCTTATCTCTGAATCTTTGGTTTCCAACATCACTTAATATTGAAAATCATTTGGTATGTATGATATTTCACCCTCTATTATATTTTGTTGAATTGTGAAATAATTATTTCTTCCAATCTAACATATATATTTATAGTTTCTAATTATGTGTGATTTTATTTAAAAGAGTTATTTTATTTAATATGAGTTATTTTAGATAAAGGAAAAACTTTATGTTTTATTTATTTATTTGTAACACAATTTATTAATCCATATTTATATTTAAAGAATTATTAGAGATCGTCCAAATTATAATGTTATGAATTTCAATTAATATTCATAGTAAAATATTTATTAACTCCAACTATGATACCAAAATTACGTACGTGTAAATTATCATATAGTGTTACTTTGAATAGATTTAATAATTATTTGCATAGTTTGGTTACATATTGCACGATAATGTCTAGGGTATCGACACCACAAAAAGGTAATCTTCTTGTCTCTCAATCTTTGGTTTCCAACATCACTTAATATTGAAAATCATTTGGTATGTATGATATTTCATCCTCTATTATATTTTGTTGAATTGTGAAATAATTATTTCTTCCAATCTAACATATATATTTATAGTTTCTAATTATGTGTGATTTTATTTAAAAGAGTTATTTTATTTAATATGAGTTATTTTAGATAAAGGAAAAACTTTATGTTTTATTTATTTATTTGTAACACAATTTATTAATCCATATTTATATTTAAGGAATTATTAGAGAACGACCATATTATAAAGTTATGAATTTCAATTAATATTCATAAAAAAAATATTTATTAACTCCAACTATGATACCAAAATTACGTACGTGTAAATTATCATATAGTGTTACTTTGAGTAGATTTAATAATTATTTGCATAGTTTGGTTACATATTGCACGATAATGTCTAGGGTATCGACACCACAAAAAGGTAATCTTCTTGTCTCTCAATCTTTGTTTTCCAACATCACTTAATATGGAAAATCATTTGGTATGTATGATATTTCACCCTCTATTATATTTTGTTGAATTGTGAAATAATTATTTCTTCCAATCTAACATATATATTTATAGTTTCTAATTATGTGTGATTTTATTTAAAAGAGTTATTTTATTTAATATGAGTTATTTTAGATAAAGGAAAAACTTTATGTTTTATTTATTTATTTGTAACACAATTTATTAATCCATATTTATATTTAAGGAATTATTAGAGAACGACCATATTATAAAGTTATGAATTTCAATTAATATTCATAAAAAATATTTATTTACTGCAAATATGATACCAAAATTACGTACGTGTAAATTATAATATAGTGTTACTTTGAATAGATTTAATAATTATTTGCATAGTTTGGTTACATATTGCACAATAATGTCTAGGGTATCGAAACCACAAAAAGGTAATCTTCTTGTCTCTCAATCTTTGGTTTCCAACATGCTTAATATTGAAAATCATTTAGTATGTATGATATTTCACCCTCTATTATATTTTGTTCAATTGTGAAATAATTATTTATTCCAATCTAACATATATATTTATAGTTTCTAATTATGTGTGATTTTATTTAAAAGAGTTATTTTATTTAATATGAGTTATTTTAGATAAAGGAAAAACTTTATGTTTTATTTATTTATTTGTAACACAATTTATTAATCCATATTTATATTTAAGGAATTATTAGAGAACGACCATATTATAAAGTTATGAATTTCAATTAATATTCATAGTGAAATATTTATTAACTGCAATTATGATACGAAAATTACGTACGTGTAAATTATAATATAGTGTTACTTTGAATAGATTTAATAATTATTTGCATAGTTTGGTTACATATTGCACAATAATGTCTAGGGTATCGACACCACAAAAAGGTAATCTTCTTGTCTCTGAATCTTTGGTTTCCAACATCACTTAATATTGAAAATCATTTGGTATGTATGATATTTCATCCTCTATTATATTTTGTTGAATTGTGAAATAATTATTTCTTCCAATCTAACATATATATTTATAGTTTCTAATTATGTGTGATTTTATTTAAAAGAGTTATTTTATTTAATATGAGTTATTTTAGATAAAGGAAAAACTTTATGTTTTATTTATTTATTTGTAACACAATTTATTAATCCATATTTATATTTAAAGAATTATTAGAGATCGTCCAAATTATAATGTTATGAATTTCAATTAATATTCATAGTAAAATATTTATTAACTCCAACTATGATACCAAAATTACGTACGTGTAAATTATCATATAGTGTTACTTTGAATAGATTTAATAATTATTTGCATAGTTTGGTTACATATTGCACGATAATGTCTAGGGTAGCGACACCACAAAAATGTAATCTTCTTATCTCTGAATCTTTGGTTTCCAACATCACTTAATATTGAAAATCATTTGGTATGTATGATATTTCATCCTCTATTATATTTTGTTGAATTGTGAAATAATTATTTCTTCCAATCTAACATATATATTTATAGTTTCTAATTATGTGTGATTTTATTTAAAAGAGTTATTTTATTTAATATGAGTTATTTTAGATAAAGGAAAAACTTTATGTTTTATTTATTTATTTGTAACACAATTTATTAATCCATATTTATATTAAAGGAATTATTAGAGAACGACCATATTATAAAGTGATGAATTTCAATTAATATTCATAAAACAAATATTTATTTACTGCAAATACGATACCAAAATTACGTACGTGTAAATTATAATATAGTGTTACTTTGAATAGATTTAATAATTATTTGCATAGTTTGGTTACATATTGCACAATAATGTCTAGGGTATCGACACCACAAAAAGGTAATCTTCTTGTCTCTGAATCTTTGGTTTCCAACATCACTTAATATTGAAAATCATTTGGTATGTATGATATTTCACCCTCTATTATATTTTTTTGAATTGTGAAATAATTATTTATTCCAATCTAACATATATATTTATAGTTTCTAATTATGTGTGATTTTATTTAAAAGAGTTATTTTATTTAATATGAGTTATTTTAGATAAAGGAAAAACTTTATGTTTTATTTATTTATTTGTAACACAATTTATTAATCCATATTTATATTTAAAGAATTATTAGAGAACGTCCATATTATAATGTTATGAATTTCAATTAATATTCATAGTAAAATATTTATTAACTCCAACTATGATACCAAAATTACGTACGTGTAAATTATCATATAGTGTTACTTTGAATAGATTTAATAATTATTTGCATAGTTTGGTTACATATTGCACGATAATGTCTAGGGTATCGACACCACAAAAAGGTAATCTTCTTGTCTCTCAATCTTTGTTATCCAACATCACTTAATATGGAAAATCATTTGGTATGTATGATATTGCACCCTATATTATATTTTTTTGAATTGTGAAATAATTATTTCTTCCAATCTAACATATATATTTATAGTTTCTAATTATGTGTGATTTTATTTAAAAGAGTTATTTTATTTAATATGAGTTATTTTAGATAAAGGAAAAACTTTATGTTTTATTTATTTATTTGTAACACAATTTATTAATCCATATTTATATTTAAGGAATTATTAGAGAACGACCATATTATAAAGTTATGAATTTCAATTAATATTCATAAAAAAATATTTATTTACTGCAAATATGATACCAAAATTACGTACGTGTAAATTATAATATAGTGTTACTTTGAATAGATTTAATAATTATTTGCATAGTTTGGTTACATATTGCACAATAATGTCTAGGGTATCGACACCACAAAAAGGTAATCTTCTTGTCTCTGAATCTTTGGTTTCCAACATCACTTAATATTGAAAATCATTTGGTATGTATGATATTTCACCCTCTATTATATTTTGTTGAATTGTGAAATAATTATTTCTTCCAATCTAACATATATATTTATAGTTTCTAATTATGTGTGATTTTATTTAAAAGAGTTATTTTATTTAATATGAGTTATTTTAGATAAAGGAAAAACTTTATGTTTTATTTATTTATTTGTAACACAATTTATTAATCCATATTTATATTTAAGGAATTATTAGAGAACGACCATATTATAAAGTTATGAATTTCAATTAATATTCATAGTGAAATATTTATTAACTGCAATTATGATACGAAAATTACGTACGTGTAAATTATAATATAGTGTTACTTTGAATAGATTTAATAATTATTTGCATAGTTTGGTTACATATTGCACAATAATGTCTAGGGTATCGAAACCACAAAAAGGTAATCTTCTTGTCTCTCAATCTTTGGTTTCCAACATCACTTAATATGGAAAATCATTTGGTATGTATGATATTGCACCCTCTATTATATTTTTTTGAATTGTGAAATAATTATTTCTTCCAATCTAACATATATATTTATAGTTTCTAATTATGTGTGATTTTATTTAAAAGAGTTATTTTATTTAATATGAGTTATTTTAGATAAAGGAAAAACTTTATGTTTTATTTATTTATTTGTAACACAATTTATTAATCCATATTTATATTTAAAGAATTATTAGAGATCGTCCAAATTATAATGTTATGAATTTCAATTAATATTCATAGTAAAATATTTATTAACTCCAACTATGATACCAAAATTACGTACGTGTAAATTATCATATAGTGTTACTTTGAGTAGATTTAATAATTATTTGCATAGTTTGGTTACATATTGCACGATAATGTCTAGGGTATCGACACCACAAAAAGGTAATCTTCTTGTCTCTCAATCTTTGTTTTCCAACATCACTTAATATTGAAAATCATTTGGTATGTATGATATTTCATCCTCTATTATATTTTGTTGAATTGTGAAATAATTATTTCTTCCAATCTAACATATATATTTATAGTTTCTAATTATGTGTGATTTTATTTAACAGAGTTATTTTAGTTAATATGAGTTATTTTAGATAAAGGAAAAACTTTATGTTTTATTTATTTATTTCTAACACAATTTATTAATCCATATTTATATTTAAGGAATTATTAGAGAACGACCATATTATAAAGTTATGAATTTCAATTAATATTCATAAAAAAAATATTTATTTACTGCAAATATGATACCAAAATTACGTTCGTCTAAATTATAATATAGTGTTACTTTGAATAGATTTAATAATTATTTGCATAGTTTGGTTACATATTGCACAATAATGTCTAGGGTATCGACACCACAAAAAGGTAATCTTCTTGTCTCTGAATCTTTGGTTTCCAACATCACTTAATATTGAAAATCATTTGGTATGTATGATATTTCATCCTCTATTATATTTTGTTGAATTGTGAAATAATTATTTCTTCCAATCTAACATATATATTTATAGTTTCTAATTATGTGTGATTTTATTTAAAAGAGTTATTTTATTTAATATGAGTTATTTTAGATAAAGGAAAAACTTTATGTTTTATTTATTTATTTGTAACACAATTTATTAATCCATATTTATATTTAAAGAATTATTAGAGATCGTCCAAATTATAATGTTATGAATTTCAATTAATATTCATAGTAAAATATTTATTAACTCCAACTATGATACCAAAATTACGTACGTTGAAATTATCATATAGTGTTACTTTGAGTAGATTTAATAATTATTTGCATAGTTTGGTTACATATTGCACGATAATGTCTAGGGTATCGACACCACAAAAAGGTAATCTTCTTGTCTCTCAATCTTTGGTTTCCAACATCACTTAATATTGAAAATCATTTGGTATGTATGATATTTCATCCTCTATTATATTTTGTTGAATTGTGAAATAATTATTTCTTCCAATCTAACATATATATTTATAGTTTCTAATTATGTGTGATTTTATTTAAAAGAGTTATTTTATTTAAAATGAGTTATTTTAGATAAAGGAAAAACTTTATATTTTATTTAAATTTTTGGAACATAATTTATTAATCCATATTTATATTTAAGGAATTATTAGAGAACGACCATATTATAAAGTTATGAATTTCAATTAATATTCATAAAAAAATATTTATTTACTGCAAATATGATACCAAAATTACGTACTTGTAAATTATAATATAGTGTTACTTTGAATAGATTTAATAATTATTTGCATAGTTTGGTTACATATTGCACAATAATGTCTAGGGTATCGACACCACAAAAAGGTAATCTTCTTGTCTCTGAATCTTTGGTTTCCAACATCACTTAATATTGAAAATCATTTGGTATGTATGATATTTCACCCTCTATTATATTTTGTTGAATTGTGAAATAATTATTTCTTCCAATCTAACATATATATTTATAGTTTCTAATTATGTGTGATTTTATTTAAAAGAGTTATTTTATTTAATATGAGTTATTTTAGATAAAGGAAAAACTTTATGTTTTATTTATTTATTTGTAACACAATTTATTAATCCATATTTATATTTAAAGAATTATTAGAGAACGTCCATATTATAATGTTATGAATTTCAATTAATATTCATAGTAAAATATTTATTAACTCCAACTATGATACCAAAATTACGTACGTGTAAATTATCATATAGTGTTACTTTGAATAGATTTAATAATTATTTGCATAGTTTGGTTACATATTGCACGATAATGTCTAGGGTATCGACACCACAAAAAGGTAATCTTCTTGTCTCTCAATCTTTGTTATCCAACATCACTTAATATGGAAAATCATTTGGTATGTATGATATTGCACCCTATATTATATTTTTTTGAATTGTGAAATAATTATTTCTTCCAATCTAACATATATATTTATAGTTTCTAATTATGTGTGATTTTATTTAAAAGAGTTATTTTATTTAATATGAGTTATTTTAGATAAAGGAAAAACTTTATGTTTTATTTATTTATTTGTAACACAATTTATTAATCCATATTTATATTTAAGGAATTATTAGAGAACGACCATATTATAAAGTTATGAATTTCAATTAATATTCATAAAAAAAATATTTATTTACTGCAAATATGATACCAAAATTACGTTCGTCTAAATTATAATATAGTGTTACTTTGAATAGATTTAATAATTATTTGCATAGTTTGGTTACATATTGCACAATAATGTCTAGGGTATCGACACCACAAAAAGGTAATCTTCTTGTCTCTGAATCTTTGGTTTCCAACATCACTTAATATTGAAAATCATTTGGTATGTATGATATTTCACCCTCTATTATATTTTGTTGAATTGTGAAATAATTATTTCTTCCAATCTAACATATATATTTATAGTTTCTAATTATGTGTGATTTTATTTAAAAGAGTTATTTTATTTAATATGAGTTATTTTAGATAAAGGAAAAACTTTATGTTTTATTTATTTATTTGTAACACAATTTATTAATCCATATTTATATTTAAAGAATTATTAGAGATCGTCCATATTATAATGTTATGAATTTCAATTAATATTCATAGTAAAATATTTATTAACTCCAACTATGATACCAAAATTACGTACGTGTAAATTATCATATAGTGTTACTTTGAATAGATTTAATAATTATTTGCATAGTTTGGTTACATATTGCACGATAATGTCTAGGGTATCGACACCACAAAAAGGTAATCTTCTTGTCTCTGAATCTTTGGTTTCCAACATCACTTAATATTGAAAATCATTTGGTATGTATGATATTTCACCCTCTATTATATTTTTTTGAATTGTGAAATAATTATTTCTTCCAATCTAACATATATATTTATAGTTTCTAATTATGTGTGATTTTATTTAAAAGAGTTATTTTATTTAATATGAGTTATTTTAGATAAAGGAAAAACTTTATGTTTTATTTATTTATTTGTAAAACAATTTATTAATCCATATTTATATTTAAAGAATTATTAGAGAACGTCCATATTATAATGTTATGAATTTCAATTAATATTCATAGTAAAATATTTATTAACTCCAACTATGATACCAAAATTACGTACGTGTAAATTATCATATAGTGTTACTTTGAATAGATTTAATAATTATTTGCATAGTTTGGTTACATATTGCACGATAATGTCTAGGGTATCGACACCACAAAAAGGTAATCTTCTTGTCTCTCAATCTTTGTTTTCCAACATCACTTAATATTGAAAATCATTTGGTATGTATGATATTTCACCCTCTATTATATTTTGTTGAATTGTGAAATAATTATTTCTTCCAATCTAACATATATATTTATAGTTTCTAATTATGTGTGATTTTATTTAAAAGAGTTATTTTATTTAATATGAGTTATTTTAGATAAAGGAAAAACTTTATGTTTTATTTATTTATTTGTAACACAATTTATTAATCCATATTTATATTTAAGGAATTATTAGAGAACGACCATATTATAAAGTTATGAATTTCAATTAATATTCATAAAAAAATATTTATTTACTGCAAATATGATACCAAAATTACGTGCGTGTAAATTATAATATAGTGTTACTTTGAATAGATTTAATAATTATTTGCGTAGTTTGGTTCCATTTTGCACAATAATGTCAGGGTTATCGACACCACAAAAAGGTAATCTTCTTGTCTCTGAATCTTTGGTTTCCAACATCACTTAATATTGAAAATCATTTGGTATGTATGATATTTCACCCTCTATTATATTTTGTTGAATTGTGAAATAATTATTTCTTCCAATCTAACATATATATTTATAGTTTCTAATTATGTGTGATTTTATTTAAAAGAGTTATTTTATTTAATATGAGTTATTTTAGATAAAGGAAAAACTTTATGTTTTATTTATTTATTTGTAACACAATTTATTAATCCATATTTATATTTAAAGAATTATTAGAGATCGTCCAAATTATAATGTTATGAATTTCAATTAATATTCATAGTAAAATATTTATTAACTCCAACTATGATACCAAAATTACGTACGTGTAAATTATCATATAGTGTTACTTTGAATAGATTTAATAATTATTTGCGTAGTTTGGTTACATATTGCACAATAATGTGTAGGTATCGATACCACAAAAAGGTAATCTTCTTGTCTCTCAATCTTTGTTTTCCAACATCACTTAATATGGAAAATCATTTGGTATGTATGATATTGCACCCTCTATTATATTTTTTTGAATTGTGAAATAATTATTTCTTCCAATCTAACATATATATTTATAGTTTCTAATTATGTGTGATTTTATTTAAAAGAGTTATTTTATTTAATATGAGTTATTTTAGATAAAGGAAAAACTTTATGTTTTATTTATTTATTTGTAACATAATTTATTAATCCATATTTATATTTAAAGAATTATTAGAGAACGTCCATATTATAATGTTATGAATTTCAATTAATATTCATAGTAAAATATTTATAAACTCCAACAATGATACCAAAATTACGTACGTGTAAATTATCATATAGTGTTACTTTGAATAGATTTAATAATTATTTGCATAGTTTGGTTACATATTGCACGATAATGTCTAGGGTATCGAAACCACAAAAAGGTAATCTTCTTGTCTCTGAATCTTTGGTTTCCAACATCACTTAATATTGAAAATCATTTAGTATGTATGATATTTCACCCTCTATTATATTTTGTTCAATTGTGAAATAATTATTTCTTCCAATCTAACATATATATTTATAGTTTCTAATTATGTGTGATTTTATTTAAAAGAGTTATTTTATTTAATATGAGTTATTTTAGATAAAGGAAAAACTTTATGTTTTATTTATTTATTTGTAACACAATTTATTAATCCATATTTATATTTAAGGAATTATTAGAGAACGACCATATTATAAAGTTATGAATTTCAATTAATATTCATAGTAAAATATTTATTAACTCCAACTATGATACCAAAATTACGTACGTGTAAATTATCATATAGTGTTACTTTGAATAGATTTAATAATTATTTGCATAGTTTGGTTACATATTGCACGATAATGTCTAGGGTATCGACACCACAAAAAGGTAATCTTCTTGTCTCTCAATCTTTGGTTTCCAACATCACTTAATATTGAAAATCATTTGGTATGTATGATATTTCATCCTCTATTATATTTTGTTGAATTGTGAAATAATTATTTCTTCCAATCTAACATATATATTTATAGTTTCTAATTATGTGTGATTTTATTTAAAAGAGTTATTTTATTTAATATGAGTTATTTTAGATAAAGGAAAAACTTTATGTTTTATTTATTTATTTGTAACACAATTTATTAATCCATATTTATATTTAAGGAATTATTAGAGAACGACCATATTATAAAGTTATGAATTTCAATTAATATTCATAAAAAAAATATTTATTTACTGCAAATATGATACCAAAATTACGTTCGTCTAAATTATAATATAGTGTTACTTTGAATAGATTTAATAATTATTTGCATAGTTTGGTTACATATTGCACAATAATGTCTAGGGTATCGACACCACAAAAAGGTAATATTCTTGTCTCTGAATCTTTGGTTTCCAACATCACTTAATATTAAGAATCATTTGTATGTATGATATTTCACACTCTATTATATTTTTTTGAATTATGAAATAATTATTTCTTCCAATCTAACATATATATTTATAGTTTCTAATTATGTGTGATTTTATTTAAAAGAGTTATTTTATTTAATATGAGTTATTTTAGATAAAGGAAAAACTTTATGTTTTATTTATTTATTTGTAACACAATTTATTAATCCATATTTATATTTAAAGAATTATTAGAGATCGTCCAAATTATAATGTTATGAATTTCAATTAATATTCATAGTAAAATATTTATTAACTCCAACTATGATACCAAAATTACGTACGTGTAAATTATCATATAGTGTTACTTTGTATCGATTTAATAATTATTTGCATAGTTTGGTTACATATTGCACGATAATGTCTAGGGTATCGACACCACAAAAAGGTAATCTTCTTGTCTCTCAATCTTTGTTTTCCAACATCACTTAATATTGAAAATCATTTGGTATGTATGATATTTCATCCTCTATTATATTTTGTTGAATTGTGAAATAATTATTTCTTCCAATCTAACATATATATTTATAGTTTCTAATTATGTGTGATTTTATTTAAAAGAGTTATTTTATTTAATATGAGTTATTTTAGATAAAGGAAAAACTTTATGTTTTATTTATTTATTTGTAACACAATTTATTAATCCATATTTATATTTAAGGAATTATTAGAGAACGACCATATTATAAAGTTATGAATTTCAATTAATATTCATAAAAAAAATATTTATTTACTGCAAATATGATACCAAAATTACGTTCGTCTAAATTATAATATAGTGTTACTTTGAATAGATTTAATAATTATTTGCATAGTTTGGTTACATATTGCACAATAATGTCTATGGTATCGACACCACAAAAATGTAATCTTCTTGTCTCTGAATCTTTGGTTTCTAACATCACTTAATATTGAAAATCATTTGGTATGTATGATATTTCATCCTCTATTATATTTTGTTGAATTGTGAAATAATTATTTCTTCCAATCTAACATATATATTTATAGTTTCTAATTATGTGTGATTTTATTTAAAAGAGTTATTTTATTTAATATGAGTTATTTTAGATAAAGGAAAAACTTTATGTTTTATTTATTTATTTGTAACACAATTTATTAATCCATATTTATATTTAAAGAATTATTAGAGATCGTCCAAATTATAATGTTATGAATTTCAATTAATATTCATAGTAAAATATTTATTAACTCCAACTATGATACCAAAATTACGTACGTGTAAATTATCATATAGTGTTACTTTGAATAGATTTAATAATTATTTGCATAGTTTGGTTACATATTGCACGATAATGTCTAGGGTATCGACACCACAAAAAGGTAATCTTCTTGTCTCTCAATCTTTGGTTTCCAACATCACTTAATATTGAAAATCATTTGGTATGTATGATATTTCATCCTCTATTATATTTTGTTGAATTGTGAAATAATTATTTCTTCCAATCTAACATATATATTTATAGTTTCTAATTATGTGTGATTTTATTTAAAAGAGTTATTTTATTTAATATGAGTTATTTTAGATAAAGGAAAAACTTTATGTTTTATTTATTTATTTGTAACACAATTTATTAATCCATATTTATATTTAAGGAATTATTAGAGAACGACCATATTATAAAGTTATGAATTTCAATTAATATTCATAAAAAAAATATTTATTTACTGCAAATATGATACCAAAATTACGTTCGTCTAAATTATAATATAGTGTTACTTTGAATAGATTTAATAATTATTTGCATAGTTTGGTTACATATTGCACAATAATGTCTAGGGTATCGACACCAAAAAAGGGAATCTTCTTGTCTCTGAATCTTTGGTTTCCAACATCACTTAATATTGAAAATCATTTGGTATGCATGATATTTCACGCTATATTATATTTTTTTGAATTGTGAAATAATTATTTCTTCCAATCTAACATATATATTTATAGTTTCTAATTATGTGTGATTTTATTTAAAAGAGTTATTTTATTTAATATGAGTTATTTTAGATAAAGGAAAAACTTTATGTTTTATTTATTTATTTGTAACACAATTTATTAATCCATATTTATATTTAAGGAATTATTAGAGAACGACCATATTATAAAGTTATGAATTTCAATTAATATTCATAAAAAAAATATTTATTTACTGCAAATATGATACCAAAATTACGTACGTGTAAATTATAATATAGTGTTACTTTGAATAGATTTAATAATTATTTGCATAGTTTGGTTACATATTGCACAATAATGTCTAGGGTATCGAAACCACAAAAAGGTAATCTTCTTGTCTCTGAATCTTTGGTTTCCAACATGCTTAATATTGAAAATCATTTAGTATGTATGATATTTCACCCTCTATTATATTTTTTTGAATTGTGAAATAATTATTTATTCCAATCTAACATATATATTTATAGTTTCTAATTATGTGTGATTTTATTTAAAAGAGTTATTTTATTTAATATGAGTTATTTTAGATAAAGGAAAAACTTTATGTTTTATTTATTTATTTGTAACACAATTTATTAATCCATATTTATATTTAAAGAATTATTAGAGATCGTCCAAATTATAATGTTATGAATTTCAATTAATATTCATAGTAAAATATTTATTAACTCCAACTATGATACCAAAATTACGTACGTGTAAATTATCATATAGTGTTACTTTGAATAGATTTAATAATTATTTGCATAGTTTGGTTACATATTGCACGATAATGTCTAGGGTATCGACACCACAAAAAGGTAATCTTCTTGTCTCTCAATCTTTGGTTTCCAACATCACTTAATATTGAAAATCATTTGGTATGTATGATATTTCACCCTCTATTATATTTTTTTGAATTGTGAAATAATTATTTCTTCCAATCTAACATATATATTTATAGTTTCTAATTATGTGTGATTTTATTTAAAAGAGTTATTTTATTTAATATGAGTTATTTTAGATAAAGGAAAAACTTTATGTTTTATTTATTTATTTGTAACACAATTTATTAATCCATATTTATATTTAAGGAATTATTAGAGAACGACCATATTATAAAGTTATGAATTTCAATTAATATTCATAAAAAAAATATTTATTTACTGCAAATATGATACCAAAATTACGTACGTCTAAATTATAATATAGTGTTACTTTGAATAGATTTAATAATTATTTGCATAGTTTGGTTACATATTGCACAATAATGTCTAGGGTATCGACACCACAAAAAGGTAATCTTCTTGTCTCTCAATCTTTGTTTTCCAACATCACTTAATATTGAAAATCATTTGGTATGTATGATATTTCATCCTCTATTATATTTTGTTGAATTGTGAAATAATTATTTCTTCCAATCTAACATATATATTTATAGTTTCTAATTATGTGTGATTTTATTTAAAAGAGTTATTTTATTTAATATGAGTTATTTTAGATAAAGGAAAAACTTTATGTTTTATTTATTTATTTGTAACACAATTTATTAATCCATATTTATATTTAAAGAATTATTAGAGATCGTCCAAATTATAATGTTATGAATTTCAATTAATATTCATAGTAAAATATTTATTAACTCCAACTATGATACCAAAATTACGTACGTTGAAATTATCATATAGTGTTACTTTGAGTAGATTTAATAATTATTTTCATAGTTTGGTTACATATTGCACGATAATGTCTAGGGTATCGACACCACAAAAAGGTAATCTTCTTGTCTCTCAATCTTTGTTATCCAACATCACTTAATATGGAAAATCATTTGGTATGTATGATATTTCACCCTCTATTATATTTTTTTGAATTGTGAAATAATTATTTCTTCCAATCTAACATATATATTTATAGTTTCTAATTATGTGTGATTTTATTTAAAAGAGTTATTTTATTTAATATGAGTTATTTTAGATAAAGGAAAAACTTTATGTTTTATTTATTTATTTGTAACACAATTTATTAATCCATATTTATATTTAAGGAATTATTAGAGAACGTCCATATTATAAAGTTATGAATTTCAATTAATATTCATAGTAAAATATTTATTAACTCCAACTATGATACCAAAATTACGTACGTGTAAATTATCATATAGTGTTACTTTGAATAGATTTAATAATTATTTGCATAGTTTGGTTACATATTGCACGATAATGTCTAGGGTATCGACACCACAAAAAGGTAATCTTCTTGTCTCTGAATCTTTGGTTTCCAACATCACTTAATATTGAAAATCATTTGGTATGTATGATATTTCACCCTCTATTATATTTTTTTGAATTGTGAAATAATTATTTCTTCCAATCTAACATATATATTTATAGTTTCTAATTATGTGTGATTTTATTTAAAAGAGTTATTTTATTTAATATGAGTTATTTTAGATAAAGGAAAAACTTTATGTTTTATTTATTTATTTGTAACACAATTTATTAATCCATATTTATATTTAAGGAATTATTAGAGAACGACCATATTATAAAGTTATGAATTTCAATTAATATTCATAAAAAAAATATTTATTTACTGCAAATATGATACCAAAATTACGTACGTGTAAATTAAAATATAGTGTTACTTTGAATAGATTTAATAATTATTTGCATAGTTTGGTTACATATTGCACGATAATGTCTAGGGTATCGAAACCACAAAAAGGTAATCTTCTTGTCTCTGAATCTTTGGTTTCCAACATGCTTAATATTGAAAATCATTTAGTATGTATGATATTTCACCCTCTATTATATTTTGTTCAATTGTGAAATAATTATTTATTCCAATCTAACATATATATTTATAGTTTCTAATTATGTGTGATTTTATTTAAAAGAGTTATTTTATTTAATATGAGTTATTTTAGATAAAGGAAAAACTTTATGTTTTATTTATTTATTTGTAACATAATTTATTAATCCATATTTATATTTAAAGAATTATTAGAGAACGTCCATATTATAATGTTATGAATTTCAATTAATATTCATAGTAAAATATTTATAAACTCCAACTATGATACCAAAATTACGTACGTGTAAATTATCATATAGTGTTACTTTGAATAGATTTAATAATTATTTGCATAGTTTGGTTACATATTGCACGATAATGTCTAGGGTATCGACACCACAAAAAGGTAATCTTCTTGTCTCTCAATCTTTGTTATCCAACATCACTTAATATGGAAAATCATTTGGTATGTATGATATTGCACCCTATATTATATTTTTTTGAATTGTGAAATAATTATTTCTTCCAATCTAACATATATATTTATAGTTTCTAATTATGTGTGATTTTATTTAAAAGAGTTATTTTATTTAATATGAGTTATTTTAGATAAAGGAAAAACTTTATGTTTTATTTATTTATTTGTAACACAATTTATTAATCCATATTTATATTTAAGGAATTATTAGAGAACGACCATATTATAAAGTTATGAATTTCAATTAATATTCATAAAAAAAATATTTATTTACTGCAAATATGATACCAAAATTACGTACGTGTAAATTATAATATAGTGTTACTTTGAATAGATTTAATAATTATTTGCATAGTTTGGTTACATATTGCACAATAATGTCTAGGGTATCGAAACCACAAAAAGGTAATCTTCTTGTCTCTGAATCTTTGGTTTCCAACATGCTTAATATTGAAAATCATTTAGTATGTATGATATTTCACCCTCTATTATATTTTGTTCAATTGTGAAATAATTATTTATTCCAATCTAACATATATATTTATAGTTTCTAATTATGTGTGATTTTATTTAAAAGAGTTATTTTATTTAATATGAGTTATTTTAGATAAAGGAAAAACTTTATGTTTTATTTATTTATTTGTAACATAATTTATTAATCCATATTTATATTTAAAGAATTATTAGAGAACGTCCATATTATAATGTTATGAATTTCAATTAATATTCATAGTAAAATATTTATTAACTCCAACTATGATACCAAAATTACGTACGTGTAAATTATCATATAGTGTTACTTTGAATAGATTTAATAATTATTTGCATAGTTTGGTTACATATTGCACGATAATGTCTAGGGTATCGACACCACAAAAAGGTAATCTTCTTGTCTCTGAATCTTTGGTTTCCAACATCACTTAATATTGAAAATCATTTGGTATGTATGATATTTCACCCTCTATTATATTTTTTTGAATTGTGAAATAATTATTTCTTCCAATCTAACATATATATTTATAGTTTCTAATTATGTGTGATTTTATTTAAAAGAGTTATTTTATTTAATATGAGTTATTTTAGATAAAGGAAAAACTTTATGTTTTATTTATTTATTTGTAACACAATTTATTAATCCATATTTATATTTAAAGAATTATTAGAGATCGTCCAAATTATAATGTTATGAATTTCAATTAATATTCATAGTAAAATATTTATTAACTCCAACTATGATACCAAAATTACGTGCGTGTAAATTATCATATAGTGTTACTTTGAATAGATTTAATAATTATTTGCATAGTTTGGTTACATATTGCACGATAATGTCTAGGGTATCGACACCACAAAAAGGTAATCTTCTTGTCTCTCAATCTTTGTTTTCCAACATCACTTAATATGGAAAATCATTTGGTATGTATGATATTGCACCCTATATTATATTTTTTTGAATTGTGAAATAATTATTTCTTCCAATCTAACATATATATTTATAGTTTCTAATTATGTGTGATTTTATTTAAAAGAGTTATTTTATTTAATATGAGTTATTTTAGATAAAGGAAAAACTTTATGTTTTATTTATTTATTTGTAACACAATTTATTAATCCATATTTATATTTAAGGAATTATTAGAGAACGACCATATTATAAAGTTATGAATTTCAATTAATATTCATAAAAAAAATATTTATTTACTGCAAATATGATACCAAAATTACGTACGTGTAAATTATAATATAGTGTTACTTTGAATAGATTTAATAATTATTTGCATAGTTTGGTTACATATTGCACGATAATGTCTAGGGTATCGACACCACAAAAAGGTAATCTTCTTGTCTCTCAATCTTTGTTTTCCAACATCACTTAATATGGAAAATCATTTGGTATGTATGATATTGCACCCTCTATTATATTTTTTTGAATTGTGAAATAATTATTTCTTCCAATCTAACATATATATTTATAGTTTCTAATTATGTGTGATTTTATTTAAAAGAGTTATTTTATTTAATATGAGTTATTTTAGATAAAGGAAAAACTTTATGTTTTATTTATTTATTTGTAACACAATTTATTAATCCATATTTATATTTAAAGAATTATTAGAGATCGTCCAAATTATAATGTTATGAATTTCAATTAATATTCATAGTAAAATATTTATTAACTCCAACTATGATACCAAAATTACGTACGTGTAAATTATCATATAGTGTTACTTTGAATAGATTTAATAATTATTTGCATAGTTTGGTTACATATTGCACGATAATGTCTAGGGTATCGACACCACAAAAAGGTAATCTTCTTGTCTCTCAATCTTTGGTTTCCAACATCACTTAATATTGAAAATCATTTGGTATGTATGATATTTCACCCTCTATTATATTTTGTTGAATTGTGAAATAATTATTTCTTCCAATCTAACATATATATTTATAGTTTCTAATTATGTGTGATTTTATTTAAAAGAGTTATTTTATTTAATATGAGTTATTTTAGATAAAGGAAAAACTTTATGTTTTATTTATTTATTTGTAACACAATTTATTAATCCATATTTATATTTAAGGAATTATTAGAGAACGTCCATATTATAAAGTTATGAATTTCAATTAATATTCATAGTAAAATATTTATTAACTAAACAATGATACCAAAATTACGTACGTGTAAATTATCATATAGTGTTACTTTGAATAGATTTAATAATTATTTGCATAGTTTGGTTACATATTGCACGATAATGTCTAGGGTATCGACACCACAAAAAGGTAATCTTCTTGTCTCTGAATCTTTGGTTTCCAACATCACTTAATATTGAAAATCATTTGGTATGTATGATATTTCACCCTCTATTATATTTTTTTGAATTGTGAAATAATTATTTATTCCAATCTAACATATATATTTATAGTTTCTAATTATGTGTGATTTTATTTAAAAGAGTTATTTTATTTAATATGAGTTATTTTAGATAAAGGAAAAAGTTTATGTTTTATTTATTTATTTGTAACACAATTTATTAATCCAAATTTATATTTAAAGAATTATTAGAGATCGTCCAAATTATAATGTTATGAATTTCAATTAATATTCATAGTAAAATATTTATTAACTCCAACTATGATACCAAAATTACGTACGTGTAAATTATCATATAGTGTTACTTTGAGTAGATTTAATAATTATTTGCATAGTTTGGTTACATATTGCACAATAATGTCTAGGGTATCGACACCACAAAAATGTAATCTTCTTATCTCTGAATCTTTGGTTTCCAACATCACTTAATATTGAAAATCATTTGGTATGTATGATATTTCATCCTCTATTATATTTTGTTGAATTGTGAAATAATTATTTCTTCCAATCTAACATATATATTTATAGTTTCTAATTATGTGTGATTTTATTTAAAAGAGTTATTTTATTTAATATGAGTTATTTTAGATAAAGGAAAAACTTTATGTTTTATTTATTTATTTGTAACACAATTTATTAATCCATATTTATATTTAAGGAATTATTAGAGAACGTCCATATTATAAAGTTATGAATTTCAATTAATATTCATAGTAAAATATTTATTAACTCCAACTATGATACCAAAATTACGTACGTGTAAATTATCATATAGTGTTACTTTGAGTAGATTTAATAATTATTTGCATAGTTTGGTTACATATTGCACAATAATGTCTAGGGTATCGACACCACAAAAATGTAATCTTCTTATCTCTGAATCTTTGGTTTCCAACATCACTTAATATTGAAAATCATTTGGTATGTATGATATTTCATCCTCTATTATATTTTGTTGAATTGTGAAATAATTATTTCTTCCAATCTAACATATATATTTATAGTTTCTAATTATGTGTGATTTTATTTAAAAGAGTTATTTTATTTAATATGAGTTATTTTAGATAAAGGAAAAAGTTTATGTTTTATTTATTTATTTGTAACACAATTTATTAATCCAAATTTATATTTAAAGAATTATTAGAGATCGTCCAAATTATAATGTTATGAATTTCAATTAATATTCATAGTAAAATATTTATTAACTCCAACTATGATACCAAAATTACGTACGTGTAAATTATCATATAGTGTTACTTTGAGTAGATTTAATAATTATTTGCATAGTTTGGTTACATATTGCACGATAATGTCTAGGGTATCGACACCACAAAAAGGTAATCTTCTTGTCTCTCAATCTTTGTTTTCCAACATCACTTAATATTGAAAATCATTTGGTATGTATGATATTTCATCCTCTATTATATTTTGTTGAATTGTGAAATAATTATTTCTTCCAATCTAACATATATATTTATAGTTTCTAATTATGTGTGATTTTATTTAAAAGAGTTATTTTATTTAATATGAGTTATTTTAGATAAAGGAAAAACTTTATGTTTTATTTATTTATTTGTAACACAATTTATTAATCCATATTTATATTTAAAGAATTATTAGAGATCGTCCAAATTATAATGTTATGAATTTCAATTAATATTCATAGTAAAATATTTATTAACTCCAACTATGATACCAAAATTACGTACGTGTAAATTATCATATAATGTTACTTTGAATAGATTTAATAATTATTTGCGTAGTTTGGTTACATATTGCACGATAATGTCTAGGATATCGAAACCACAAAAAGGTAATCTTCTTGTCTGTGAATCTTTGGTTTCCAACATCACTTAATATTGAAAATCATTTGGTATGTATGATATTGCACCCTCTATTATATTTTTTTGAATTGTGAAATAATTATTTCTTCCAATCTAACATATATATTTATAGTTTCTAATTATGTGTGATTTTATTTAAAAGAGTTATTTTATTTAATATGAGTTATTTTAGATAAAGGAAAAACTTTATGTTTTATTTATTTATTTGTAACACAATTTATTAATCCATATTTATATTTAAGGAATTATTAGAGAACGACCATATTATAAAGTTATGAATTTCAATTAATATTCATAAAAAAAATATTTATTTACTGCAAATATGATACCAAAATTACGTACGTGTAAATTATAATATAGTGTTACTTTGAATAGATTTAATAATTATTTGCATAGTTTGGTTACATATTGCACAATAATGTCTAGGGTATCGAAACCACAAAAAGGTAATCTTCTTGTCTCTGAATCTTTGGTTTCCAACATCACTTAATATTGAAAATCATTTGGTATGTATGATATTTCACCCTCTATTATATTTTTTTGAATTGTGAAATAATTATTTATTCCAATCTAACATATATATTTATAGTTTCTAATTATGTGTGATTTTATTTAAAAGAGTTATTTTATTTAATATGAGTTATTTTAGATAAAGGAAAAACTTTATGTTTTATTTATTTATTTGTAACATAATTTATTAATCCATATTTATATTTAAAGAATTATTAGAGAACGTCCATATTATAATGTTATGAATTTCAATTAATATTCATAGTAAAATATTTATTAACTCCAACTATGATACCAAAATTACGTACGTGTAAATTATCATATAGTGTTACTTTGAATAGATTTAATAATTATTTGCATAGTTTGGTTACATATTGCACGATAATGTCTAGGGTATCGACACCACAAAAAGGTAATCTTCTTGTCTCTCAATCTTTGTTATCCAACATCACTTAATATGGAAAATCATTTGGTATGTATGATATTGCACCCTATATTATATTTTTTTGAATTGTGAAATAATTATTTCTTCCAATCTAACATATATATTTATAGTTTCTAATTATGTGTGATTTTATTTAAAAGAGTTATTTTATTTAATATGAGTTATTTTAGATAAAGGAAAAACTTTATGTTTTATTTATTTATTTGTAACACAATTTATTAATCCATATTTATATTTAAGGAATTATTAGAGAACGTCCATATTATAAAGTTATGAATTTCAATTAATATTCATAGTAAAATATTTATTAACTCCAACTATGATACCAAAATTACGTACGTGTAAATTATCATATAGTGTTACTTTGAATAGATTTAATAATTATTTGCATAGTTTGGTTACATATTGCACGATAATGTCTAGGGTATCGACACCACAAAAAGGTAATCTTCTTGTCTCTGAATCTTTGGTTTCCAACATCACTTAATATGGAAAATCATTTGGTATGTATGATATTGCACCCTCTATTATATTTTGTTGAATTGTGAAATAATTATTTCTTCCAATCTAACATATATATTTATAGTTTCTAATTATGTGTGATTTTATTTAAAAGAGTTATTTTATTTAATATGAGTTATTTTAGATAAAGGAAAAACTTTATGTTTTATTTATTTATTTGTAACATAATTTATTAATCCATATTTATATTTAAGGAATTATTAGAGAACGTCCATATTATAAAGTTATGAATTTCAATTAATATTCATAGTAAAATATTTATTAACTCCAACTATGATACCAAAATTACGTACGTGTAAATTATCATATAGTGTTACTTTGAATAGATTTAATAATTATTTGCATAGTTTGGTTACATATTGCACGATAATGTCTAGGGTATCGACACCACAAAAAGGTAATCTTCTTGTCTTTGAATCTTTGGTTTCCAACATCACTTAATATTGAAAATCATTTGGTATGTATGATATTTCACCCTCTATTATATTTTGTTGAATTGTGAAATAATTATTTCTTCCAATCTAACATATATATTTATAGTTTCTAATTATGTGTGATTTTATTTAAAAGAGTTATTTTATTTAATATGAGTTATTTTAGATAAAGGAAAAACTTTATGTTTTATTTATTTATTTGTAACACAATTTATTAATCCATATTTATATTTAAAGAATTATTAGAGAACGTCCATATTATAAAGTTATGAATTTCAATTAATATTCATAGTAAAATATTTATTAACTCCAACTATGATACCAAAATTACGTACGTGTAAATTATCATATAGTGTTACTTTGAATAGATTTAATAATTATTTGCATAGTTTGGTTACATATTGCACGATAATGTCTAGGATAACGGAACCACAAAAAAGTAATATTCTTGTCTCTGAATCTTTGGTTTCCAACATGCTTAAAATTGAAAATCATTTGGTAGGTAAGATATTGCACCCTCTATTATATTTTTTTGAATTGTGAAATAATTATTTCTTCCAATCTAACATATATATTTATAGTTTCTAATTATGTGTGATTTTATTTAAAACAGTTATTTTATTTAATATGAGTTATTTTAGATAAAGGAAAAACTTTATGTTTTATTTATTTATTTGTAACACAATTTTTTAAATCATATTTATATTTAAAGAATTATTAGAGATCGACCATATTATAAAGTTATGAATTTCAATTAATATTCATTGTAAAATATTTATTAACTCCAACTATGATACCAAAATTACGTACGTGTAAATTATCATATAGTGTTACTTTGAATAGATTTAATAATTATTTGCATAGTTTGGTTACATATTGCACGATAATGTCTAGGGTATCGATACCACAAAAAGGTAATCTTCTTGTCTGTGAATCTTTGGTTTCCAACATCACTTAATATTGAAAATCATTTGGTATGTATGATATTGCACCCTCTATTATATTTTTTTGAATTGTGAAATAATTATTTCTTCCAATCTAACATATATATTTATAGTTTCTAATTTCGTGTGATTTTATTTAAAAGAGTTATTTTATTTAATATGAGTTATTTTAGATAAAGGAAAAACTTTATATTTTATTTAAATTTTTTTAACATAATTTATTAATCCATATTTACATTTAAGGAATTATTAGAGAACGTCCATATTATAAAGTTATGAATTTCAATTAATATTCATAGTAAAATATTTATTTACTCCAACTACGATACCAGAATTACGTACGTGTAAATTATCATATAGTGTTACTTTGAATAGATTTAATAATTATTTGCATAGTTTGGTTACATATTGCACGATAATGTCTAGGGTATCGATACCACAAAAAGGTAATCTTCTTGTCTGTGAATCTTTGGTTTCCAACATCACTTAATATTGAAAATCATTTGGTATGTATGATATTGCACCCTCTATTATATTTTTTTGAATTGTGAAATAATTATTTCTTCCAATCTAACATAT
This sequence comes from Hippophae rhamnoides, assembly GCA_033030585.1. Taxonomy (NCBI): domain Eukaryota; kingdom Viridiplantae; phylum Streptophyta; class Magnoliopsida; order Rosales; family Elaeagnaceae; genus Hippophae; species Hippophae rhamnoides. Next base: position 90,316 of record JAVHJT010000013.1, on the reverse strand, counting down.
ATATTTATAGTTTCTAATTATGTGTGATTTTATTTAAAAGAGTTATTTTATTTAATATGAGTTATTTTAGATAAAGGAAAAACTTTATGTTTTATTTATTTATTTGTAACACAATTTATTAATCCATATTTATATTTAAAGAATTATTAGAGATCGTCCAAATTATAATGTTATGAATTTCAATTAATATTCATAGTAAAATATTTATTAACTCCAACTATGATACCAAAATTACGTACGTGTAAATTATCATATAGTGTTACTTTGAATAGATTTAATAATTATTTGCATAGTTTGGTTACATATTGCACAATAATGTCTAGGGTATCGACACCACAAAAAGGTAATCTTCTTGTCTCTGAATCTTTGGTTTCCAACATCACTTAATATTGAAAATCATTTGGTATGTATGATATTTCACCCTCTATTATATTTTTTTGAATTGTGAAATAATTATTTCTTCCAATCTAACATATATATTTATAGTTTCTAATTATGTGTGATTTTATTTAAAAGAGTTATTTTATTTAATATGAGTTATTTTAGATAAAGGAAAAACTTTATGTTTTATTTATTTATTTGTAACATAATTTATTAATCCATATTTATATTTAAGGAATTATTAGAGAACGTCCATATTATAAAGTTATGAATTTCAATTAATATTCATAGTAAAATATTTATTAACTCCAACTATGATACCAAAATTACGTACGTGTAAATTATCATATAGTGTTACTTTGAATAGATTTAATAATTATTTGCATAGTTTGGTTACATATTGCACGATAATGTCTAGGGTATCGACACCACAAAAAGGTAATCTTCTTGTCTTTGAATCTTTGGTTTCCAACATCACTTAATATTGAAAATCATTTGGTATGTATGATATTTCACCCTCTATTATATTTTGTTGAATTGTGAAATAATTATTTCTTCCAATCTAACATATATATTTATAGTTTCTAATTATGTGTGATTTTATTTAAAAGAGTTATTTTATTTAATATGAGTTATTTTAGATAAAGGAAAAACTTTATGTTTTATTTATTTATTTGTAACATAATTTATTAATCCATATTTATATTTAAGGAATTATTAGAGAACGTCCATATTATAAAGTTATGAATTTCAATTAATATTCATAGTAAAATATTTATTTACTCCAACTATGATACCAAAATTACGTACGTGTAAATTATCATATAGTGTTACTTTGAATAGATTTAATAATTATTTGCATAGTTTGGTTACATATTGCACGATAATGTCTAGGGTATCGACACCACAAAAAGGTAATCTTCTTGTCTCTGAATCTTTGGTTTCCAACATCACTTAATATTGAAAATCATTTGGTATGTATGATATTTCACCCTCTATTATATTTTGTTGAATTGTGAAATAATTATTTCTTCCAATCTAACATATATATTTATAGTTTCTAATTATGTGTGATTTTATTTAAAAGAGTTATTTTATTTAATATGAGTTATTTTAGATAAAGGAAAAACTTTATGTTTTATTTATTTATTTGTAACACAATTTATTAATCCATATTTATATTTAAAGAATTATTAGAGATCGTCCAAATTATAATGTTATGAATTTCAATTAATATTCATAGTAAAATATTTATTAACTCCAACAATGATACCAAAATTACGTATGTGTAAATTATCATATAGTGTTTCTTTGTATCGATTTAATAATTATTTGCATAGTTTGGTTACATATTGCACGATAATGTCTAGGGTATCGACACCATAAAAAGGTAATCTTCTTATCTATCGATCTTTGTTTTCCAACATAACTTAATATTGAAAATCATTTGGTATGTATGATATTTCACCCTCTATTATATTTTTTTAAAATTGTTAAATAATTATTTCTTCCAATCTAACATATATATTTATAGTTTCTAATTATGTGTGATTTTATTTAAAAGAGTTATTTTATTTAAAATGAGTTATTTTAGATAAAGGAAAAACTTTATGTTTTATTTATTTATTTGTAACATAATTTATTAATCCATATTTATATTTAAGGAATTATTAGAGAACGTCCATATTATAAAGTTATGAATTTCAATTAATATTCATAGTAAAATATTTATTAACTCCAACTATGATACCAAAATTACGTACGTGTAAATTATCATATAGTGTTACTTTGAATAGATTTAATAATTATTTGCATAGTTTGGTTACATATTGCACGATAATGTCTAGGGTATCGACACCACAAAAAGGTAATCTTCTTGTCTCTCAATCTTTGTTTTCCAACATCACTTAATATTGAAAATCATTTGGTATGTATGATATTGCACCCTCTATTATATTTTTTTGAATTGTGAAATAATTATTTCTTCCAATCTAACATATATATTTATAGTTTCTAATTTCGTGTGATTTTATTTAAAATAGTTATTTTATTTAATATGAGTTATTTTAGATAAAGGAAAAACTTTATGTTTTATTGATTTATTTGTAACACAATTTATTAATCCATATTTATATTTAAAGAATTATTATAGATCGTCCATATTATAAAGTTATGAATTTCAATTAATATTCATAGTAAAATATTTATTTACTCCAACTACGATACTAGAATTACGTACGTGTAAATTATCATATATTGTTACTTTGAATAGATTAGATAATAATTTGCGTAGTTTGGTTACATATTGCACGATAATGTCTAGGATATCGAAACCACAAAAAGGTAATCTTCTTGTCTGTGAATCTTTGGTTTCCAACATCACTTAATATTGAAAATCATTTGGTATGTATGATATTGCACCCTCTATTATATTTTTTTGAATTGTGAAATAATTATTTCTTCCAATCTAACATATATATTTATAGTTTCTAATTTCGTGTGATTTTATTTAAAAGAGTTATTTTATTTAATATGAGTTATTTTAGATAAAGGAAAAACTTTATGTTTTATTTATTTATTTGTAACACAATTTATTAATCCATATTTATATTTAAGGAATTATTAGAGAACGTCCATATTATAAAGTTATGAATTTCAATTAATATTCATAGTAAAATATTTATTAACTCCAACTATGATACCAAAATTACGTACGTGTAAATTATCATATAGTGTTACTTTGAATAGATTTAATAATTATTTGCATAGTTTGGTTACATATTGCACGATAATGTCTAGGGTATCGACACCACAAAAAGGTAATCTTCTTGTCTATCAATCTTTGTTTTCCAACATCACTTAATATTGAAAATCATTTGGTATGTATGATATTTCACCCTCTATTATATTTTTTTTAAATTGTTAAATAATTATTTCTTCCAATCTAACATATATATTTATAGTTTCTAATTATGTGTGATTTTATTTAAAAGAGTTATTTTATTTAATATGAGTTATTTTAGATAAAGGAAAAACTTTATGTTTTATTTATTTATTTGTAACATAATTTATTAATCCATATTTATATTTAAGGAATTATTAGAGAACGTCCATATTATAAAGTTATGAATTTCAATTAATATTCATAGTAAAATATTTATTAACTCCAACTATGATACCAAAATTACGTACGTGTAAATTATCATATAGTGTTACTTTGAATAGATTTAATAATTATTTGCATAGTTTGGTTACATATTGCACGATAATGTCTAGGGTATCGACACCACAAAAAGGTAATCTTCTTGTCTTTGAATCTTTGGTTTCCAACATCACTTAATATTGAAAATCATTTGGTATGTATGATATTTCACCCTCTATTATATTTTGTTGAATTGTGAAATAATTATTTCTTCCAATCTAACATATATATTTATAGTTTCTAATTATGTGTGATTTTATTTAAAAGAGTTATTTTATTTAATATGAGTTATTTTAGATAAAGGAAAAACTTTATGTTTTATTTATTTATTTGTAACACAATTTATTAATCCATATTTATATTTAAGGAATTATTAGAGATCGTCCATATTATAAAGTTATGAATTTCAATTAATATTCATAGTAAAATATTTATTAGCTCATACTATGATTCCAAAATTACGTATGTGTAAATTATCATATATTGTTACTTTGAATAGATTAGATAATAATTTGCGTAGTTTGGTTACATATTGCACGATAATGTCTAGGATATCGAAACCACAAAAAGGTAATCTTCTTGTCTGTGAATCTTTGGTTTCCAACATCACTTAATATTGAAAATCATTTGGTATGTATGATATTGCACCCTCTATTATATTTTTTTGAATTGTGAAATAATTATTTCTTCCAATCTAACATATATATTTATAGTTTCTAATTTCGTGTGATTTTATTTAAAAGAGTTATTTTATTTAATATGAGTTATTTTAGATAAAGGAAAAACTTTATGTTTTTTTTTATTTATTTGTAACACAATTTATTAATCCATATTTACATTTAAGGAATTATTAGAGAACGTCCATATTATAAAGTTATGAATTTCAATTAATATTCATAGTAAAATATTTATTTACTCCAACTACGATACCAGAATTACGTACGTGTAAATTATCATATAGTGTTACTTTGAATAGATTTAATAATTATTTGCATAGTTTGCTTACATATTGCACAATAATGTCTAGGGTATCGATACCACAAAAAGGTAATCTTCTTGTCTCTCCATATTTGTTTTCCAACATCACTTAATATTGAAAATCATTTGGTATGTATGATATTGCACCCTCTATTATATTTTTTTGAATTGTGAAATAATTATTTCTTCCAATCTAACATATATATTTATAGTTTCTAATTATGTGTGATTTTATTTAAAAGAGTTACTTTATTTAATATGAGTTATTTTAGATAAAGGAAAAACTTTATGTTTTATTTATTTATTTGTAACACAATTTATTAATCCATATTTATATTTAAAGAATTATTAGAGATCGTCCATATTATAAAGTTATGAATTTCAATTAATATTCATAGTAAAATATTTATTAACTCCAACTATGATACCAAAATTACGTACGTGTAAATTATCATATAGTGTTACTTTGAATAGATTTAATAATTATTTGCATAGTTTGGTTACATATTGCACGATAATGTCTAGGGTATCGACACCACAAAAAGGTAATCTTCTTGTCTCTCAATCTTTGTTTTCCAACATCACTTAATATGGAAAATCATTTGGTATGTATGATATTGCACCCTATATTATATTTTTTTGAATTGTGAAATAATTATTTCTTCCAATCTAACATATATATTTATAGTTTCTAATTATGTGTGATTTTATTTAAAAGAGTTATTTTATTTAATATGAGTTATTTTAGATAAAGGAAAAACTTTATGTTTTATTTATTTATTTGTAACACAATTTATTAATCCATATTTATATTTAAGGAATTATTAGAGAACGTCCATATTATAAAGTTATGAATTTCAATTAATATTCATAGTAAAATATTTATTTACTCCAACTATGATACCAAAATTACGTACGTGTAAATTATCATATAGTGTTACTTTGAATAGATTTCATAATTATTTTCATAGTTTGGTTACATATTGCACGATAATGTCTAGGGTATCGATACCACAAAAAGGTAATCTTCTTGTCTGTGAATCTTTGGTTTCCAACATCACTTAATATTGAAAATCATTTGGTATGTATGATATTGCACCCTCTATTATATTTTTTTGAATTGTGAAATAATTATTTCTTCCAATCTAACATATATATTTATAGTTTCTAATTTCGTGTGATTTTATTTAAAATAGTTATTTTATTTAATACGAGTTATTTTAGATAAAGGAAAAACTTATTGTTTTATTGATTTATTTGTAACACAATTTATTAATCCATATTTATATTTAAAGAATTATTATAGATCGTCCAAATTATAAAGTTATGAATTTCAATTAATATTCATAGTAAAATATTTATTTACTCCAACTATGATACCAAAATTACGTACGTGTAAATTATCATATAGTGTTACTTTGAATAGATTTAATAATTATTTGCATAGTTTGGTTACATATTGCACGATAATGTCTAGGGTATCGACACCACAAAAAGGTAATCTTCTTGTCTCTCAATCTTTGTTTTCCAACATCACTTAATATGGAAAATCATTTGGTATGTATGATATTGCACCCTCTATTATATTTTTTTGAATTGTGAAATAATTATTTCTTCCAATCTAACATATATATTTATAGTTTCTAATTATGTGTGATTTTATTTAAAAGAGTTATTTTATTTAATATGAGTTATTTTAGATAAAGGAAAAACTTTATGTTTTATTTATTTATTTGTAACACAATTTATTAATCCATATTTATATTTAAGGAATTATTAGAGAACGTCCATATTATAAAGTTATGAATTTCAATTAATATTCATAGTAAAATATTTATTTACTCCAACTATGATACCAAAATTATGTATGTGTAAATTATCATATAGTGTTACTTTGTATCGATTTAATAATTATTTGCATAGTTTGGTTACATATTGCACGATAATGTCTAGGGTATCGACACCACAAAAAGGTAATCTTCTTGTCTCTAAATATTTGGTTTCCAACATCACTTAATATTGAAAATCAATTGGCATGTATGATATTTCACCCTCTATTATATTTTGTTGAATTGTGAAATAATTATTTCTTCCAATCTAACATATATATTTATAGTTTCTAATTATGTGTGATTTTATTTAAAAGAGTTATTTTATTTAATATGAGTTATTTTAGATAGAGGAAAAACTTTATGTTTTATTTATTTATTTGTAACACAATTTATTAATCCATATTTATATTTAAAGAATTATTAGAGATCGTCCATATTATAAAGTTATGAATTTCAATTAATATTCATAGTAAAATATTTATTAACTCCAACTATGATACCAAAATTACGTACGTGTAAATTATCATATAGTGTTACTTTGAATAGATTTAATAATTATTTGCATAGTTTGGTTACATATTGCACGATAATGTCTAGGGTATCGACACCACAAAAAGGTAATCTTCTTGTCTCTGAATCTTTGGTTTCCAACATCACTTAATATTGAAAATCATTTGGTATGTATGATATTTCACCCTCTATTATATTTTTTGAATTGTGAAATAATTATTTCTTCCAATCTAACATATATATTTATAGTTTCTAATTATGTGTGATTTTATTTAAAAGAGTTATTTTATTTAATATGAGTTATTTTAGATAAAGGAAAAACTTTATGTTTTATTTATTTATTTGTAACACAATTTATTAATCCATATTTATATTTAAGGAATTATTAGAGAACGTCCATATTATAAAGTTATGAATTTCAATTAATATTCATAGTAAAATATTTATTTACTCCAACTATGATACCAGAATTACGTACGTGTAAATTATCATATAGTGTTACTTTGAATAGATTTAATAATTATTTGCATAGTTTGGTTACATATTGCACGATAATGTCTAGGGTATCGACACCACAAAAAGGTAATCTTCTTGTCTCTGAATCTTTGGTTTCCAACATCACTTAATATTGAAAATCATTTGGTATGTATGATATTTCACCCTCTATTATATTTTTTTGAATTGTTAAATAATTATTTCTTCCAATCTAACATATATATTTATAGTTTCTACTTATGTGTGATTTTATTTAAAAGAGTTATTTTATTTAATATGAGTTATTTCAGATAAAGGAAAAACTTTATGTTTTATTTATTTATTTGTAACATAATTTATTAATCCATATTTATATTTAAAGAATTATTAGAGATTGTCCAAATTATAAAGTTAAGAATTTCAATAAATATTCATAGTAAAATATTTATTAGCTCATACTATGATTCCAAAATTATGTATGGGTAAATTATCATATAGTGTTACTTTGTATAGATTTAATAATTATTTGCATATTTTGGTTGCATAATGTACGATAATGTCTAGGGTATCGACCCCACAAAAAAGTAATCTTCTTGTCTCTGAATCTTTGTTTTCCAACATCGCTTAATATTAAGAATCATTTGGTATGTATGATATTTCACCCTCTAATATATTTTTTTGAATTGTTAAATAATTATTTCTTCCAATCTAATATATATATTTATAGTTTCTACTTATGTGTGATTTTATTAAAAAGAGTTATTTTATTTAATATGAGTTATTTCAAATAAAGGAAAATTTTTATGTTTTATTTATTCGTTTTTAACATAATTTGTTAATCCATATTTATGTTTGGAGAATTGCGGTCTAATTACTTTATCAAATAAGCATTAGATGGTACTATACACTCAGAAAGTCTTATCTCAGTCTACTCTAATCTGTCCTTAGCAGTTATTGATTTTATAACTTCTTTAGGAGGGTTTTGAATTAGCATATTCCTATTTCACCATTGCCATAGCTTCTTGTGCTTTCTTTGTTGATTTCAAAAGCTCCATTCCTTGCACCTCACATCTGTATCTTAGGCATTCAACCTAATCATGTTCTAGAAAACAACACAGAGCTATTAGCTTAAGTATTAAACAATTAACTACTAAAGCTGCATCCTGAGGCATATCATTAAATTAAAAGTAAGATCTAAAGGGTAGTCTTAAACCACAAGTATGCCAGAGCCTACAACTTAAGCCCTTTTTCATTCAAAAGTTCATTTTTTTTTCTTTTTTGTTTTTTTCTTTTCTTTCCCTTCCTTTTTTGGTAATAGTTGACAAAATAATATCTTCCAACTGCAATATATATTTCTACGAGGATCTAACTAGATAAAATGTCCAAGATTTCTTTTCTTGTTTAGCGGATTTGCGGTCTAATTACTTTATCAAATAAGCAATAGATGGTACTATACACTTAGAAAGTCTGATCTCTATCTTGTCTAATCTGTCCTTAGAAGTTATTGATTTTATAATTTCTTTACAAGGCTTTAGAATTAGCAGATTCATCTTTAACCATTTCCATAGCTTTTTTGCTTTCTTTGTTGATTTCAGAAGCACAATTCCTTGCACCTCACATCTCTGTCTTAGGCTTTCAACCTAATCATGTTTTTGAAAACAACACAGAGCTATTCGCTTAAGTGTTAAACAATTAACTACTAAAGCTGCTTCCTCGAGGCATATCATTGAATTAAAAGTAACATCTAAAGGGAAGTCTTAAACCACAAGTATGCCAGAGCGTGCAACTTAAGCCCTTTTTCATTCAAAAGTTCATTTTTTTTCCTTTTTTGTTTTTTTCTTTTCTTTCCCTTCATTTTTTGGCAATAGTTGACAAAATAATATCTTTCAACTACAATATAGGTTTCTATGATGATCTACCTAATTACTTTATCAAATCAGCATTATATGGTACTATACACTTAGAAAGTCTAATCTGAGTCTTGTCTAATCTCTCCTTAGCAGTTATTGATTTTATAACTTCTTTAGGAGGTTTTAGAATTAGTTGATTCCTCTTTCACCATTGCCATAGCTTCTTCTGCTTTCTTTGTTGATTTCAGAAGCTCCATTCCTTGCACCTCACATCTCTGTCTTAGGCTTTCAACCTGATCATGTTTTAGAAAAAGACATAGAGCTATTAGCTTAAGTATTAAACACTTGACTACTAAAGCTGCTTCCTCGAGGCATATCATTAAATTAAAAGTAAGACTAAAGGGAAATCTTAAATCACAAGTATGCCAGACCCTGAAACTTATGCCCTTTTTTATTCAAAATTTCATTTTTTTCATTTTTTGTTTATTTCTTTTCTTTCCCTTCTTTTTTTTTGCAATATTTGACAGAATAATATCTTTAAACTACAATATAGGTTTCTATGATGATCTACCTAGAGAAAATGTCCTAGATTTCTTTTCTTATTTAACGGCTTTGCAGTCCAATTACTTTATCAAATAAGCATTAGATGGTACTATACACTTAGAAAGTCTGATCTCAGTTTTGTCTAATCTGTCCTTAGCAGTTATTGATTTTATAACTTCTTTATGAGGTTTAAGAATTAGTTGATTCCTCTTTCACCATTGCCATAGCTTCTTGTGCTTTCTTTGTTGATTTCAGAAGCTCCATTCCTTGCACCTCACATCTCTGTCTTAGGCTTTCCACCTGATCATGATTTAGAAATCAACACAAAGCTATTACCTTAATTATTAAACAATTGATTAGTAAAGCTTCTTCCTCGAGGCATATCATTAAATTAAAAGTAAGATCTAAAGGGAAGTCTTAAACCACAAGTATGCCAGAGCCTGCAACTTAAGCCCATTTTGATTCAAAAGTTCATTTTTTTCGTTTTTTATATATTTCTTTTCTTTCCCTTCTTTTTTTGCCAATAGTTGACAAAATAATATCTTTCAAGTGCAATATATGTTTCTGCGATGATCTAACTAGCTAAAATGTCCTAGATTTATTTTATTTTTTACCGGCTTTGCGGTTTTATTACTTTATCAAATAAGCATTATATGGTATTAAACACTTAGAAAGTCTAATCTCAGTCTTGTCTAATCTGTCCATAGTAGTTAATGATTTTATAACTTCTTTAGGAAGCTTTAGAATTAGTAGATTCCTCTTTCACCATTGCCATAGCTTCTTGTGGTTTCTTTGTTCATTTCAGATGCTCCATTCCTTGCACCGCACATCTCTGTCTTAGGCATTCAACCTGATCATGTCTTAGAAAACAACACAGAGCTATTAGCTTAAGTATTAAACAATTGACTACTAATGCTCCTTCCTCGAGGCATATCATTAAATTAAAAGTAAGATCTAAAGGGAAGTCTTAAACCACAAGTATGCCAGAGCCTGCAACTTATGATCTTTTTTATTCAAAAGTTCATTTTTTTTCCTTTTTTTGTTTTTTTCTTTTGTTTCCCTTCTATTTTTTGGCAATAGTTGAAAATTTAATATCTTTCAACTGTAATATAGGTTTCTGCGAAGATCTAACTAGATAAAATGTCCAATATTTCTTTTCTTGTTTAGTGGCTTTGCGGTCTAATTACTTTATCAAATCAGCATTATATGGTACTATACACTTAGAAAGTCTGATCTGAGTCTTGTCTAATCTGTCCTTAGCAGTTATTGATTTTATAACTTCTTTAGGAGGCTTTAGAATTAGCAGATTCCTCTTTCACCATTGCCATAGCTTTTTTGGTTTTTGTTGATTTCAAAAGCTCAATTCCTTGCACCTCACATCTCTGTCTTAGGCTTTCAACCTGATCATGTTTTAGAAAACAACACAGAGCTATTAGCTTAAGTATTAAACACTTGACCACTAAAGTTGCTTCCTCGAGGCATATCATTAAATGAAAAGTAAGATCTAAAGGGAAGTCTTAAACCACAAGTATGCCAGAGCCTGCAACTTAAGATCTTTTTGATTCAAAAGTTCATTTTTTCCCTTTTTTTTCTTTTGTTTCCCTTCTTTTTTTGGCAATAGTTGATACATTAATATCTTTCAATTGGAATATAGGTTTCTGCGATGATCTAACTAGATAAAATGTCCAAGATTTCTTTTCTTGTTTAGCATCTTTTCGGTCTAATTACTTTATCAAATCAGCATTATATGGTACTATACACTTAGAAAGTCTGATCTGAGTCTTGTCTAATCTTTCCTTAGTAGTTATTGATTTTATAACTTCTTTAGGAGGTTTTAGAATTAGTTGATTCCTCTTTCACCATTGCCATAGCTTCTTCTGCTTTCTTTGTTGATTTCAGAAGCTCCATTCCTTGCACCTCACATCTCTGTCTTAGGCTTTCAACCTGCTCATGATTTAGAAAATAACACAGAGCTATTAGCTTAATTATTAAACAATTGACTAGTAAAGCTGCTTCCTCGAGGCATATCATTAAATTAAAAGTAAGATCTAAAGGGAAGTCTTAAACCACAAGTATGCCAGAGCCTGCAACTTATGATCTTTTTTATTCAAAAGTTCATTTTTTTTCCTTTTTTTGTTTTTTTCTTTTGTTTCCCTTCTATTTTTTGGCAATAGTTGAAAATTTAATATCTTTCAACTGTAATATAGGTTTCTGCGATGATCTAACTAGATAAAATGTCCAATATTTCTTTTCTTGTTTAGTGGCTTTGCGGTCTTATTACATTATCAAATAAGCATTATATGGTATTATACACTTACAAAGTCTAATCTCAGTCTTGTCTAATCTGTCCTTAGCAGTTAGTGATTTTATAACTTCTTTAGGAGGCTTTAGAATTAGTAGATTCCTCTTTCACCATTGCCATAGCTTCTTGTGGTTTCTTTGTTGATTTTAGATGCTCCATTCCTTGCACCTCAAATCTCTGTCTTTGGCTTTCAACCTGATCATGTCTTAGAAGAAGACACAGATATATTAGCTTAAGTATTAAACAATTGACTACTAAAGCTGCTTCCTCGAGGCATATCATTAAATTCAAAGTAAGTTCTAAAGGGAAGTCTCAAACCACAAGTATGTGAGAGCCTGCCACTTAAGACCTTTTTGATTCAAAAGTTCATATTTTTTCCTTTTCTTGTTTTTTTCTTTTGTTTCCCTTCTATTTTTTGGCAATAGTTAACAAATTAATATCTTTCAACTGCAATATAGGTTTCTGCGATTATCTAACTAGATAAAATGTCGAAGATTTCTTTTCTTGTTTAGCGGCTTTGCGGTCTAATTACTTTATCAAATCAGTATTATATGGTATTATACACTTAGAAATTCTGATCTGAGTCTTGTCTAATCAGTCCTTAGCAGTTATTGATTTTATAACATCTTTAGGAGGTTTTAGAATTTGTTGATTCCTCTTTCACCATTGCCATAGCTTCTTGTGCTTTCTTTGTTGATTTCAGAAGCTCCATTCCTTGCACCTCACATCTCTGTCTTAGGCTTTCAACCTGCTCATGTTTTAGAAAACAACACAGAGCTATTAGCTTAATTATTAAACAATTGACTAGTAAAGCTGCTTCCTCGAGGCATATCATTAAATTAAAAGTAACATCTAAAGGGAAATCTTAAACCACAAGTATGCCAGAGCCTGCAACTTAAGATCTTTTTTATTCAAAAGTTCATTGTTTTTCCTTTTTTTGTTTTTTTCTTTTGTTTCCCTTCTTTCCTTTGGCAATAGTTGACAAAATAAAATCTTTCAAGTGCAATATAGCTTTCTACGATGATCTAATTATCTAAAATGTCCTAGATTTATTTTATTTTTTATTGGCTTTGCGGTCTTATTACTTTATCAAATAAGCATTAATGGTATTATACACTTACAAAGTCTAATCTTAGTTTTGTCTAATTTTTCCTTAGCAGTTAGTGATTTTATAACTTCTTTATGAGGCTTTAGAATTAGTAGATTCCTCTTTCACCATTGCCATAGCTTCTTTTGGTTTCTTTGTTGATTTCAGATGCTCCATTCCTTGCACCTCAAATCTCTGTCTTTGGCTTTCAACCTGATCACGTCTTAGAAGAAGACACAGAGATATTAGCTTAGGTATTAAACAATTGACTACTAAAGCTGCTTCCTCGAGGCATATCATTAAATTAAAAGTATGATCTAAAGGGAAGTCTTAAACCACAAGTATGCGAGAGCCTGTAACTTAAGCCCTTTTTTATTCAAAAGTTCATTTTTTTCCTTTTTTTTGTTTTTTTCTTTTGTTTCCCTTCTTTTTTTGGCAATAGTTGACAAATTAATATCTTTCAACTGCAATATAGGTTTCTCCGATGATCTAACTAGATAAAATGTCCAATATTTCTTTTCCTTTTTAGCGGCTTTGCGGTCTAATTACTTTATCAAATCAGTGTTATATGGTACTATACACTTAGAAAGTCTGATATGAGTCTTGTCTAATCTGTCCTTAGTAGTTATTGATTTTATAACTTCTTTAGGAGGCTTTAGAATTAGCAGATTCCTCTTTCACCATTGCCATAGCTTTTTTGTTTCTTTGTTGATTTCTAAAGCTCAATTCCTTGCACCTCACATCTCTGTCTTAGGCTTTCAACCTGATGATGTTTTAGAAAACAACACAGAGCTATTAGCTTAAGTATTAAACAATTGACTACTAAAGCTGCTTCCTCGAGGCATATCATTAAATTAAAAGTAAGATCTAAAGGGAAGTCTTAAACAACAAATAAGCCAAAGCCTGCAACTTAAGCCCTTTTTCATTCAAAAGTTCATTTTTTCCTTTTTTGTTTATTTCTTTTCTTTCCTTTCTTTTTTTTTGGCAATAGTTGACAAAATAATATCTTTGAACTGCAATATAGGTTTCTGCGAGGATCTAACTACACAAAATGTCCAAGATTTCTTTTCTTATTTAGCGGCTTTGCGGTGTTATGACTTTATCAAATATGCATTAGATTGTATTATACACTTAGAAAGTTTGATCTCAGTCTTGTCTAATCTGTCCTTAGCAATTATTGATTTTATAATTTCTTTAGGAGGCTATAGAATTTGCTTATTCCTCTTTCACCATTGCCATAGCTTCTTGTTCTTTCTTTGTTGATTTCAGAAGCTCCATTCCTTAGACCACACATCTCTATCTTAGGCTTTCAACCTCATCATGTTTTAGAAAACAACACAGAGCTATAAGCTTAAGTATTGAACAATTTACTACTAAAGGTGCTTCTTCGAGGCATATCAATAAATTAAAAGTAAGATATAAAGGGAATTCTTAAACCACAATTATGCCAGAGCCTGCAACTTAAGCCCTTTTTTATTCAAAAGTTAATTTTTTTCGTTTGTTTATTTCTTTTCTTTCCCTTCTTTTTTCTGTCAATACTTGACAAAATAATATCTTTCAACGGCAATATAGGTTTTTTCGAGGATCTAACTAGATAAGATGTCCTAGATTTCTTTTCTTATTTAGCGGCTTTGCGGTCTAATTACTTTATCTAATACGCATTAGATAGTACTATACACTTAGAAAATCTGATCTGAGTCTTGTCTAATCTGTCCTTAGCAGTTATTGATTTTATAGCTTCTTTAGTAGGCTTTAGAATTAGCAGATTCCTCTTTATCCATTGCCATAGCTTTTTTGTTTCTTTGTTGATTTCCAAAGCTCAATTCCTTGCACCTCACATCTCTGTCTTAGGCTTTCAACCTGATCATGTTTTAGAAAACAACATAGAGCTATTAGCTTAAGTATTAAACAATTGACTACTAAAGCTGCTTCCTCGAGGCATATCATTAAATTAAAAGTAAGATCTAAAGGGAAGTCTTAAACCACAAGTATGCTAGAGCCTAAAACTTAAGCCCTTTTTGATTCAAATGTTCATTTTTTACGTTTTTTGTTTATTTCTTTTCTTTCCCTTCTTTTTTTTGGCAATAGTTTACAAAATAATATCTTTCAACTGCAACATAGGTTTCTGCGATGATCTAACTAGAGAAAATTTCCTAGATTTATTTTCTTGTTTAGTGGCTTGGCGGTCTAATTACTTTATCAAATCAGCATTAGATGGTACTATACACTTAGAAAGTCTAATCTCAGTCTTGTCTAATCTGTCCTTAGCAGTTATTGATTTTATAATTTCTTTAGGAGGCTTTAGAATTAGCAGATTCATCTTTAACCATTACCATAGCTTTTTTGCTTTCTTTGTTGATTTCAAAAGCACAATTCCAAGCACCTCACATCTCTGTCTTAGGCTTTCTAGCTGATCATGTTTTAGAAAACAACACAAAGCTATTAGCTTAAGTATTAAACAATTGACTACTAAAGTTGCTTCCTCGAGGCATATCATTAAATTAAAAGTAAGACTAAAGCGTTGTCTTAAACCACTACCATGCCAGAGCCGGCAACTTAAGCCCTTTTTTATTCAAAAGTTTATTTTTTTCGTTTTTTGTTTATTTCTTTTCATTCCCTTCCTTTTTTTGGCAATATTTGACAAAATAATATCTTTCAACCTCAATATAGGTTTCTGCGAGAAACTAACTAGATAAAATATCCTAGATTTATTTTCATATTTAGCGGCTTTGCGGTCTAATTACTTTATCAAATAAGCATTAGATGGTACTATACACTTTGAAAGTCTGATCTCAGTCTTGTCTAATCTGTCCGTAGCAGTTATTGATTTTATAATTCTTTAGGAGGTTTTAGAATGAGCTGATTCCTCTTTCACCTTTGCCATAGCTTCTTGTGCTTTCTTTGTTGATTTCAGAAGCTCAATTCCTTGCACCTCACATCTCTATCTTAGGCTTTCAACCTGATCATGTTTTAGAAAACAACAAAGAGCTATTAGCTTAAGTATTAAACAATTGACTACTAAAGCTGCTTCCTCGAGGCATATCATTAATTTAAAAGTGAGATCTAAAGGAAAGTCTTAAACCACAAGTATGCCAGAGCCTGCAACTTAAGCCATTTTTGATTCAAAAGGTCATTTTTTTCCATTTTTGTTTTTTTCTTTTCTTTCCCTTCCTTTTTTTGGCAATAGTTGAAAAAATAATATCTCTGAACTGCTATATAGGTTTCTCCGCGGATCTACCTAGATAAAATGTCCTAGATATATTTTGATGTTTAGCTGCTTTGCAGTCTAATTACTTTATCAAATCAGCATTGGATGATACTATACACTTTGAAAGTCTGATCTTAGTCTTGTCTAATCTGTCCTTAGTTTTTAGTGATTTTATAACTTATTTACGAGGCTTTAGAATTAGAAGATTCCTTTTTCACCATTGCCATAGCTTCTTGTGGTTTCTTTGTTGATTTTAGAAGCTCCATTCCTTGTACCTCAAATCTCTATCTTTGGCTTTCAACATTATCATGTCTTTGAAGAAGACACAGAGATATTAGCTTAAGTATTAAACACCAGACTACTAAAGCAGCTTCCTCCAGGGATATCATTAAATTAAAAGTAAGATCTAAAGGGATGTCTTCAACCATAAGTATGCCAGAGATTGCAACTTAAGCCCTATTTTATGCAAAAGTTCATTTTTTTTCGTTTTTTGTTTATTTCTTTTCTTTCCCTTCTTTTTTTTGGCAATTGTTGACAAAATAATATCTTTCAACTGAAATATAGGTTTCTACGAGAATCTAACTAGATAAAATATCCTAGATTTCTTTTCATATTTAGCGGCTTTGCGGTCTAATTACTTTATCAAATAAGCATTAGATGGTACTATACACTTTGAAAGTCTGATCTCAGTCTTGTCTAATCTGTCCTTAGCAGTTATTGATTTTATAATTTTTAGGAGGTTTTAGAATGAGCTAATTCTTCTATCACCATTCCCATAGCTTCTTGTGCTTTCTTTGTTGATTTCAGAAGCTCCATTCCTTGCACCTCACATCTCTGTCTTAGGCTTTCAACCAGATCATGTTTTAGAAAACAACACAGGGCTATTTGCTTAAGTATTAAACAATTGACTACTAAAGCTGCTTCCTCGAGGCATATCATTAAATTAAAAGTAAGATCTAAAGGGAAGTCTTAAACCACAAGTATGCCAGAGCCTACAACTTAAGCCCTTTTTGATTCAAAAGGTCATTTTTTTCCATTTTTGTTTTTTTCTTTTCTTTCCCTTCTTTCTTTAGGCAATAGTTGACAAAATAATATCTTTCAAGTGCAATATAGGTTTCTGCGAGGATCTACCTAGATAAAATGTCCTAGATATCTTTTGATGTTTAGCTGCTTTGCAGTGTAATTACTTTATCAAATCAGCATTAGATGGTACTATACACTTAGAAAGTCTGATCTTAGTCTTGTCCAATCTGTCCTTAGTTGTTAGTGATTTTATAACTTATTTACGAGGCTTTAGAATTAGTAGATTCCTTTTTCACCATAGCCATAGCTTCTTGTGCTTTCTTTGTTGATTGCAGAAGCTCCATTCCTTAGACCACACATCTCTATCTTAGGCTTTCAACCTCATCATGTTTTAGAAAACAACACAGAGCTATAAGCTTAAGTATTGAACAATTTACTACTAAAGGTGCTTCCTCGAGGCATATCATTAAATTAAAAGTAAGATCTAAAGGGAAGTCTTAAACCACAAGTATGCCATAGTCTGCAACTTAAGCCCTTTTTTATTCAAAAGTTAATTTTTTTCGTTCTTTGTTTATTTCTTTTCTTTCCCTTCTTTTTTTTGGCAATACTTGCAAAATAATATCTTTCAACGGCAATATAGGTTTCTGCGAGGATCTAACTAGATCAAATATCCTAGATTTCTTTTCTTATTTAGCGGCTTTGCGGTCTAATTACTTTATCTAATAAGCATTAGATAGTACTATACACTTAGAAAATCTGATCTGAGTCTTGTCTAATCTGTCCTTAGCAGTTATTGATTTTATAGCTTCTTTAGTAGGCTTTAGAATTAGCAGATTCCTCTTTCACCATTTCCATAGCTTTTTTGTTTCTTTGTTGATTTCCAAAGCTCAATTCATTGCACCTCACATCTCTGTCTTAGGCTTTCAACCTGATCATGTTTTAGAAAACAACATAGACCTATTAGCTTAAGTATTAAACAATTGACTACTAAAGCTGCTTCCTCGAGGCATATCATTAAATTAAAAGTAAGATCTAAAGGGAAGTCTTAAACCACAAGTATGCCAGAGCCTAAAACTTAAGCCCTTTTTGATTCAAATGTTCATTTTTTACGTTTTTTGTTTATTTCTTTTCTTTCCCTTCTTTTTTTTGGCAATAGTTTACAAAATAATATCTTTCAACTGCAACATAGGTTTCTGCGATGATCTAACTAGAGAAAATGTCCTAGATTTATTTTCTTGTTTAGTGGCTTGGCGGTCTAATTACTTTATCAAATCAGCATTAGATGGTACTATACACTTAGAAAGTCTAATCTCAGTCTTGTCTAATCTATCCTTAGCAGTTATTGATTTTATAATTTCTTTAGGAGGCTTTAGAATTAGCAGATTCATCTTTAACCATTGCCATAGCTTTTTTGCTTTCTTTGTTGATTTCAAAAGCACAATTCCATGCACCTCACATCTCTGTCTTAGGCTTTCTAGCTGATCATGTTTTAGAAAACAACACAAAGCTATTAGCTTAAGTATTAAACAATTGACTACTAAAGTTGCTTCTCGAGGCATATCATTAAATTAAAAGTAAGACTAAAGCGTTGTCTTAAACCACTACTATGCCAGAGCCGGCAACTTAAGCCCTTTTTCATTCAAAAGTTCATTTTTTTCGTTTTTTGTTTATTTCTTTTCATTCCCTTCCTTTTTTTGGCAATATTTGACAAAATAATATCTTTCAAATGCAATATACGTTTCTGCGAGAATATAACTAGATAAAATATCCTAGATTTCTTTTCATATTTACCGGCTTTGCGGTCTAATTACTTTATTAAATAAGCATTAGATGGTACTATACACTTTGAAAGTCTGATCTCAGTCTTGTCTAATATGTCCTTAGCAGTTAATGATTTTATAATTCTTTAGGAGGTTTTAGAATGAGCTGATTCCTCTTTCACCATTGCCATAGCTTCTTCTGCTTTCTTTGTTGATTTCAGAAGCTCCATTCCTTGCACCTTACATCTCTGTCTTAGGCTTTCAACCTGATCATGTTTTAGAAAACAACACAGAGCTATTAGCTTAAGTATTAAACAATTGACTACTAAAGCTGCTTCCTCGAGGCATATCATTAAATTAAAAGTGAGATCTAAAGGGAAGTCATAAACCACAAGTTTGCCAGAGCCTGCAACTTAAGCCCTTTTTTATTCAAAAGGTCATTTTTTTTCATTTTTGTTTTTCTCTTTTCTTTCCCTTCCTTTTTTTGGCAATAGTTGATAAAATAATATCTTTGAACTGCAATATAGGTTTCTCCGAGGATCTACCTAGGTAAAATGTCCTAGATATCTTTTGATGTTTAGCTGCTTTGCAGTCTAATTACTTTATCAAATCAGCATTAGATGATACTATACATTTAGAAAGTCTGATCTTAGTCTTGTCTAATCTGTCCTTAGTTGTTAGTGATTTTAAAACTTATTTACGAGGCTTTAGAATTAGTAGATTCCTTTTTCACCATAGCCATAGCTTCTTGTGGTTTCTTTGTTGATTGCAGAAGCTCCATTCCTTGCACCTCAAATCACTATCTTTAGCTTTTAACATTATTATGTCTTAGAAGAAGACACAGAGATATTAGCTTAAGTATTAAACACTTGAACACTAAAGCAGCTTCCTCAAGGCATATCATTAAATTAAAAGTAAGATCTAAAGGGAAGTCTTAAACCACAAGTATGCCAGAGCTTGCAACTTAAGCCCTTTTTTATTCAAAAGTTAATTTTTTTCGTTCTTTGTTTATTTCTTTTCTTTCCCTTCTTTTTTTTGGCAATACTTGACAAAATTATATCTTTCAACTACAATATAGGTTTCTGCGAGGATCTAACTAGATAAAATATCCTAGATTTCTTTTCTTATTTAGCGGCTTTGCGATCGAATTACTTTATCTAATAAGCATTAGATGGTACTATACACTTAGAAAATCTGATCTTAGTCTTGTCTAATCTGTCCTTAGTAGTTATTGATTAAATTATAAGATCTAAAGGGAAGTCTTAAAGTAGAGCCTGCAAATTAAGCCCTTTTTTATTCAAAAGTTCATTTTTTCGGTGCTTTCTTTGTTGATTTTGGAAATTCCATTCCTTGCACCTCACATCTTTGTCTTAGGCTTTCAACCTGATCATGTTTTAGAAAACGACACACAACTATTAGCTTATATATTAAGCACTTGACTACTAAAGCCCCTTCCTCGAGCCATCTCCTTAAATTAAATGTAAGACTAAAGGGAAGTCTTAAACCACAAGTATGCCAGAGCCTACAACTTAAGCCCTTTTTGATTCAAAGGTTCATTTTTTACGTTTTTTGTTTATTTCTTTTCTTTCCCTTCTTTTTTTTGGCAATAGTTGACAAAATAATATCTTTCAACTGCAACATAGATTTCTACGATGATCTAACTAGAGAAAATGTCCTAGATTTATTTTCTTGTTTAGGGGCTTGGCGGTCTAATTACTTTATCAAATTAGCATTAGATGGTACTATACACTTAGAAAGTCTAATCTCAGTCTTGTCTAATCTGTCCTTAGAAGTTATGATTTTATAATTTCTTTAGGAGGCTTTAGAATTAGCAGATTCATCTTTAACCATTGCTATAGCTTTTTTGCTTTCTTTGTTGATTTCAAAAGCACAATTCCTTACACCTCACATCTCTGTCTTAGACTTTCAACCTGATCATGTTTTGGAAAACAACACAGAGCTATTAGCTTAAGTATTAAACAATTGACTACTAAATCTGCTTCCTCGAGGCATATCATTAAATTAAAAGTAAGACTAAATCGAAGTCTTAAACCACAAGTATGCTAGAGCCTGAAACTTAAGCCCCTTTTTATTCAAAAGTTCATTTTTTTCGTTTTTTGTTTATTTCTTTTCTTTCCCTTCCTTTTTTTGGCAATATTTGACAAAATAATATCTTTCAACTGCAATATAGGTTTCTGCGAGGATCTAACTAGATAAAATGTCCAAGATTTCTTTTCTTGTTTAGCTGCTTTGCAGTCTAATTACTTTATCAAATAACCATTAGATGGTACTATACACTTTGAAAGTCTAATCTCAGTCTTGTCTAATATGTCCTTAGGAGTTATTGATTTTATAATTCTTTAGGAGGTTTTAGAATGAGCTGATTCCTCTTTCACCATTTCCATAGCTTCTTGTGCTTTCTTTGTTGATTTCAGAAGCTCCATTCCTTGCACCTCACATCTTTGTCTTAGGCTTTTAACCTGATCATGTTTTAGAAAACAAAACAGAGCTATTAGCTTAAGTATTAAACAATTGACTACTAAAGCTGCTTCCTCTAGGCATATCATTGAATTAAAAGTAAGATCTAAAGGGAAGTCTTAAACCACAAGTATGCCAGAGCCTGCAACTTAAGCCCTTTTTGATTCAAAAGTTCATTTTTTTTCATTTTTGTTTTTGCCTTTTCTTTCTCTTTCTTTTTTAGGCAATTGTTGACAAAATAATATCTTTGAACTGCAATATAGGTTTCTTCAAGGATCTACCTAGATAAAATGTCCTAGATTTATTTTCTTGTTTAGCTGCTTTGCAGTCTAATTACTTTATCAAATCAGCATTAGATGATACTATACACTTTGAAAGTCTGATCTTAGTCTTGTCTAATCTATCCTTAGTTTTTAGTGATTTTATAACTTATTTACGAGGCTTTAGAATTAGTAGATTCCTTTTTCACCATTGCCATAGCTTCGTGCTTTCTTTGTCGATTTTAAGCTCAATTCCTTGCACCTCACATCTCTCTCTTAG
Source organism: Hippophae rhamnoides (assembly GCA_033030585.1). NCBI lineage: Eukaryota > Viridiplantae > Streptophyta > Magnoliopsida > Rosales > Elaeagnaceae > Hippophae > Hippophae rhamnoides. The sequence goes on along the minus strand of JAVHJT010000013.1, from coordinate 68,148 downwards.
GCTTTCAACCTAATCATGTCTTAGAAGAAGACACGAAATATTTGCTTAAGTAATAAACACTTGACTACTAAAACAGCTTCCTCAAGGCATATCATTAAATTAAAAGTAAGATCTAAAGGGAAGTCTTAAACCACAAGTATGTGAGAGCCTGCCACTTAAGACCTTTTTGATTCAAAAGTTCATTTTTTTCTTTTTTTTCTTTTGTTTCCCTTCTATTTTTTGGCAATAGTTGATAAATTAATATCCTTCAACTACAATATAGGTTTCTGCGATGATCTAACTAGATAAAATGTCCAAGATTTCTTTTCTTGTTTAGCGGCTTTGCGGTCTAATTACTTTATCAAATCAGTATTATATAGTACTATACACTTAGAAAATCTGATCTTAGTCTTGTCTAATCTGTCCTTAGCAGTTATTGATTTTATAACTTCTTTAGGAGCCTTTAGAATTAGCAGATTCCTCTTTCACCATTGCCATAGCTTCTGGTGCTTTCTTTGTTGATTTTAGAAGTTCCATTCCTTGCACCTCACATCTTTGTCTTAGGCTTTCAACCTGATCATGTTTTAGAAAACGACACGGAGCTATTACCTTAAGTATTAAGCACTTGACTACTAAAGCTACTTCCTCGAGGGATATCATTAAATTAAAAGTAAGACTAAAAGGGAAATCTTAAACCAAAATTATGCTAGAGTCTACAACTTAAGCACTTTTTGATTCAAAAGTTAATTTTTTTCATTTTTTGTTTATTGCTTTACTTTCCCTTCTTTTTTTGGCAATAGTTGACAAAATAATATCTTTCAACTACAATATAGGTTTCTGCGATGATTTACCTAGATAAAATGTCCTAGATTTATTTTCTTTTTTAGCGGCTTTGCGGTCTAATTACTTTATCAAATAAGCATTAGAAGGTACTATATACTTAGAAAGTCTGATCTCAGTCTTGTCTAATCTGTCTTTAGCAGTTATTGATTTTATAACTTCTTTAGGAGTTTTAGAATTAGTAGATTCATCTTTCACCATTGCCATAGCTTCTTGTGCTTTCTTTGTTGATTTCAGAAGCTCCATTCCTTACACCTCAAATTTCTCTCTTCGGCCTTCAACCTGACCATGTCTTAGAAGAAGACACAGAAATATTTGCTTAAGTATTAAACACTTGACTACTAAAGCTGCTTCCTCGAGGCATATCATTAAATTAAAAGTAAGACTAAAGGGAAGTCTTAAACCACAAGTATGCCAGAGCCTGCAACTACAGCCATTTTTGATTCAAAAGTTCATTTTTTTCCTTTTTTTTTCTTTTGTTTCCCTTCTTTTTTTGGCAATAGTTGACAAAATAATATCTTTCAACAGCAATATGGATTTCTGTGATGATCTAACTAGATAAAATGTCATAGATTTATTTTCTTGTTTAGCGGCTTTGCGGTCTAATTACTTTATCAAATAAGCATTATATGGTACTATACACTTAAAAAGTCTTATCTCAGTTATTGATTTTATAACTTCTTTAGGAGGCTTTAGAATTAGCAGATTCATCTTTCACCATTACCGTAGGTTCTTGTGCTTTCTTTGTTGATTTCAGAAGCTCCATTCCTTGCACCTTAAATCTCTATCTTTGGCTTTCAACCTGATCATGTTTTAGAAAACGACACAGAGCTATTAGCTTAAGTATTAAACACTTGACTACTAAAGCTACTTCCTCGAGGAATATCATTAAATTAAAAGTAAGATCTAAAGGGAAGTCTTAAACCACAAGTATGCCAAAGCCTACAACTTAAGCACTTTTTGATTCAAAAGTTCATTTTTTTCGTTTTTTGTTTATTTCTTTTCTTTCCCTTTTTTTTGGCAATAGTTGACAAAATAATATCTTTGTACTGCAATATAGGTTTTTGCGATGATATAACTTGATAAAATGTCCTAGATTTATTTTCTTATTTAGCGGCTTGGTGGTCTAATTACTTTATCAAATAAGCATTAGATGGTAGTATACACTTAGAAAGTCTGAGCTCAGTCTTGTCTAATCTGTCCTTAGCAGTTATTGATTTTATAACTTCTTTCGGAGGCTTTAGAATTAGCAGATTCCTCTTTCACCATTGCCATAGCTTCTTGTGCTTTCTTTGTCGATTTCAGAAACTCAATTCCTTGCACCTCACATCTCTCTCTTAGGCTTTCAACCTAATCATGTCTTAGAAGAAGACACAGAAATATTTGCTTAAGTATTTAACACTTGACTACTAAAGCTTCTTCATCGAGCCATATCATTAAATTAAAAGTAAGATCTAAAGGAAAGTCTTAAACCACAAGTATAAAAGAGCCTGCAAATTAAGCCCTTTCTGATTCAAAAGTTCATTTTTTTAGTTTTTTGGTTATTTCTTTTCTTTCCCTTCTTTTTTATGGCTATAGTTGACAATATAATATCTTTCAACTACAATATAGGTTTCTACGATGATCTACCTAGATAAAATGTCCTAGATTTATTTTCTTGTTTAGCGGCTTTGCGGTCTAATTACTTTATCAAATCAGCATTAGATGGTATTATACACTTAGAAAGTATTATCCCAATCTTGTCTAATCTGTCCTTATCTATTAGTGATTTTATAACTTCTTTACGAGGCTTTGGAATTAGTAGATTCCTCATTCACCTATGCCATAGCTTCTTCTGCTTTCTTTGTTGATTTCAGAAGCTCAATTCCTTGCAGCTCACATCTCTGTCTTAGGCTTTCAACCTGATCATGTTTTAGAAAATGACACAGAGCTATTAGCTTAAGTATTAAACTCTTGGCTACTAAAGCTGCTTCCTCGAGGCATATCATTAAATTAAAAGTAAGATCTAATGGGAATTCTTAAACCACAAGTATAACAGAGCCTGCAACTTATGCCCTTTTTTATTCAAATGTTCATTTTTTGTTTTTTGTTTATATCTTTTCTTTCCCTTCTTTTTTTGGCAACAGTTGATAAAATAATTTCCTTAAACTACAATATAGGTTTCTGAGAGGATCTAACTAGATAAAATGTCCTAGATTTCTTTTCTTATTTAGCGGCTTTACGGTCTAATTACTTTATCAAATAAGCATTAGATGGTACTATACACTTAGAAAGTCTCATCTCAGTCTTGTCTTATCTGTCCTTAGCAGTTATTGATTTTATAACTTCTTTTCGAGGCTTTAGAATTAGCAGATTCCTCTTTCACCATTGCCATAGCTTCTTGTGCTTTCTTTGTTGATTTCAGAAGCTCCATTCCTTGCACCTCACATCTCTATCTTAGGCTTTCAACTGATCATGTTTTAGAAAACGACACAGAGTTATTAGCTTAAGTATTAAACACTTGACTACTAAAGCTGCTTCATCGAGGCCTATCATTAAATTAAAAGTAAGACTAAAGGGAAGTCTTAAACCACAATTACGCTAGAGCCTGCAACTTAAGCACTTTTTGATTCAAAAGTTCATTTTTTTCCTTTTTTGTTTTTTTCCCCTTCTTTTTTTTGGCAGTAGTTGAAAAAATAATATCTTTCAACTATAATATAGGTTTCTATGGTGATCTAACTAGATAAAATGTCCTAGATTTATTTTCTTTTTTAGCGCCTTTACGATCTAATTACTTTATCAAATAAGCATTAGATGGTACTATATACTTAGAAAGTCCGTTCTTAGTTTTGTCAAATCTGTCCTTAGAAGTTATTGATTTTATTACTTCTTTACAAGGCTTTAGAACTAGCTGATTCCTCTTTCAACATTGCCATAGATTCTTGTGATTTCTTTGTTTATTTTAGAAGCTCAATTCCTTGCACCTCAAGTCTCTGTCTTTGGCTTTCAACCTGATCACGTCTTAGAAGAAGACACAGAGATATTAGCTTAAGTATTAAACAACTTGACTACTAAAGATGCTTCCTCGAGGCATATCATTAAATTAAAAGTAATATCTAAAGGTTAGTCTTAAACCACAAGTATGCTGTAGCCTGCAACTTAAGCCCTTTTTTATTCAAAAGTTCATTTTTTTCGTTTTTTGTTTATTTCTTTTCTTTCCCTTTTTTTTGGCAATAGTTGACAAAATAATATCTTTCAACTACAATATAGGTTTCTGCGAGGATCTAACTAGATAAAATTTCCAAGGTTTCTTTTCTTATTTAGCGGCTTTGCGGTCTTATTACTTTATCAAATAAGCATTAGAGGGTATTATACACTTAGAAAGTCTGATATCAGTCTTGTATAATCTATCCTTAGCAGTTATTGATTTTATAACTTCTTTAGGAGGCTTAAGAATTAGAAGATTCCTCTTTCACCATTGCCATAGCTTTTTTTCTTTCTTTGTTGATTTCAGAGGCTCAATTCCTTGCACCTCACATCTCTGTCTTAGGCTTTCAACCTGATAATGTTTTAGAAAATGACACAGAGCAATTAGCTTAAGTATTAACCACTTGAGTACTAAAGCTGCTTCCTTGAGTCATATCATTAAATTAAAAGAAAGGCTAAAGGGAAGTCTTAAACCACAAGTATGCCAGAGCGTGCAACTTAAGCCCTTTTTGATTCAAAAGTTCGCTTTTTCCTTTTTTTCCCTTTCTTTTTTTGTCAATGGTTGACAAAATAATATCTTTCAACTGCAATATAGGTTTCTACGATGATCTAACCAGATAAAATGTCCTAGATTTATTTTCTTGTTTAGCGGCTTTGCGGTCTAATTACTTTATCAAATAAGCATTAGATGGTACTATACACTTAGAAAGTCTAATCTCAGTCATGTCTAATCTGTCCTTAGTAGTTATTGATTTATTACTTCTTTAGGAGGCTTTAGAACTAGCTGATTTATCTTTCACCATTGCCATAGCTTCTTGTGCTTTCTTTGTTGATTTCAGAAGCTCAATTTCTTGCACCTCAAATCTCTATCTTTGGCTTTCAACCTGATCATGTCTTAGAAGAAGACAGAGATATTAGCTTAAGTATTAAACACTTGACTACGAAAGCTACTTCCTCGAGGCATATCATAAAATTAATAGTAAGCCTAAAGGGTAGTCTTAAACCACAAGTATGCGAGAGCCTGCAACTCCAGCCCTTTTTGATTCAAAAGTTCATTTTTTTCCTTTTTTGTTTTTTTCTTTTATTTCCCTTCTTTTTTTGGTAATAGTTAACAAAAATAATATCTTTCAATTGCAATATAGGTTTCTGCTATGATCTAACTAGATAAAATGTCCTAGATTTATTTTCTTGTTTAGCGGCTTTGCATTCTAATTTCTTTATCAAATAAGCATTAGATGGCACTATACACTTAGAAAGTCTGATCTCAGTCTTGTCTAATCTGTCCTTTGTAGTTATTGATTTTATAACTTCTTTAGGAGGCTTTAGAACTAGCAGATTCCTCTTTCACCATAGTCATAGCTTCTTGTGCTTTCTTTGTTGATTTCAGAAGCTCAATTCCTTGCACCTCACATCTCTCTCTTAGGCTTTCAACCTAATCATGTCTTAGAAGAAGACACAGAAATATTTGTTTAAGTATTTAACACTTGACTACTAAACTGCTTCCTCGAGCCATAGCATTAAATTAAAAGTAAGATCTAAAGGAAAGTCTTAAACCACAAGTATAATAGAGCCGGCAACTTAAGCCCTTTTTGATTCAAAAGTTCATTTTTTTCGTTTTTTGTTTATTATTTTTCTTTCCATTCTTTTTTTGGCAATAGTTGACAAAATAATATCTTACAACTGCAATATAGGTTTATGCGATGATCTAACTAGATAAAATGTCCTAGATTTATTTTCTTGTTTAGAGACTTTGCGGTCTAATTACTTTATCAAATCAGCATTAGATGGTATTATACACTTAGAAAGTATGATCTCAGTCTTGTCTAATCTGTCCTTATCTGTTAGTGATTTTATAACTTCTTTACGAGGCTTAACAATTCGTAGATTCCTAATTCACCATTGCCATAGCTTCTTGTGTTTTCTTTGTTGATTTCAGAAGCTCCATTCCTTGCACCTCACATCCTTGTCTTTGGCTTTCAACCTGATCATGTTTTAGAAAATAACACAGAGCTATTAGCTTAAGTATTAAACACTTGACCACTAAAGCTTCTTCCTTGAGGCATACCATTAAATTAAAAGTAAGATCTAAAAGGTAGTCTTATACCACAAGTATGCCATAGCCTGCAACTACTGCCCTTTTTGATTCAAAAGTTCATTTTTTTTCCATTTTTGTGTTTTTATTTTCTTTCCCTTCTTTTTTTGGCAATAGTTGAAAAAATAATATCTTTCAATTGCAATATAGGTTTCTGCGATGATCTAACTAGATAAAATGTCCAAGATTTATTTTCTTGTTTTGCGGTTTTGCGGTCTAATTACTTTATCAAATAAGCATTAGATGGCATTATACACTTAGAAAGTCTGATCTCCGTCTTGTCTAATCTGTTCTTAACAGTTATTGATTTTATAACTTCTTTAGGAGGCGTTAGAACTAGTTGATTTCTCTTTCACCATTGGCATAGCTTCTTGTGCTTTCTTTGTTGATTTCAGAAGCTCCATTCCTTGCACCTCAAATCTCTGTCTTTGGCTTTCAACCTGATCATCTCCTAGAAGAAGACACAGAGAAGTTAGCTTAAGTATTAAACACTTGACTACTAAAGCTGCTTCCTCGAAGCATATCATGAGATTGAAAGTAAGCCTAAAGGGTAGTCTTATACCACAAGTATGCCAGAGCCTGCAACTGCAGCCCTTTCTGATTCAAAAGTTCATTTTTTTCCTTTTTTGTTTTTTTCCCTTCTTTTTTTTGGCAATAGTTGATAAAATAATTTCTTTAAACTTCAATATAGGTTTCTGAGAGGATCTAACTAGATAAAATGTCCTAGATTTATTTTCTAGTTTAGTGGCTTTGCGGCCTAATTACTTTATCAAATAAGCATTAGATGGTACTATACACTTAGAAAGTCTGTTCTTAGTTTTGTCAAATCTGTCCTTAGCAGTTATTGATTTTATTACTTCTTTACAAGGCTTTAGAACTAGCTGATTCCTCTTTCAACATTGCCATAGATTCTTGTGATTTCTTTGTTGATTTCAGAAGCTCCATTCCTTGCACCTCACATCTCTATCTTAGGCTTTCAACATAATCATGTCTTAGAAAATGACACAGAGCTATTAGCTTAAGTATTAACCACTTGACTACTAAAGCTGCTTCCTCGAGGCATATCATTAAATTAAAAGTAAGGCTAAAGGGAAGTCTTAAACCACTAGTATGCCAGAGCCTGCAACTTAAGCCCTTTTTGATTCAAAAGTTCATTTTTTTCCTTTTTTGTTTTTTTCCCTTCTTTTTTTTTGGCAATAGTTGATAAAATAATTTCTTTAAACTTCAATATAGGTTTCTGAGAGGATCTAACTAGATAAAATGTCCTAGATTTATTTTCTAGTTTAGTGGCTTTGCGGCCTAATTACTTTATCAAATAAGCATTAGATGGTACTATACACTTAGAAAGTCTGTTCTTAGTTTTGTCAAATCTGTCCTTAGAAGTTATTGATTTTATTACTTCTTTACAAGGCTTTAGAACTAGCTGATTCCTCTTTCAACATTGCCATAGATTCTTGTGATTTCTTTGTTTATTTTAGAAGCTCAATTCCTTGCACCTCAAGTCTCTGTCTTTGGCTTTCAACCTGATCACGTCTTAGAAGAAGACACAGAGATATTAGCTTAAGTATTAAACACTTGACTACTAAAGATGCTTCCTCGAGGCATATCATTAAATTAAAAGTAATATCTAAAGGTTAGTCTTAAACCACAAGTATGCCAGAGCCTGCAACTTAAGCACTTTTTTATTCAAAAGTTCATTTTTTCGTTTTTTGTTTATTTCTTTTCTTTCCCTTCTTTTGTTGGCAATAGTTGACAAAATAATATATTTCAACTACAATATAGGTTTCTACGATGATATAACCAGATAAGATGTCCTAGATTTATTTTCTTATTTAGCGGCTTTGCGGTCTAATTACTTTATCAAATAAGCATTAGATGGTAATATACACTTAGAAAGTCTGATCTCAGTCTTGTCTAATCTATCCTTAGCAATTGTTGATTTTATAACTTCTTTACGAGGCTTTAGAATTAGTAGATTCCTCTTTCACCATTGCCATAGCTTCTTCTTCTTTCTTTGTTGATTTCAGAAGCTCCATTCCTTGCACCTCACATCTCTATCTTAGGCTTTCAACCTGATCATGTTTTAGAAAAGGACACAGAGCTATTAGCTTAAGTATTAAACACTTGACTACTAAACCTGCTTCCTCGAGGCATATCATTAAATTAAAAGTAAGGCTAAAGGGAAGTCTTAAACCACAAGTATGCCAGATACTGCAACTTAAGCCCTTTATGATTCAAAAGTAGGTTTTTTCCTTTTTTGTTTTTTTCCCCTTCTTTTTTTTGGCAATAGTTGACAAAATAATATCTTTCAACTGCAATATAGGTTTCAACGATGATCTAACTAGATAAAATGTCCTAGATTTATTTTCTTGTTTAGCGGCTTTGAGGTCTAATTACTTTATCAAATAAGCATTAGATGGTACTATACACTTAGAAAGTCTAATCTCAGTCATGTCTAATCTGTCCTTAGCAGTTATTGATTTTATTACTTCTTTAGGAGGCTTTAGAACTAGCTGATTTATCTTTCACCATTGCCATAGCTTCTTGTGCTTTCTTTGTTGATTTCAGAAGCTCCATTCCTTGCACCTCAAATCTCTATCTTTGGCTTTCAACCTGATCATGTCTTAGAAGAAGACAAAGATATTAGCTTAAGTATTAAACACTTGACTACGAAAGCTGCTTCCTCGAGGCATATCATAAAATTAATAGTAAGCCTAAAGGGTAGTCTTAAACCACAAGTATGCGAGAGCCTGCAACTCCAGCCCTTTTTGATTCAAAAGTTCATTTTTTTCCTTTTTCCTTTTTTTCTTTTATTTCCCTTCTTTTTTTGGTAATAGTTAACAAAAATAATATCTTTCAATTGCAATATAGGTTTCTGCTATGATCTAACTAGATAAAATGTCCTAGATTTATTTTCTTGTTTAGCGGCTTTGCAGTCTAATTTCTTTATCAAATAAGCATTAGATGGCACTATACACTTAGAAAGTCTGATCTCAGTCTTGTCTAATCTGTCCTTTGTAGTTATTGATTTTATAACTTCTTTAGGAGGCTTTAGAACTAGCAGATTCCTCTTTCACCATAGCCATAGCTTCTTGTGCTTTCTTTGTTGATTTCAGAAGCTCAATTCCTTGCACCTCACATCTCTCTCTTAGGCTTTCAACCTAATCATGTCTTAGAAGAAGACACAGAAATATTTGCTTAAGTATTTAACACTTGACTACTAAACTGCTTCCTCGAGCCATAGCATTAAATTAAAAGTAAGATCTAAAGGAAAGTCTTAAACCACAAGTATAATAGAGCGTGCAACTTAAGCCCTTTTTGATTCAAAAGTTCATTTTTTTCGTTTTTTGTTTATTACTTTTCTTTCCATTCTTTTTTTGGCAATAGTTGACAAAATAATATCTTACAACTACAATATAGGTTTATGCGATGATCTAACTAGATAACATGTCCTAGATTTTTTTTCTTGTTTAGAGGCTTTGCGGTCTAATTACTTTATCAAATCAGCATTAGATGGTATTATACACTTAGAAAGTATGATCTCAGTCTTGTCTAATCTGTCCTTATCTGTTAGTGATTTTATAACTTCTTTACGAGGCTTAACAATTCGTAGATTCCTAATTCACCATTGCCATAGCTTCTTGTTTTTTCTTTGTTGATTTCAGAAGCTCCATTCCTTGCACCTCACATCCTTGTCTTTGGCTTTCAACCTGATCATGTTTTAGAAAATAACACAGAGCTATTAGCTTAAGTATTAAACACTTGACCACTAAAGCTGCTTCCTTGAGGCATACCATTAAATTAAAAGTAAGATCTAAAAGGTAGTCTTATACCACAAGTATGCCATAGCCTGCAACTACTGCCCTTTTTGATTCAAAAGTTCATTTTTTTTCCATTTTTGTGTTTTTATTTTCTTTCCCTTCTTTTTTTGGCAATAGTTGAAAAAATAATATCTTTCAATTGCAATATAGGTTTCTGCGATGATCTAACTAGATAAAATGTCCAAGATTTATTTTCTTGTTTTGCGGTTTTGCGGTCTAATTACTTTATCAAATAAGCATTAGATGGCATTATACACTTAGAAAGTCTGATCTCCGTCTTGTCTAATCTGTTCTTAACAGTTATTGATTTTATAACTTCTTTAGGAGGCTTTAGAACTAGTTGATTTCTCTTTCACCATTGGCATAGCTTCTTGTGCTTTCTTTGTTGATTTCAGAAGCTCCATTCCTTGCACCTCAAATCTCTGTCTTTGGCTTTCAACCTGATCATCTCTTAGAAGAAGACACAGAGAAGTTAGCTTAAGTATTAAACACTTGACTACTAAAGCTGCTTCCTCGAGGCATATCATGAGATTGAAAGTAAGCCTAAAGGGTAGTCTTAAACCACAAGTATGCCAGAGCCTGCAACTGCAGCCCTTTCTAATTCAAAAGTTCATTTTTTTCCTTTTTTGTTTTTTCCCTTCTTTTTTTTTGGCAATAGTTGATAAAATAATTTTTTAAACTTCAATATAGGTTTCTGAGAGGATCTAACTAGATAAAATGTCCTAGATTTATTTTCTAGGTTAGTTTCTTTGCGGCCTAATTACTTTATCAAATAAGCATTAGATGGTACTATACACTTAGAAAGTCTGTTCTTAGTTTTGTCAAATCTGTCCTTAGCAGTTATTGATTTTATTACTTCTTTACAAGGCTTTAGAACTAGCTGATTCCTCTTTCAACATTGCCATAGATTCTTGTGATTTCTTTGTTTATTTTAGAAGCTCAATTCCTTGCACCTCAAGTCTCTGTCTTTTGCTTTCAACCTGATCACGTCTTAGAAGAAGACACAGAGATATTAGCTTAAGTATTAAACACTTGACTACTAAAGATGCTTCCTCGAGGCATATCATTAAATTAAAAGTAATATCTAAAGAGAAGTCTTAAACCACAAGTATAACAGAGCCTGCAACTTAAGCCCTTTTTTTTATCAAAAGTTCATTTTTTTCGTTTTTTGCTTATTTCTTTTCTTTCTCTTCTTTTTTTGGCAATAGTTGACAAAATAATATCTTTCAACTGCAATATAGGTTTCTACAAGGATATAACTAGATAAAATGTCCAAGATTTCTTTTCTTATTTAGCGGCTGTGTAGTCTAATTACTTTATCAAATAAGCATTATATGGTACTATACACTTAGAAAGTCTGATCTCAGTCTTGTCTAATCTGTCCTTAGCAGTTATTGATTTTATAACTTCTTTACGAGGCTTTAGAATTAACAGATTCCTCTTTCACCATTGCCATAGCTTCTTGTGCTTTCTTTGTTGATTTCAGAAGCTCCATTCCTTGCAACTCACATATCTATCTTTGGCTTTCAACCTGATCATGTTTTAGAAAAGGACACAGAGCTATTAGCTTAAGTATTAAACACTTGACTACAAAAGTTGCTTCCTCGAGGAATATCATTAAATTAAAAGTAAGATCTAATGGGTAGTCTTAAACCACAAGTATGCCAGAGCCTGCAACTGCAGCCCTTTTTGATTCAAAATTCACTTTTTTCCTTTTTTGTTTTTTTCTATTATTTCCCTTCTTTTTTTGGAAATAGTTGACAAAATAATATCTTTCAATTGCAATATAGGTTTCTGCGATGATCTACCTAGATAAAATGTCCTAGATTTTTTTCTTGTTTAGCGGCTTTGTAGTCTAATTACTTTATCAAATAAGAATTAGATAGCATTATACACTTAGAAAGTCTAATCTCAGTCGTGTCTAATCTGTCCTTAGCAGTTATTGATTTTATAATTCTTTAGGAGGCTTTAGAACTAGCTGATTCCTCTTTCACCATTGCCATTGCTTCTTGTGCTTTCTTTCTTGATTTCAGAAGCTCGATTCCTTGCACATCAAATCTCTGGCTTTGGCTTTCAACCTGATCATGTCTTAGGAGAAGACACAGAGATATTAGGAGAAGTATTACACACTTGACTACTAAAGCTGCTTCCTCGAGGCATATCATTAAATTAAAAGTAAGCCTAAAGAGTAGTCTTAAACCACAAGTATGCCAGAGCCTCCAACTGCAGCCCTTTCTGATTAAAAAGGTCATTTTTTTCCTTTTTTGTTTTTTTTCTTTTGTTTCCCTTCTTTTTTGGCAATAGTTGACAAAATAATATCTTTCAACTGCAATATAGGTTCCTGCGATGATCTAACTAGATAAAATGTCCTTAATTGGTTTTCTTATTTAGCATCTTTGCGGTCTAATTACTCTATCAAATCAGCATTAGATGGTATTATACACTTAGAAAGTATGATCTCAGTCTTGTCTAATCTGTTCTTAACAGTTATTGATTTTATAACTTCTTTAGGAGGCTTTAGAACTAGTTGATTTCTATTTCACCATTGCCATAGCTTCTTGTGCTTTCTTTGTTGATTTCAGAAGCCCCATTCCTTGCACCTCAAATCTCTGTCTTTGGCTTTCAACCTGATCATCTCTTAGAAGAAGACACAGAGAAGTTAGCTTAAGTATTAAACACTTGACTACTAAAGCTGCTTCCTCGAGGCATATCATGAGATTGAAAGTAAGCCTAAAGGGTAGTCTTAAACCACAAGTATGCCAGAGCCTGCAACTGTAGCCCTTTCTGATTCAAAAGTTCATTTTTTTCCTTTTTTGTTTTTTTCTTTTGTTTCCCTTCTTTTTTTTGGCAATAGTTGACAAAATAATATCTTTCAACTGCAATATAGGTTTCTGCGATGATCTAACTAGATAAAATGTCCTAGATTTATTTTCTTGTTTAGCGGGTTTGCGGTCTAATTACTTTATCAAATCAGCATTAGATGGTATTATACACTTAGAAAGTATGATCTCAGTCTTGTCTAATCTGTCCTTATCTGTTAGTGATTTTATAACTTCTTTACGAGGCTTTAGAATTAGTAGATTCCTCATTCACCATTGCCATAGCTTCTTGTGCTTTCTTTGTTGATTTCAGAAGCTCCATTCCTTGCACCTCACATCTCTGTCTTAGGCTTTCAACCTGATCATGTTTTAGAAAACGACACAGAGCTATTAGCTTAAGTATTAAACACTTGACTACTAAAGCTGCTTCCTCGAGGCATATCATTAAATTAAAAGTAAGATCTAAAGGGAAGTCTTAAACCACAAGTATAATAGAGCCTGCAACTTAAGCCCTTTTTTATTCAAAAGTTCATTTTTTTTGTTTATATCTTTTCTTTCCCTTCTTTTTTTTGCAATAGTTGATAAAATAATTTCTTTAAACTGCAAAATAATTTTCTGAGAGGATCTAACTAGATAAAATGTGCTAGATTTCTTTTCTTATTTAGCGGGTTTGCGGTCTAATTACTTTATCAAATAAGCATTAGATGGTACTATACACTTAGAAAGTCTGATCTTAGTCTTGTCTAATATGTCCTTAGCAGTTATTGATTTTAGAACTTCTTTAGGAGGCTTTAGAACTTGCTGATTTCTCTTTCACCATTGCCATAGCTTCTTGTGCTTTCTTTGTTTATTTCAGAAGCTCCATTCCTTGCACCTCAAATCTCTGTCTTTGGCTTTCAACCTGATCATGTCTTAGAAGAAGACACAGAGAAGTTAACTTAGTATTAAACACTTGACTTTCTTTGTTGATTTCAAAAGCTTAATTCCTTGCACCTCACATCATTGTCTTAGGCTTTCAACCTGATCATGTTTTAGAAAATGACTAGAGCTATTAGCTTAAGTATTAAGAACTTGACTACTAAAGCAACTTCCTTAAGGCATATCATTAAATTAAAAGTAAGATATAAAGGGAAGTCTTAAACCACAAGTATAACAAAGAATACAACTTAAGCCCTTTTGATTCAAAAGTTCATTTTTTTCGTTTTTTGTTTATTTCTTTTCTTTCCATTCTTTTTTTAGCAATATTTGACAAAATAATATCTTTCAACTGCAATAAAGGTTTCTGCGATGATCTAACTAGATAAAATGTCCTAGATTTATTTTCTTGTTTAGCGGCTTTGCGGTCTAATTAATTGATCAAATAAGCATTAGATGGTACTATACACTTAGAAAGTCTGATCTCAGTCATGTCTAATCTGTTCTTAGCAGTTAATGATTTTATTACTTCGTTAGGAGGCTTTAGAACTAGTAGATTCCTCATTCACCATTGCCATAGCTTCTTGTGCTTTCTTTGTTGATTTCAGAAGCTCCATTCTTTGCACCTCACATCACTGTCTTAGGCTTTCAACCTGATCATGTTTTAGAAAACGACATAGAGCTATTAGGTTAAGTATTAAACGCTTGACTACTAAAGCTTCTTCCTCGAGGCATATCATTAAATTAAAAGTAAAATCTAAAGAGAAGTCTTAAACCACAAGTATAACAGAGCCTGCAACTTAAGCCCTTTTTTATTCAAAAGTTCATTTTTTCGTTTTTTGTTTATTTCTTTTCTTTCCCTTCTTTTTTTTGGCAATAGTTGACAAAATAATATCTTTCAACTGCAATATAGGTTTCTACGAGGATATAACTAGATAAAATGTCCATGATTTCTTTTCTTATTTAGCGGCTTTGTGGTCTAATTGCTTTATCAAATAAGCATTAGATGGTACTATACACTTAGAAAGTCTGATCTCATTCTTATCTAATTTTGCCTTAGCAGTTATTGATTTCATAACTTCTTTACGAGGCTTTAGAATTAGTAGATTGCTCATTCACCATTGCCATAGCTTCTTGTGCTTTCTTTGTTGATTTCAGAAGCTCCATTCCTTGCACCTCACATCACTGTCTTAGGCTTTCAACCTGATCATGTTTTAGAAAACGACACATAGCTATTAGGTTAAGTATTAAACGCTTGACTACTAAAGCTTCTTCCTCGAGGCATATCATTAAATTAAAAGTAAAATCTAAAGAGAAGTCTTAAACCACAAGTATAACAGAGCCTGCAACTTAAGCCCTTTTTTATTCAAAAGTTCATTTTTTCGTTTTTTGTTTATTTCTTTTCTTTCCCTTCTTTTTTTGGCAATAGTTGACAAAATAATATCTTTCAACTGCAATATAGGTTTCTACGAGGATCTAACTAGATAAAATATCCTAGATTTCTTTTCTTATTTAGCGGCTTTGCGGTCTAATTACTTTATCAAATAAGCATTAGATGGTACTATACACTTAGAAAGTCTGATCTCAGTCTTGTCTAAGACAGTTAATTTAATGATATGCCTCGAGGAAGCAGCTTTAGTAGTCAATTGTTTAATACTTAAGCTATTATCTCTGTGTCTTCTTCTAAGACATGATCAGGTTGAAAGCCAAAGACAATGATTTGAGGTGCAAGGAATGGAGCATCTGATAACAACAAAGAAACCACAAGAAGCTATGGCAATGGTGATAGAGGAATCTACTAATTCTAAAGCCTCCTAAAGAAGTTATAAAATCACTAACTGCTACGGACAGATTAGACATGACTGAGATTAGACTTTGTAAGTGTATAATACCATATAATGCTTATTTGATAAAGTAATAAGCCGCAAAGCCGGTAAAAAATAAAATAAATCTAGGACATTTTAGCTAGTTAGATCATCGTAGAAACCTATATTGCACTTGAAAGATATTATTTTGTCAACTATTGCGAAAAAAAAGAAGGGAAAGAAAAGAAATATATAAAAAACGAAAAAAATGAACTTTTGAATCAAAATGGGCTTAAGTTGCAGGCTCTGGCATACTTGTGGTTTAAGACTTCCCTTTAGATCTTACTTTTAATTTAATGATATGCCTCGAGGAAGCAGCTTTACTAATCAATTGTTTAATAATTAAGGTAATAGCTCTGTGTTGTTTTCTAAATCATGATCAGGTGGAAAGCCTAAGACAGAGATGTGAGGTGCAAGGAATGGAGTTTCTGAAATCAACAATGAAAGCACAAGAAGCTATGGCAATGGTGAAAGAGGAATCAACTAATTCTAAAACCTCCTAAAGAAGTTATAAAAACAATAACTGCTAAGGACAGATTAAACAAAACTGAGATCAGACTTTCTAAGTGTATAGTACCATCTAATGCTTATTTGATAAAGTAATTGGACTGCAAAGCCGCTAAATAAGAAAAGAAATCTAGGACCTTTTATCTAGGTAGATCATCGCAGAAACCTATATTGTAGTTGAAAGATATTATTTTGTCAAATATTGCAAAAAAAAAAAGAAGGAAAAAAAATAAACAAAAAATGAAAAAAATGAAATTTTGCATTAAAAAGGGCATAAGTTGCAGGCTCTGGCATACTTGTCGTTTAAGACTTCCCTTTAGTCTTACTTTTAATTTAAAGATATGCCTCGAGGAAGCAGCTTTAGTAGTCAAGTGCTTAATACTTAAGCTAATAGCTTTGTGTCGTTTTCTAAAACATGATCAGGTTGAAAGGCTAAGAAAGAGATGCGAGGTGCAAGGAATGGAGCTTCTCAAATGAACAAAGAAAGCATAGGAAGCTATAGCAATGGTGAAAGAGGAATCTGCTAATTCTAAAGCCTCCAAAGGAAGTTATAAAATCAATAACTGCTAAGGACAGATTAGACAAGACTAAGATCAGACTTTCTAAGTGTATAGTACCATCTAATGCTTATTTGATAAAGTAATTCGACCGCAAAGCTGCTAAATAAGAAAAGAAATCTAGGAAATTTTATATAGTTAGATCCTCGCAGAAACCTATATTGCAGTTGAAAGATATTATTTTGTCAACTATTGCCAAAAACAAAGAAGGGAAAGAAAAGAAATAAAGAAAAAACGAAAAAAATGAACTTTTAAATCAAAAAGGGCTTAAGTTGTAGGCTTTGTTATACTTGTGGTTTAAGACTTCCCTTTAGATCTTACTTTTAATTTAATGATATGCCTCGAGGAAGTAGCTTTAGTAGTCAAGTGTTTAATACTTAAGCTATTAACTCTGTGTTGTTTTCTAAAGCATGATCAGGTTGAAAGCCTAAGACAAAGATGTGAGGTGCAAGGAATTGTGCTTTTGAAATTAACAAAGAAAGCAAAAAATCTATGGCAATGGTGAAAGAGGAATCAACTAATTCTAAAACCTCCTAAAGAAGTTATAAAATCAATAAGTGTTAAGGACAGATTAGACAAAACTGAGATCAGACTTTCTAAGTGTATAGTACCATCTTATGCTTATTTGATAAAGTAATTAGACTGCAAAGTTGCTAAATAAGAAAAGAAATCTAGGACATTTTATCTAGGTAGATCATCGTAGAAACCTATATTGTAGTTGAAAGATATTATTTTGTCAACTATTACCAAAAAATGAAGGGAAAGAAAAGAAGAAAACCAAAAAGGAAAAAAAATGAACTTTTGAATGAAAAAGGGCTTAAGTTGCAGGCTCTGGGATACTTGTGGTTTAAGACTTCCCTTTAGATGTTACTTTTAATTCAATGATATGCCTCGAGGAAGCAGCTTTAGTAGTTAATTGTTTAACACTTAAGCTAATAGCTCTGTGTTGTTTTCTAAAACATGATTAGGTTGAAAGCCTAAGATAGAGATGTGAGGTGCAAGGAATGGAGCTTCTGAAATCAACAAAGAAACCACAAGAAGCTATGGCAATGGTGAAAGGGGAATCTACTAATTCTAAAGCCTTGTAAAGTTATAAAATCAGTAACAACAAACGACAGATTAGACAAGACAGAGATCAGACTTTCTAAGTGTATAGTACCATCTATTACTTATTTGATAAAGTAATTAGACCGCAAAGGCGTTAAACAAAAAAAGAAATCTTGGACATTTTATCTAGTTAGATCCTCGTAGAAATCTATATTGCAGTTGGAAGATATTATTTTGTCAACTATTACCAAAAAAAGAAGGGAAAGAAAAGAAAAAAAGAAAAAAGAAAAAAAAAATGAACTTTTGAACGAAAAAGGGCTTAAGTTGGAGGCTCTGGCATACTTGTGGTTTAAGACTTCCCTTTAGATCTTACTTTTAATTTAATGATATGCCTCGAGGAAGCAGCTTTAGTAGTTAATTGTTTAATACTTAAGCTAATAGCTCTGTGTTGTTTTCTAAAACATGATTAGGTTGAATGCCTAAGATAGAGATGTGAGGTGCAAGGAATGGAGCTTCTGAAATCAACAAAGAAAGCACAAGAAGCTATGGCAATGGTGAAATAGGAATATGCTAATTCAAAACCCTCCTAAAGAAGTTATAAAATCAATAACTGCTAAGGACAGATTAGAGTAGACTGAGATCAGACTTTTTAAGTGTATAGTACCATCTAATGCTTATTTGATAAAGTAATTAGACCGCAATTCTCTAAACATAAATATGGATTAACAAATTATGTTAAAAACGAATAAATAAAACATAAAGTTTTTCCTTTATATGAAATAACTCATATTACATAAAATCACACTTTTAAATAAAATCACACATAAGTAGAAACTATAAATATATATATTAGATTGAAAGAAATAATTATTTAACAGTTCAAAAAATATATTATAGAGTGAAATATCATACATACCATATGATTCTTAATATTTGTCAAAGTTGGAACACAATAATTCAGAGACAAGATGATTACCCTTTGTGGTGTCGATACACTAGAAATTATCGTACAATATGCAACCAAATTATGCATATAGTTATTAAATCTATACAAAGTAACACTATATGATAATTTACACATACGTAATTTTGGTATCATTGTAGGAGTTAATAAATATTTTACTATGAATATTAATTGAAATTCTTAACTTTATAATTTGGACGATATCTAATAATTCTCCAAACATAAATATGGATTAACAAATTATTTTTAAAAAAAATAAAAAAAACATAAAGTTTTTCCTTTATATGAAATAACTCATATTACGTAAAATCACTATTTGAAAAAAAATCACACATAAGTAGAAACTATAAATGTATATATTAGATTGAAAGAAATAATTATTTAACAGTTCAAAAAATATATTATAGAGTGAAATATCATACATACCATATGATTCTTAATATTTGTCAAAGTTGGAACACAATAATTCAGAGACAAGATGATTACCCTTTGTGGTGTCGATACACTAGAAATTATCGTACAATATGCAACCAAATTATGCATATAGTTATTAAATCTATACAAAGTAACACTATATGATAATTTACACATACGTAATTTTGGTATCATTGTAGGAGTTAATAAATATTTTACTATGAATATTAATTGAAATTCTTAACTTTATAATTTGGACGATATCTAATAATTCTCCAAACATAAATATGGATTAACAAATTATTTTTAAAAAAAATAAAAAAAAACATAAAGTTTTTCCTTTATATGAAATAACTCATATTACGTAAAATCACTATTTGAAAAAAAATCACACATAAGTAGAAACTATAAATGTATATATTAGATTGAAAGAAATAATTATTTAACAGTTCAAAAAATATATTATAGAGTGAAATATCATACATACCATATGATTCTTAATATTTGTCAAAGTTGGAACACAATAATTCAGAGACAAGATGATTACCCTTTGTGGTGTCGATACACTAGAAATTATCGTACAATATGCAACCAAATTATGCATATAGTTATTAAATCTATACAAAGTAACACTATATGATAATTTACACATACGTAATTTTGGTATCATTGTAGGAGTTAATAAATATTTTACTATGAATATTAATTGAAATTCTTAACTTTATAATTTGGACGATATCTAATAATTCTCCAAACATAAATATGGATTAACAAATTATTTTAAAAAAAAATAAAAAAAACATAAAGTTTTTCCTTTATATGAAATAACTCATATTACGTAAAATCACTATTTGAAAAAAAATCACACATAAGTAGAAACTATAAATGTATATATTAGATTGAAAGAAATAATTATTTAACAGTTCAAAAAATATATTATAGAGTGAAATATCATACATACCATATGATTCTTAATATTTGTCAAAGTTGGAACACAATAATTCAGAGACAAGATGATTACCCTTTGTGGTGTCGATACACTAGAAATTATCGTACAATATGCAACCAAATTATGCATATAGTTATTAAATCTATACAAAGTAACACTATATGATAATTTACACATACGTAATTTTGGTATCATTGTAGGAGTTAATAAATATTTTACTATGAATATTAATTGAAATTCTTAACTTTATAATTTGGACGATATCTAATAATTCTCCAAACATAAATATGGATTAACAAATTATTTTAAAAAAAATAAAAAAAACATAAAGTTTTTCCTTTATATGAAATAACTCATATTACGTAAAATCACTATTTGAAAAAAAATCACACATAAGTAGAAACTATAAATATATATATTAGATTGAAAGAAATAATTATTTAACAGTTCAAAAAATATATTATAGAGTGAAATATCATACATACCATATGATTCTTAATATTTGTCAAAGTTGGAACACAATAATACAGAGACAAGATGATTACCCTTTGTGGTGTCGATACACTAGAAATTATCGTACAATATGCAACCAAATTATGCATATAGTTATTAAATCTATACAAAGTAACACTATATGATAATTTACACATACGTAATTTTGGTATCATTGTATGAGTTAATAAATATTTTACTATGAATATTAATTGAAATTCTTAACTTTATAATTTGGACGATATCTAATAATTCTCCAAACATAAATATGGATTAACAAATTATTTTAAAAAAAAATAAAAAAAACATAAAGTTTTTCCTTTATATGAAATAACTCATATTACGTAAAATCACTATTTGAAAAAAAATCACACATAAGTAGAAACTATAAATGTATATATTAGATTGAAAGAAATAATTATTTTACAGTTCAAAAAATATATTATAGAGTGAAATATCATACATACCATATGATTCTTAATATTTGTCAAAGTTGGAACACAATAATTGAGAGACAAGATGATTACCCTTTGTGGTGTCGATACACTAGAAATTATCGTACAATATGCAACCAAATTATGCATATAGTTATTAAATCTATACAAAGTAACACTATATGATAATTTACACATACGTAATTTTGGTATCATTGTAGGAGTTAATAAATATTTTACTATGAATATTAATTGAAATTCTTAACTTTATAATTTGGACGATATCTAATAATTCTCCAAACATAAATATGGATTAACAAATTATTTTTAAAAAAAATAAAAAAAAACATAAAGTTTTTCCTTTATATGAAATAACTCATATTACGTAAAATCACTATTTGAAAAAAAATCACACATAAGTAGAAACTATAAATGTATATATTAGATTGAAAGAAATAATTATTTAACAGTTCAAAAAATATATTATAGAGTGAAATATCATACATACCATATGATTCTTAATATTTGTCAAAGTTGGAACACAATAATTCAGAGACAAGATGATTACCCTTTGTGGTGTCGATACACTAGAAATTATCGTACAATATGCAACCAAATTATGCATATAGTTATTAAATCTATACAAAGTAACACTATATGATAATTTACACATACGTAATTTTGGTATCATTGTATGAGTTAATAAATATTTTACTATGAATATTAATTGAAATTCTTAACTTTATAATTTGGACGATATCTAATAATTCTCCAAACATAAATATGGATTAACAAATTATTTTTAAAAAAAATAAAAAAAAACATAAAGTTTTTCCTTTATATGAAATAACTCATATTACGTAAAATCACTATTTGAAAAAAAATCACACATAAGTAGAAACTATAAATGTATATATTTGATTGAAAGAAATAATTATTTAACAGTTCAAAAAATATATTATAGAGTGAAATATCATACATACCATATGATTCTTAATATTTGTCAAAGTTGGAACACAATAATTCAGAGACAAGATGATTACCCTTTGTGGTGTCGATACACTAGAAATTATCGTACAATATGCAACCAAATTATGCATATAGTTATTAAATCTATACAAAGTAACACTATATGATAATTTACACATACGTAATTTTGGTATCATTGTAGGAGTTAATAAATATTTTACTATGAATATTAATTGAAATTCTTAACTTTATAATTTGGACGATATCTAATAATTCTCCAAACATAAATATGGATTAACAAATTATTTTTAAAAAAAATAAAAAAACATAAAGTTTTTCCTTTATATGAAATAACTCATATTACGTAAAATCACTATTTGAAAAAAAATCACACATAAGTAGAAACTATAAATGTATATATTAGATTGAAAGAAATAATTATTTAACAGTTCAAAAAATATATTATAGAGTGAAATATCATACATACCATATGATTCTTAATATTTGTCAAAGTTGGAACACAATAATTCAGAGACAAGATGATTACCCTTTGTGGTGTCGATACACTAGAAATTATCGTACAATATGCAACCAAATTATGCATATAGTTATTAAATCTATACAAAGTAACACTATATGATAATTTACACATACGTAATTTTGGTATCATTGTAGGAGTTAATAAATATTTTACTATGAATATTAATTGAAATTCTTAACTTTATAATTTGGACGATATCTAATAATTCTCCAAACATAAATATGGATTAACAAATTATTTTTAAAAAAAATAAAAAAAAAACATAAAGTTTTTCCTTTATATGAAATAACTCATATTACGTAAAATCACTATTTGAAAAAAAATCACACATAAGTAGAAACTATAAATGTATATATTAGATTGAAAGAAATAATTATTTAACAGTTCAAAAAATATATTATAGAGTGAAATATCATACATACCATATGATTCTTAATATTTGTCAAAGTTGGAACACAATAATTCAGAGACAAGATGATTACCCTTTGTGGTGTCGATACACTAGAAATTATCGTACAATATGCAACCAAATTATGCATATAGTTATTAAATCTATACAAAGTAACACTATATGATAATTTACACATACGTAATTTTGGTATCATTGTATGAGAAAATAAATATTTTACTGTGTATATTAATTGAAATTCTTAACTTTATAATTTAGACGATATATAATAATTCTCCAAACATAAATATGGATTAACAAATTATTTTTAAAAAAAATAAAAAAACATAAAGTTTTTCCTTTATATGAAATAACTCATATTACGTAAAATCACTATTTGAAAAAAAATCACACATAAGTAGAAACTATAAATGTATATATTAGATTGAAAGAAATAATTATTTAACAGTTCAAAAAATATATTATAGAGTGAAATATCATACATACCATATGATTCTTAATATTATTCAAATTTGGAACACAATAATAAAGAGACAAGAAGATTACCCTTTGTGGTGTCGATACACTAGAAATTATCGTACAATATGCAACCAAATTATGCATATAGTTATTAAATCTATACAAAGTAACACTATATGATAATTTACACATACGTAATTTTGGTATCATTGTAGGAGTTAATAAATATTTTACTATGAATATTAATTGAAATTCTTAACTTTATAATTTGGACGATATCTAATAATTCTCCAAACATAAATATGGATTAACAAATTATTTTAAAAAAAATAAAAAAACATAAAGTTTTTCCTTTATATGAAATAACTCATATTACGTAAAATCACTATTTGAAAAAAAATCACACATAAGTAGAAACTATAAATGTATATATTAGATTGAAAGAAATAATTATTTAACAGTTCAAAAAATATATTATAGAGTGAAATATCATACATACCATATGATTCTTAATATTTGTCAAAGTTGGAACACAATAATTCAGAGACAAGATGATTACCCTTTGTGGTGTCGATACACTAGAAATTATCGTACAATATGCAACCAAATTATGCATATAGTTATTAAATCTATACAAAGTAACACTATATGATAATTTACACATACGTAATTTTGGTATCATTGTAGGAGTTAATAAATATTTTACTATGAATATTAATTGAAATTCTTAACTTTATAATTTGGACGATATCTAATAATTCTCCATACATAAATATGGATTAACAAATTATTTTAAAAACGAATAAATAAAACACAAAGTTTTTCCTTTATATGAAATAACTCATATTACATAAAATCACTATTTGAAAAAAAATCACACATAAGTAGAAACTATAAATGTATATATTAGATTGAAAGAAATAATTATTTAACAGTTCAAAAAATATATTATAGAGTGAAATATCATACATACCATATGATTCTTAATATTTGTCAAAGTTGGAACACAATAATTCAGAGACAAGATGATTACCCTTTGTGGTGTCGATACACTAGAAATTATCGTACAATATGCAACCAAATTATGCATATAGTTATTAAATCTATACAAAGTAACACTATATGATAATTTACACATACGTAATTTTGGTATCATTGTAGGAGTTAATAAATATTTTACTATGAATATTAATTGAAATTCTTAACTTTATAATTTGGACGATATCTAATAATTCTCCAAATATAAATATCGATTAACAAATTATTTTTAAAAAAAATAAAAAAAAAACATAAAGTTTTTCCTTTATATAAAATAACTCATATTACATAAAATCACACTTTTAAATAAAATCACACACAAGAAGAAACTATAAATATATATATTAGATTGAAAGAAATAATTATTTTACAGTTCAAAAATATATTATAGAGTGAAATATCATACATACCATATGATTCTTAATATTTGTCAAAGTTGGAACACAATAATTCAGAGACAAGATGATTACCCTTTGTGGTGTCGATACACTAGAAATTATCGTACAATATGCAACCAAATTATGCATATAGTTATTAAATCTATACAAAGTAACACTATATGATAATTTACACATACGTAATTTTGGTATCATTGTATGAGTTAATAAATATTTTACTATGAATATTTATTGAAATTCTTAACTTTATAATTGGGACGATATCTAATAATTCTCCAAACATGAATATGGATTAACAAATTATTTTTAAAAAAAATAAATAAAACACAAAGTTTTTCCTTTATATGAAATAACTCATATTACATAAAATCACTCTTTTAAATAAAATCACACATAAGTAGAAACTATAAATATATATATTAGATTGAAAGAAATAATTATTTAACAGTTCAAAAAATATATTATAGAGTGAAATATCATACATACCATATGATTCTTAATATTAGTCAAAGTTGGAACACAATAATAAAGAGACAAGAAGATTACCCTTTGTGGTGTCGATACACTAGAAATTATCGTACAATATGCAACCAAATTATGCATATAGTTATTAAATCTATACAAAGTAACACTATATGATAATTTACACATACGTAATTTTGGTATCATTGTAGGAGTTAATAAATATTTTACTATGAATATTAATTGAAATTCTTAACTTTATAATTTGGACGATATCTAATAATTCTCCAAACATAAATATGGATTAACAAATTATTTTTAAAAAAAATAAAAAAAAACATAAAGTTTTTCCTTTATATGAAATAACTCATATTACGTAAAATCACTATTTGAAAAAAAATCTCACATAAGTAGAAACTATAAATGTATATATTAGATTGAATAGTAATAATTATTTAATAGTTCAAAAAATATATTATAGAGTGAAATATCATACATACCATATGATTCTTAATATTTGTCAAAGGTGGAACACAATAATTCAGAGACAAGATGATCACCCTTTGTGGTGTCGATACACTAGAAATTATCGTACAATATGCAACCTAATTATGCATATAGTTATTAAATCTATACAAATTAACACTATATGATAATTTACACATACGTAATTTTGGTATCATTGTATGAGTTAATAAATATTTTACTATGAATATTAATTGAAATTCTTAACATTATAATTAGGACAATATCTAATAATTCTCCATACATAAATATGGATTAACAAATTATTTTAAAAACGAATAAATAAAACACAAAGTTTTTCCTTTATATGAAATAACTCATATTACATAAAATCACTCTTTTAAATAAAATCACACATAAGTAGAAACTATAAATATATATATTAGATTGAAAGAAATAATTATTTAACAGTATAAAAAAATATATTAAAGAGTGAAATATCATATGTACCATGTTATTCTTAATATTATTCAAATTTGGAACACAATAATAAAGAGACAAGAAGATTACCCTTTGTGGTGTCGATACACTAGAAATTATCGTACAATACGCAAACAAATTATGCATATAATTATTAAATCTATACAAAGTAACACTATATGATAATTTATAGATACGTAATTTTGGTATCATTGCAGGAGTTAATAAATATTTTACTATGAATATTTATTTAAATTCTTAACTTTATATTTGGGACGATATCAAATAATTCTCCAAACATAAATATGGATTAACAAATTATTTTAAAAAAGAATAAATAAAACACAAAGTTTTTCCTTTATATGAAATAACTCATATTACATAAAATCACACTTTTAAATAAAATCACACATAAGTAGAAACTATAAATATATATATTAGATTGAAAGAAATAATTATTTAACAGTTCAAAAAATATATTAAATAGTGAAATATCATACATACCATGTGATTCTTAATATTATTCAAATTTGGAACACAATAATAAAGAGACAAGAAGATTACCCTTTGTGGTGTCGATACAGTAGAAATTATCGTACAATACGCAACCAAAATATGCATATAGTTATTAAATCTATACAAAGTAACACTATATGATAATTTACACATACGTAATTTTGGTATCATTGTATGAGTTAATAAATATTTTACTATGAATATTTATTGAAATTCTTAACTTTATAATTGGGACGATATCTAATAATTCTCCAAACATGAATATGGATTAACAAATTATTTCAAAAAAGAATAAATAAAACACAAAGTTTTTCCTTTATATGAAATAACTCATATTACATAAAATCACACTTTTAAATAAAATCACACATAAGTAGAAACTATAAATATATATATTAGATTGAAAGAAATAATTATTTAACAGTTCAAAAAATATATTAAAGAGTGAAATATCATACATACCATGTGATTCTTAATATTATTCAAATTTGGAACACAATAATAAAGAGACAAGAAGATTACCCTTTGTGGTGTCGATACACTAGAAATTATCGTACAATATGCAACCAAATTATGCATATAGTTATTAAATCTATACAAAGTAACACTATATGATAATTTACACATACGTAATTTTGGTATCATTGTATGAGTTAATAAATATTTTACTATGAATATTTATTGAAATTCTTAACTTTATAATTGGGACGATATCTAATAATTCTCCAAACATGAATATGGATTAACAAATTATTTTAAAAAGAATAAATAAAACACAAAGTTTTTCCTTTATATGAAATAACTCATATTACATAAAATCACACTTTTAAATAAAATCACACATAAGTAGAAACTATAAATATATATATTAGATTGAAAGAAATAATTATTTAACAGTTCAAAAAATATATTAAAGAGTGAAATATCATACATACCATGTGATTCTTAATATTATTCAAATTTGGAACACAATAATAAAGAGACAAGAAGATTACCCTTTGTGGTGTCGATACACTAGAAATTATCGTACAATATGCAACCAAATTATGCATATAGTTATTAAATCTTTACAAAGTAACACTATATGATAATTTACACATACGTAATTTTGGTATCATTGTATGAGTTAATAAATATTTTACTATGAATATTTATTGAAATTCTTAACTTTATAATTGGGATGATATCTAATAATTCTCCAAACATAAATATGGATTAACAAATTATTTTAAAAAAGAATAAATAAAACACAAAGTTTTTCCTTTATATGAAATAACTCATATTACATAAAATCACACTTTTAAATAAAATCACACATAAGTAGAAACTATAAATATATATATTAGATTGAAAGAAATAATTATTTAACAGTTTAAAAAAATATATTAAAGAGTGAAAGATCATACATACCATGTTATTCTTAATATTATTCAAATTTGGAACACAATAATAAAGAGACAAGAAGATTACCCTTTGTGGTGTCGATACACTAGAAATTATCGTACAATACGCAACCAAATTATGCATATAATTATTAAATCTATACAAAGTAACACTATATGATAATTTACACATACGTAATTTTGGTATCATTGTAGGAGTTAATAAATATTTTACTATGAATATTTATTTTAATTTTTAATTTTTAATTTTATAATTGGGACGATATCAAATAATTCTCCAAACATGAATATGGATTAACAAATTATTTTTAAAAAGAATAAATAAAACACAAAGTTTTTCCTTTATATGAAATAACTCATATTACATAAAATCACACTTTTAAATAAAATCACACATAAGTAGAAACTATAAATATATATATTAGATTGAAAGAAATAATTATTTAACAGTTCAAAAAATATATTAAATAGTGAAATATCATACATACCATGTGATTCTTAATATTATTCAAATTTGGAACACAATAATAAAGAGACAAGAAGATTACCCTTTGTGGTGTCGATACACTAGAAATTATCGTACAATACGCAACCAAATTATGCATATAGTTATTAAATCTATACAAAGTAACACTATATGATAATTTACACATACGTAATTTTGGTATCATTGTATGAGTTAATAAATATTTTACTATGAATATTAATTGAAATTCTTAACATTATAATTAGGACCATATCTAATAATTCTCCATACATAAATATGGATTAACAAATTATTTTAAAAACGAATAAATAAAACACAAAGTTTTTCCTTTATATGAAATAACTCATATTACATAAAATCACTCTTTTAAATAAAATCACACATAAGTAGAAACTATAAATATATATATTAGATTGAAAGAAATAATTATTTAACAGTTCAAAAAATATATTAAAGAGTGAAATATCATACATACCATATGATTCTTAATATTATTCAAATTTGGAACACAATAATAAAGAGACAAGTAGATTACCCTTTGTGGTGTCGATACACTAGAATTTATCGTACAATATGCAACCAAATTATGCATATAGTTATTAAATCTATACAAAGTAACACTATATGATAATTTACACATACGTAATTTTGGTATCATTGTAGGAGTTAATAAATATTTTACTATGAATATTAATTGAAATTCTTAACTTTATAATTTGGACGATATCTAATAATTCTCCAAACATAAATATGGATTAACAAATTATTTTAAAAACGAATAAATAAAACACAAAGTTTTTCCTTTATATGAAATAACTCATATTACATAAAATCACTCTTTTAAATAAAATCACACATAAGTAGAAACTATAAATATATATATTAGATTGAAAGAAATAATTATTTAACAGTTCAAAAAATATATTATAGAGTGAAATATCATACATACCATATGATTCTTAATATTTGTCAAAGTTGGAACACAATAATTCAGAGACAAGATGATTACCCTTTGTGGTGTCGATACACTAGAAATTATCGTACAATATGCAACCAAATTATGCATATAGTTATTAAATCTATACAAAGTAACACTATATGATAATTTACACATACGTAATTTTGGTATCATTGTAGGAGTTAATAAATATTTTACTATGAATATTAATTGAAATTCTTAACATTATAATTAGGACAATATCTAATAATTCTCCATACATAAATATGGATTAACAAATTATTTTAAAAACGAATAAATAAAACACAAAGTTTTTCCTTTATATGAAATAACTCATATTACATAAAATCACTCTTTTAAATAAAATCACACATAAGTAGAAACTATAAATATATATATTAGATTGAAAGAAATAATTATTTAACAGTTCAAAAAATATATTATAGAGTGAAATATCATACATACCATATGATTCTTAATATTTGTCAAAGTTGGAACACAATAATTCAGAGACAAGATGATTACCCTTTGTGGTGTCGATACACTAGAAATTATCGTACAATATGCAACCAAATTATGCATATAGTTATTAAATCTATACAAAGTAACACTATATGATAATTTACACATACGTAATTTTGGTATCATTGTAGGAGTTAATAAATATTTTACTATGAATATTAATTGAAATTCTTAACATTATAATTAGGACAATATCTAATAATTCTCCATACATAAATATGGATTAACAAATTAT
Organism: Hippophae rhamnoides; assembly: GCA_033030585.1. NCBI lineage: Eukaryota > Viridiplantae > Streptophyta > Magnoliopsida > Rosales > Elaeagnaceae > Hippophae > Hippophae rhamnoides. The sequence goes on along the minus strand of JAVHJT010000013.1, from coordinate 37,925 downwards.
TTTAAAAACGAATAAATAAAACACAAAGTTTTTCCTTTATATGAAATAACTCATATTACATAAAATCACTCTTTTAAATAAAATCACACATAAGTAGAAACTATAAATATATATATTAGATTGAAAGAAATAATTATTTAACAGTTCAAAAAATATATTAGAGAGTGAAATATCATACATAACATATGATTCTTAATATTAGTCAAAGTTGGAACACAATAATACAGAGACAAGAAGATTACCCTTTGTGGTGTCGATATACTAGAAATTATCGTACAATACGCAACCAAATTATGCATATAATTATTAAATCTATACAAAGTAACACTTTATGATAATTTACACATACGTAATTTTGGTATCATTGTAGGAGTTAATAAATATTTTACTATGAATATTAATTGAAATTCTTAACTTTATAATTTGGACGATATCTAATAATTCTCCAAACATAAATATGGATTAACAAATTATTTTAAAAACGAATAAATAAAACACAAAGTTTTTCCTTTATATGAAATAACTCATATTACCTAAAATCACTCTTTTAAATAAAATCACACATAAGTAGAAACTATAAATATATATATTAGATTGAAAGAAATAATTATTTAACAGTTCAAAAAATATATTATAGAGTGAAATATCATACATACCATATGATTCTTAATATTTGTCAAAGTTGGAACACAATAATTCAGAGACAAGAAGATTACCCTTTGTGGTGTCGATACACTAGAAATTATCGTACAATATGCAACCAAATTATGCATATAGTTATTAAATCTATACAAAGTAACACTATATGATAATTTACACATACGTAATTTTGGTATCATTGTAGGAGTTAATAAATATTTTACTATGAATATTAATTGAAATTCTTAACATTATAATTAGGACAATATCTAATAATTCTCCATACATAAATATGGATTAACAAATTATTTTAAAAACGAATAAATAAAACACAAAGTTTTTCCTTTATATGAAATAACTCATATTACATAAAATCACTCTTTTAAATAAAATCACACATAAGTAGAAACTATAAATATATATATTAGATTGAAAGAAATAATTATTTAACAGTTCAAAAAATATATTAGAGAGTGAAATATCATACATACCATATGATTCTTAATATTTGTCAAAGTTGGAACACAATAATTCAGAGACAAGAAGATTACCCTTTGTGGTGTCGATACACTAGAAATTATCGTACAATACGCAACCAAATTATGCATATAGTTATTAAAACTATACAAAGTAACACTATATGATAATTTACACATACGTAATTTTGGTATCATTGTATGAATTAATAAATATTTTACTATGAATATTTATTGAAATTCTTAACTTTATAATTGGGATGATATCTAATAATTCTCCAAACATAAATATGGATTAACAAATTATTTTAAAAAAGAATAAATAAAACACAAAGTTTTTCCTTTATATGAAATAACTCATATTACATAAAATCACACTTTTAAATAAAATCACACATAAGTAGAAACTATAAATATATATATTAGATTGAAAGAAATAATTATTTAACAGTTCAAAAAATATATTAAAGAGTGAAATATCATACATACCATGTGATTCTTAATATTATTCAAATTTGGAACACAATAATAAAGAGACAAGAAGATTACCCTTTGTGGTGTCGATACACTAGAAATTATCGTACAATTCGCAAACAAATTATGCATATAGTTATTAAATCTATACAAAGTAACGCTATATGATAATTTACACATACGTAATTTTGGTATCATTGTATGAGTTAATAAATATTTTACTATGAATATTTATTGAAATTCTTAACTTTATAATTGGGACGATATATAATAATTCTCCAAACATGAATATGGATTAACAAATTATTTTAAAAAAAATAAAAAAAAAACATAAAGTTTTTCCTTTATATGAAATAACTCATATTACATAAAATCACTCTTTTAAATAAAATCACACATAAGTAGAAACTATAAATATATATATTAGATTGAAATAAATAATTATTTAACAGTTCAAAAAATATATTATAGAGTGAAATATCATACATACCATATGATTCTTAATATTTGTCAAAGTTGTAACACAATAATAAAGAGACAAGAAGATTACCCTTTGTGGTGTCGATACACTAGAAATTATCGTACAATATGCAACCAAATTATGCATATAGTTATTAAATCTATACAAAGTAACACTATATGATAATTTACACATACGTAATTTTGGTATCATTGTATGAGTTAATAAATATTTTACTATGAATATTTATTGAAATTCTTAACTTTATAATTGGGACGATATCTAATAATTCTCCAAACATGAATATGGATTAACAAATTATTTCAAAAAAGAATAAATAAAACACAAAGTTTTTCCTTTATATGAAATAACTCATATTACATAAAATCACACTTTTAAATAAAATCACACATAAGTAGAAACTATAAATATATATATTAGATTGAAAGAAATAATTATTTAACAGTTCAAAAAATATATTAAAGAGTGAAATATCATACATACCATGTGATTCTTAATATTATTCAAATTTGGAACACAATAATAAAGAGACAAGAAGATTACCCTTTGTGGTGTCGATACACTAGAAATTATCGTACAATACGCAAACAAATTATGCATATAGTTATTAAATCTATACAAAGTAACACTATATGATAATTTACACATACGTAATTTTGGTATCATTGTATGAGTTAATAAATATTTTACTATGAATATTTATTGAAATTCTTAACTTTATAATTGGGACGATATCTAATAATTCTCCAAACATAAATATGGATTAACAAATTATTTCAAAAAAGAATAAATAAAACACAAAGTTTTTCCTTTATATGAAATAACTCATATTACATAAAATCACTCTTTTAAATAAAATCACACATAAGTAGAAACTATAAATATATATATTAGATTGAAAGAAATAATTATTTAACAGTTCAAAAAATATATTAGAGAGTGAAATATCATACATACTATATGATTCTTAATATTTGTCAAAGTTGGAACACAATAATTCAGAGACAAGATGATTACCCTTTGTGGTGTCGATACACTAGAAATTATCGTACAATATGCAACCAAATTATGCATATAGTTATTAAATCTATACAAAGTAACACTATATGATAATTTACACATACGTAATTTTGGTATCATTGTAGGAGTTAATAAATATTTTACTATGAATATTTATTTAAATTCTTAACTTTATATTTGGGAGGATATCAAATAATTCTCCAAACATAAATATGGATTAACAAATTATTTTAAAAAAGAATAAATAAAACACAAAGTTTTTCCTTTATATGAAATAACTCATATTACATAAAATCACACTTTTAAATAAAATCACACATAAGTAGAAACTATAAATATATATATTAGATTGAAAGAAATAATTATTTAACAGTTCAAAAAATATATTAAAGAGTGAAATATCATACATACCATGTGATTCTTAATATTATTCAAATTTGGAACACAATAATAAAGAGACAAGAAGATTACCCTTTGTGGTGTCGATACACTAGAAATTATCGTACAATACGCAACCAAATTATGCATATAATTATTAAATCTATACAAAGTAACACTATATGATAATTTACACATACGTAATTTTGGTATCATTGTATGAGTTAATAAATATTTTACTATGAATATTTATTGAAATTCTTAACTTTATAATTGGGACGATATCAAATAATTCTCCAAACATGAATATGGATTAACAAATTATTTTAAAAAAGAATAAATAAAACACAAAGTTTTTCCTTTATATGAAATAACTCATATTACATAAAATCACACTTTTAAATAAAATCACACATAAGTAGAAACTATAAATATATATATTAGATTGAAAGAAATAATTATTTAACAGTTCAAAAAATATATTAAAGAGTGAAATATCATACATACCGTGTGATTCTTAATATTATTCAAATTTGGAACACAATAATAAAGAGACAAGAAGATTACCCTTTGTGGTGTCGATACACTAGAAATTATCGTACAATACGCAACCAAATTATGCATATAATTATTAAATCTATACAAAGTAACACTATATGATAATTTACACATACGTAATTTTGGTATCATTGTAGGAGTTAATAAATATTTTACTATGAATATTAATTGAAATTCTTAACTTTATAATTTGGACGATATCTAATAATTCTCCAAACATAAATATGGATTAACAAATTATTTTAAAAACGAATAAATAAAACACAAAGTTTTTCCTTTATATGAAATAACTCATATTACATAAAATCACTCTTTTAAATAAAATCACACATAAGTAGAAACTATAAATATATATATTAGATTGAAAGAAATAATTATTTAACAGTTCAAAAAATATATTAGAGAGTGAAATATCATACATACCATATGATTCTTAATATTATTCAAATTTGGAACACAATAATAAAGAGACAAGAAGATTACCCTTTGTGGTGTCGATACACTAGAAATTATCGTACAATACGCAACCAAATTATGCATATAATTATTAAATCTATACAAAGTAACACTATATGATAATTTACACATACGTAATTTTGGTATCATTGTAGGAGTTAATAAATATTTTACTATGAATATTTATTGAAATTCTTAACTTTATAATTGGGACGATATCAAATAATTCTCCAAACATGAATATGGATTAACAAATTATTTTTAAAAAGAATAAATAAAACACAAAGTTTTTCCTTTATATGAAATAACTCATATTACATAAAATCACTCTTTTAAATAAAATCACACATAAGTAGAAACTATAAATATATATATTAGATTGAAAGAAATAATTATTTAACAGTTCAAAAAATATATTAAAGAGTGAAATATCATACATACCATGTGATTCTTAATATTATTCAAATTTGGAACACAATAATAAAGAGACAAGAAGATTACCCTTTGTGGTGTCGATACACTAGAAATTATCGTACAATACGCAACCAAATTATGCATATAATTATTAAATCTATACAAAGTAACACTATATGATAATTTACAAATACGTAATTTTGGTATCATTGTAGGAGTTAATAAATATTTTACTATGAATATTTATTTAAATTCTTAACTTTATAATTGGGACGATATCAAATAATTCTCCAAACATAAATATGGATTAACAAATTATTTTAAAAAAGAATAAATAAAACACAAAGTTTTTCCTTTATATGAAATAACTCATATTACATAAAATCACACTTTTAAATAAAATCACACATAAGTAGAAACTATAAATATATATATTAGATTGAAAGAAATAATTATTTAACAGTTCAAAAAATATATTAAAGAGTGAAATATCATACATACCATGTGATTCTTAATATTATTCAAATTTGGAACACAATAATAAAGAGACAAGAAGATTACCCTTTGTGGTGTCGATACACTAGAAATTATCGTACAATACGCAACCAAATTATGCATATAATTATTAAATCTATACAAAGTAACACTATATGATAATTTACAAATACGTAATTTTGGTATCATGGCAGGAGTTAATAAATATTTTACTATGAATAATTTTTGAAATTCTTAACTTTATAATTGGGATGATATCTAATAATTCTCCAAACATAAATATGGATTAACAAATTATTTTAAAAAAGAATAAATAAAACACAAAGTTTTTCCTTTATATGAAATAACTCATATTACATAAAATCACACTTTTAAATAAAATCACACATAAGTAGAAACTATAAATATATATATTAGATTGAAAGAAATAATTATTTAACAGTTCAAAAAATATATTAGAGAGTGAAATATCATACATACCATATGATTCTTAATATTATTCAAATTTGGAACACAATAATAAAGAGACAAGAAGATTACCCTTTGTGGTGTCGATACACTAGAAATTATCGTACAATACGCAACCAAATTATGCATATAATTATTAAATCTATACAAAGTAACACTATATGATAATTTACAAATACGTAATTTTGGTATCATGGCAGGAGTTAATAAATATTTTACTATGAATAATTTTTGAAATTCTTAACTTTATAATTGGGACGATATCTAATAATTCTCCAAACATAAATATGGATTAACAAATTATTTTAAAAACGAATAAATAAAACACAAAGTTTTTCCTTTATATGAAATAACTCATATTACATAAAATCACTCTTTTAAATAAAATCACACATAAGTAGAAACTATAAATATATATATTAGATTGAAAGAAATAATTATTTAACAGTTCAAAAAATATATTAGAGAGTGAAATATCATACATACCATATGATTCTTAATATTAGTCAAAGTTGGAACACAATAATAAAGATACCAGAAGATTACCCTTTGTGGTGTCGATACACTAAAAATTATCGTACAATATGCAACCAAATTATGCAAATAATTATTAAATATATACAAAGTGACACTATATGATAATTTACACATACTTAATTTTGGTATCATAGTACGAGCTGATAAATATTTCACTATTAATATTTATTGAAATTCTTAACTTTATAATTTACACGATATCTAATAATTCTCAAAACATAAATATGGATTAACAAATTATTTTAAAAACGAATAAATAAAACACAAAGTTTTTCCTTTATATGAAATAACTCATATTACATAAAATCACTCTTTTAAATAAAATCACACATAAGTAGAAACTATAAATATATATATTAGATTGAAAGAAATAATTATTTAACAGTTTAAAAAATATATTAGAGAGTGAAATATCATACATACCATATGATTCTTAATATTAGTCAAAGTTGGAACACAATAATAAAGATACCAGAAGATTACCCTTTGTGGTGTCGATACACTAAAAATTATCGTACAATATGCAACCAAATTATGCAAATAATTATTAAATCTATACAAAGTAACACTATTTGATAATTTACACATACGTAATTTTGGTATCATTGTAAGAGTTAATAAATATTTTACTATGAATATTAATTGAAATTCTTAACTTTATAATTTGGACGATATCTAATAATTCTCCAAACATAAATATGGATTAACAAATTATTTTAAAAACGAATAAATAAAACACAAAGTTTTTCCTTTATATGAAATAACTCATATTACATAAAATCACTCTTTTAAATAAAATCACACATAAGTAGAAACTATAAATATATATATTAGATTGAAAGAAATAATTATTTAACAGTTCAAAAAATATATTAGAGAGTGAAATATCATACATACCATATGATTCTTAATATTAGTCAAAGTTGGAACACAATAATACAGAGACAAGAAGATTACCCTTTGTGGTGTCGATACACTAGAAATTATCGTACAATATGCAACCAAATTATGCAAATAATTATTAAATCTATACAAAGTAACACTATATGATAATTTACACATACGTAATTTTGGTATCATAGTATGAGCTAATAAATATTTTACTATGAATATTAATTGAAATTCATAACTTTATAATTTGGACGATATCTAATAATTCTCCAAACATAAATATGGATTAACAAATTATTTTAAAAACGAATAAATAAAACACAAAGTTTTTCCTTTATATGAAATAACTCATATTACATAAAATCACTCTTTTAAATAAAATCACACATAAGTAGAAACTATAAATATATATATTAGATTGAAAGAAATAATTATTTAACAGTTCAAAAAATATATTAGAGAGTGAAATATCATACATACCATATGATTCTTAATATTAGTCAAAGTTGGAACACAATAATACAGAGACAAGAAGATTACCCTTTGTGGTGTCGATACACTAGAAATTATCGTACAATATGCAACCAAATTATGCAAATAATTATTAAATCTATACAAAGTAACACTATTTGATAATTTACACATACGTAATTTTGGAAACAGAGTATGGGCTATTAAATATTTTAATATGAATATTTATTGAAATTCTTAACTTTATAATTTCGACGATATCTAATAATTCTCCAAACATAAATATGGATTAACAAATTATTTTAAAAACGAATAAATAAAACACAAAGTTTTTCCTTTATATGAAATAACTCATATTACATAAAATCACTCTTTTAAATAAAATCACACATAAGTAGAAACTATAAATATATATATTAGATTGAAAGAAATAATTATTTAACAGTTCAAAAAATATATTAGAGAGTGAAATATCATACATACCATATGATTCTTAATATTAGTCAAAGTTGGAACACAATAATACAGAGACAAGAAGATTACCCTTTGTGGTGTCGATACACTAGAAATTATCGTACAATATGCAACCAAATTATGCAAATAATTATTAAATCTATACAAAGTAACACTATTTGATAATTTACACATACGTAATTTTGGTATCATTGTAGGAGTTAATAAATATTTTACTATGAATATTAATTGAAATTCTTAACTTTATAATTTGGACGATATCTAATAATTCTCCAAACATAAATATGGATTAACAAATTATTTTAAAAACGAATAAATAAAACACAAAGTTTTTCCTTTATATGAAATAACTCATATTACATAAAATCACTCTTTTAAATAAAATCACACATAAGTAGAAACTATAAATATATATATTAGATTGAAAGAAATAATTATTTAACAGTTCAAAAAATATATTAGAGAGTGAAATATCATACATACCATATGATTCTTAATATTAGTCAAAGTTGGAACACAATAATACAGAGACAAGAAGATTACCCTTTGTGGTGTCGATACACTAGAAATTATCGTACAATATGCAACCAAATTATGCAAATAATTATTAAATCTATACAAAGTAACACTATTTGATAATTTACACATACGTAATTTTGGTATCATTGTATGAGCTAATAAATATTTTAATATGAATATTAATTGAAATTCTTAACTTTATAATTTGCACGATATCTAATAATTCTCCAAACATAAATCTGGATTAAAAAATTACTTTAAAAACGAATAAATAAAACACAAAGTTTTTCCTTTATATGAAATAACTCATATTACATAAAATCACTCTTTTAAAAAAATCACACATAAGTAGAAACTATAAATATATATATTAGATTGAAAGAAATAATTATTTAACAGTTCAAAAAATATATTAGAGAGTGAAATATCATACATACCATATGATTCTTAATATTAGTCAAAGTTGGAACACAATAATAAAGAGACAAGAAGATTACACTTTGTGGTGTCGATACCCTAGACATTATCATGCAATATGCAACCAAACTATGCAAATAATTATTAAATCTATACAAAGTAACATTATTTGATAATTTATACATACGTAATTTTGGTATCAGCGTATGAGTTAATAAATATTTTACTATGAATATTAATTGAAATTCTTAATATTATAATTAGGACCATATCTAATAATTCTCAATACATAAATATGGATTAACAAATTATTTTAAAAACGAATAAATAAAACACAAAGTTTTTCCTTTATATGAAATAACTCATATTACATAAAATCACTCTTTTAAATAAAATCACACATAAGTAGAAACTATAAATATATATATTAGATTGAAAGAAATAATTATTTAACAGTTCAAAAAATATATTAGAGAGTGAAATATCATACATACCATATGATTCTTAATATTAGTCAAAGTTGGAACACAATAATACAGAGACAAGAAGATTACCCTTTGTGGTGTCGATACACTAGAAATTATCGTACAATATGCAACCAAATTATGCAAATAATTATTAAATCTATACAAAGTAACACTATTTGATAATTTACACATACGTAATTTTGGAACGAGAGTATGAGCTAATAAATATTTTAATATGAATATTAATTGAAATTCTTAACTTTATAATTTGCACGATATCTAATAATTCTCCAAACATAAATATGGATTAAAAAATTACTTTAAAAACGAATAAATAAAACACAAAGTTTTTCCTTTATATGAAATAACTCATATTACATAAAATCACTCTTTTAAATAAAATCACACATAAGTAGAAACTATAAATATATATATTAGATTGAAAGAAATAATTATTTAACAGTTCAAAAAATATATTAGAGAGTGAAATATCATACATACCATATGATTCTTAATATTAGTCAAAGTTGGAACACAATAATACAGAGACAAGAAGATTACACTTTGTGGTGTCGATACACTAGAAATTATCGTACAATACGCAACCAAATTATGCAAATAATTATTAAATCTATACAAAGTAACACTATATGATAATTTACACATACGTAATTTTGGTATCATAGTATGAGCTAATAAATATTTTAATATGAATATTAATTGAAATTCTTAACTTTATAATTTACACGATATCTAATAATTCTCAAAACATAAATATGGATTAACAAATTATTTTAAAAACGAATAAATAAAACACAAAGTTTTTCCTTTATATGAAATAACTCATATTACATAAAATCACTCTTTTAAATAAAATCACACATAAGTAGAAACTATAAATATATATATTAGATTGAAAGAAATAATTATTTAACAGTTCAAAAAATATATTAGAGAGTGAAATATCATACATACCATATGATTCTTAATATTAGTCAAAGTTGGAACACAATAATACAGAGACAAGAAGATTACCCTTTGTGGTGTCGATACACTAGAAATTATCGTACAATATGCAACCAAATTATGCAAATAATTATTAAATCTATACAAAGTAACACTATTTGATAATTTACACATACGTAATTTTGGTATCAGCGTATGAGCTAATAAATATTTTAATATGAATATTAATTGAAATTCTTAACTTTATAATTTACACGATATCTAATAATTCTCCAAACATAAATATGGATTAACAAATTATTTTAAAAACGAATAAATAAAACACAAAGTTTTTCCTTTATATGAAATAACTCATATTACATAAAATCACTCTTTTAAATAAAATCACACATAAGTAGAAACTATAAATATATATATTAGATTGAAAGAAATAATTATTTAACAGTTCAAAAAATATATTAGAGAGTGAAATATCATACATACCATATGATTCTTAATATTAGTCAAAGTTGGAACACAATAATACAGAGACAAGAAGATTACCCTTTGTGGTGTCGATACACTAGAAATTATCGTACAATATGCAACCAAATTATGCAAATAATTATTAAATCTATACAAAGTAACACTATTTGATAATTTACACATACGTAATTTTGGAACGAGAGTATGAGCTAATAAATATTTTAATATGAATATTAATTGAAATTCTTAACTTTATAATTTGCACGATATCTAATAATTCTCCAAACATAAATATGGATTAAAAAATTACTTTAAAAACGAATAAATAAAACACAAAGTTTTTCCTTTATATGAAATAACTCATATTACATAAAATCACTCTTTTAAATAAAATCACACATAAGTAGAAACTATAAATATATATATTAGATTGAAATAAATAATTATTTAACAGTTCAAAAAATATATTAGAGAGTGAAATATCATACATACCATATGATTCTTAATATTAGTCAAAGTTGGAACACAATAATACAGAGACAAGAAGATTACACTTTGTGGTGTCGATACACTAGAAATTATCGTATAATACGCAACCAAATTATGCAAATAATTATTAAATCTATACAAAGTATCACTATCTGATAATTTACACATACGTAATTTTGGAACGAGAGTATGAGCTAATAAATATTTTAATATGAATATTAATTGAAATTCTTAACTTTATAATTTACACGATATCTAATAATTCTCAAAACATAAATATGGATTAACAAATTATTTTAAAAACGAATAAATAAAACACAAAGTTTTTCCTTTATATGAAATAACTCATATTACATAAAATCACTCTTTTAAATAAAATCACACATAAGTAGAAACTATAAATATATATATTAGATTGAAAGAAATAATTATTTAACAGTTCAAAAAATATATTAGAGAGTGAAATATCATACATACCATATGATTCTTAATATTAGTCAAAGTTGGAACACAATAATACAGAGACAAGAAGATTACACTTTGTGGTGTCGATACACTAGAAATTATCGTACAATACGCAACCAAATTATGCAAATAATTATTAAATCTATACAAAGTAACACTATTTGATAATTTACACATACGTAATTTTGGTATCATTGTATGAGTTAATAAATATTTTACTATGAATATTAATTGAAATTCTTAACTTTATAATTTACACGATATCTAATAATTCTCAAAACATAAATATGGATTAACAAATTATTTTAAAAACGAATAAATAAAACACAAAGTTTTTCCTTTATATGAAATAACTCATATTACATAAAATCACTCTTTTAAATAAAATCACACATAAGTAGAAACTATAAATATATATATTAGATTGAAAGAAATAATTATTTAACAGTTCAAAAAATATATTAGAGAGTGAAATATCATACATACCATATGATTCTTAATATTAGTCAAAGTTGGAACAATTTAATACAGAGACAAGAAGATTACCCTTTATGGTGTCGATACACTAGAAATTATCGTACAATATGCAACAAAATTATGCAAATAATTATTAAATCTATACAAAGTATCACTATCTGATAATTTACACATACGTAATTTTGGAACGAGAGTATGAGCTAATAAATATTTTAATATGAATATTAATTGAAATTCTTAACTTTATAATTTGCACGATATCTAATAATTCTCCAAACATAAATATGGATTAAAAAATTACTTTAAAAACGAATAAATAAAACACAAAGTTTTTCCTTTATATGAAATAACTCATATTACATAAAATCACTCTTTTAAATAAAATCACACATAAGTAGAAACTATAAATATATATATTAGATTGAAATAAATAATTATTTAACAGTTCAAAAAATATATTAGAGAGTGAAATATCATACATACCATATGATTCTTAATATTAGTCAAAGTTGGAACACAATAATACAGAGACAAGAAGATTACCCTTTGTGGTGTCGATACACTAGAAATTATCGTACAATATGCAACCAAATTATGCAAATAATTATTAAATCTATACAAAGTAACACTATCTCATAATTTACACATACGTAATTTTGGAACGAGAGTATGAGCTAATAAATATTTTAATATGAATATTAATTGAAATTCTTAACTTTATAATTTGCACGATATCTAATAATTCTCCAAACATAAATATGGATTAACAAATTATTTTAAAAACGAATAAATAAAACACAAAGTTTTTCCTTTATATGAAATAACTCATATTACATAAAATCACTCTTTTAAATAAAATCACACATAAGTAGAAACTATAAATATATATATTAGATTGAAAGAAATAATTATTTAACAGTTCAAAAAATATATTAGAGAGTGAAATATCATACATACCATATGATTCTTAATATTAGTCAAAGTTGGAACACAATAATACAGAGACAAGAAGATTACACTTTGTGGTGTCGATACACTAGAAATTATCGTACAATACGCAACCAAATTATGCAAATAATTATTAAATCTATACAAAGTAACACTATTTGATAATTTACACATACGTAATTTTGGAACGAGAGTATGAGCTAATAAATATTTTAATATGAATATTAATTGAAATTCTTAACTTTATAATTTACACGATATCTAATAATTCTCCAAACATAAATATGGATTAACAAATTATTTTAAAAACGAATAAATAAAACACAAAGTTTTTCCTTTATATGAAATAACTCATATTACATAAAATCACTCTTTTAAATAAAATCACACATAAGTAGAAACTATAAATATATATATTAGATTGAAAGAAATAATTATTTAACAGTTCAAAAAATATATTAGAGAGTGAAATATCATACATACCATATGATTCTTAATATTAGTCAAAGTTGGAACACAATAATACAGAGACAAGAAGATTACACTTTGTGGTGTCGATACACTAGAAATTATCGTACAATATGCAACCAAATTATGCAAATAATTATTAAATCTATACAAAGTAACACTATTTGATAATTTACACATACGTAATTTTGGAACGAGAGTATGAGCTAATAAATGTTTTAATATGAATATTAATTGAAATTCTTAACTTTATAATTTACACGATATCTAATAATTCTCAAAACATAAATATGGATTAACAAATTATTTTAAAAACGAATAAATAAAACACAAAGTTTTTCCTTTATATGAAATAACTCATATTACATAAAATCACTCTTTTAAATAAAATCACACATAAGTAGAAACTATAAATATATATATTAGATTGAAAGAAATAATTATTTAACAGTTCAAAAAATATATTAGAGAGTGAAATATCATACATACCATATGATTCTTAATATTAGTCAAAGTTGGAACACAATAATACAGAGACAAGAAGATTACACTTTGTGGTGTCGATACACTAGAAATTATCGTACAATATGCAACCAAATTATGCAAATAATTATTAAATCTATACAAAGTAACACTATTTGATAATTTACACATACGTAATTTTGGAACGAGAGTATGAGCTAATAAATGTTTTAATATGAATATTAATTGAAATTCTTAACTTTATAATTTACACGATATCTAATAATTCTCAAAACATAAATATGGATTAACAAATTATTTTAAAAACGAATAAATAAAACACAAAGTTTTTCCTTTATATGAAATAACTCATATTACATAAAATCACTCTTTTAAATAAAATCACACATAAGTAGAAACTATAAATATATATATTAGATTGAAAGAAATAATTATTTAACAGTTCAAAAAATATATTAGAGAGTGAAATATCATACATACCATATGATTCTTAATATTAGTCAAAGTTGGAACACAATAATACAGAGACAAGAAGATTACACTTTGTGGTGTCGATACACTAGAAATTATCGTACAATATGCAACCAAATTATGCAAATAATTATTAAATCTATACAAAGTAACACTATTTGATAATTTACACATACGTAATTTTGGAACGAGAGAATGAGCTAATAAATGTTTTAATATGAATATTAATTGAAATTCTTAACTTTATAATTTACACGATATCTAATAATTCTCAAAACATAAATATGGATTAACAAATTATTTTAAAAACGAATAAATAAAACACAAAGTTTTTCCTTTATATGAAATAACTCATATTACATAAAATCACTCTTTTAAATAAAATCACACATAAGTAGAAACTATAAATATATATATTAGATTGAAAGAAATAATTATTTAACAGTTCAAAAAATATATTAGAGAGTGAAATATCATACATACCATATGATTCTTAATATTAGTCAAAGTTGGAACACAATAATACAGAGACAAGAAGATTACACTTTGTGGTGTCGATACACTAGAAATTATCGTACAATATGCAACCAAATTATGCAAATAATTATTAAATCTATACAAAGTAACACTATTTGATAATTTACACATACGTAATTTTGGAACGAGAGTATGAGCTAATAAATGTTTTAATATGAATATTAATTGAAATTCTTAACTTTATAATTTACACGATATCTAATAATTCTCAAAACATAAATATGGATTAACAAATTATTTTAAAAACGAATAAATAAAACACAAAGTTTTTCCTTTATATGAAATAACTCATATTACATAAAATCACTCTTTTAAATAAAATCACACATAAGTAGAAACTATAAATATATATATTAGATTGAAAGAAATAATTATTTAACAGTTCAAAAAATATATTAGAGAGTGAAATATCATACATACCATATGATTCTTAATATTAGTCAAAGTTGGAACACAATAATACAGATACCAGAAGATTACCCTTTGTGGTGTCGATACACTAAAAATTATCGTACAATATGCAACCAAATTATGCAAATAATTATTAAATCTATACAAAGTAACACTATTTGATAATTTACACATACGTAATTTTGGAACGAGAGTATGAGCTAATAAATGTTTTAATATGAATATTAATTGAAATTCTTAACTTTATAATTTACACGATATCTAATAATTCTCAAAACATAAATATGGATTAACAAATTATTTTAAAAACGAATAAATAAAACACAAAGTTTTTCCTTTATATGAAATAACTCATATTACATAAAATCACTCTTTTAAATAAAATCACACATAAGTAGAAACTATAAATATATATATTAGATTGAAAGAAATAATTATTTAACAGTTCAAAAAATATATTAGAGAGTGAAATATCATACATACCATATGATTCTTAATATTAGTCAAAGTTGGAACACAATAATACAGAGACAAGAAGATTACACTTTGTGGTGTCGATACACTAGAAATTATCGTACAATATGCAACCAAATTATGCAAATAATTATTAAATCTATACAAAGTAACACTATTTGATAATTTACACATACGTAATTTTGGAACGAGAGTATGAGCTAATAAATGTTTTAATATGAATATTAATTGAAATTCTTAACTTTATAATTTACACGATATCTAATAATTCTCAAAACATAAATATGGATTAACAAATTATTTTAAAAACGAATAAATAAAACACAAAGTTTTTCCTTTATATGAAATAACTCATATTACATAAAATCACTCTTTTAAATAAAATCACACATAAGTAGAAACTATAAATATATATATTAGATTGAAAGAAATAATTATTTAACAGTTCAAAAAATATATTAGAGAGTGAAATATCATACATACCATATGATTCTTAATATTAGTCAAAGTTGGAACACAATAATACAGAGACAAGAAGATTACACTTTGTGGTGTCGATACACTAGAAATTATCGTACAATATGCAACCAAATTATGCAAATACTTGTTAAATCTATACAAAGTAACGCTATTTATTAATTTACACATTCCTAATTTTCGAACGAGTATGAGCTAATAAATGTTTTAATATGAATATTAATTGAAATTCTTAACTTTATAATTTACACGATATCTAATAATTCTCAAAACATAAATATGGATTAACAAATTATTTTAAAAACGAATAAATAAAACACAAAGTTTTTCCTTTATATGAAATAACTCATATTACATAAAATCACTCTTTTAAATAAAATCACACATAAGTAGAAACTATAAATATATATATTAGATTGAAAGAAATAATTATTTAACAGTTCAAAAAATATATTAGAGAGTGAAATATCATACATACCATATGATTCTTAATATTAGTCAAAGTTGGAACACAATAATACAGAGACAAGAAGATTACACTTTGTGGTGTCGATACACTAGAAATTATCGTACAATACGCAACCAAATTATGCAAATAATTATTAAATCTATACAAAGTAACACAATTTGATAATTTACACATACGTAATTTTGGAACGAGTATGAGCTAATAAATGTTTTAATATGAATATTAATTGAAATTCTTAACTTTATAATTTACACGATATCTAATAATTCTCAAAACATAAATATGGATTAACAAATTATTTTAAAAACGAATAAATAAAACACAAAGTTTTTCCTTTATATGAAATAACTCATATTACATAAAATCACTCTTTTAAATAAAATCACACATAAGTAGAAACTATAAATATATATATTAGATTGAAAGAAATAATTATTTAACAGTTCAAAAAATATATTAGAGAGTGAAATATCATACATACCATATGATTCTTAATATTAGTCAAAGTTGGAACACAATAATACAGAGACAAGAAGATTACACTTTGTGGTGTCGATACACTAGAAATTATCGTACAATATGCAACCAAATTATGCAAATAATTATTAAATCTATACAAAGTAACACTATTTGATAATTTACACATACGTAATTTTGGAACGAGAGTATGAGCTAATAAATGTTTTAATATGAATATTAATTGAAATTCTTAACTTTATAATTATACGATATCTAATAATTCTCAAAACATAAATATGGATTAACAAATTATTTTAAAAACGAATAAATAAAACACAAAGTTTTTCCTTTATATGAAATAACTCATATTACATAAAATCACTCTTTTAAATAAAATCACACATAAGTAGAAACTATAAATATATATATTAGATTGAAAGAAATAATTATTTAACAGTTCAAAAAATATATTAGAGAGTGAAATATCATACATACCATATGATTCTTAATATTAGTCAAAGTTGGAACACAATAATACAGAGACAAGAAGATTACACTTTGTGGTGTCGATACACTAGAAATTATCGTACAATATGCAACCAAATTATGCAAATAATTATTAAATCTATACAAAGTAACACTATTTGATAATTTACACATACGTAATTTTGGAACGAGTATGAGCTAATAAATGTTTTAATATGAATATTAATTGAAATTCTTAACTTTATAATTTACACGATATCTAATAATTCTCAAAACATAAATATGGATTAACAAATTATTTTAAAAACGAATAAATAAAACACAAAGTTTTTCCTTTATATGAAATAACTCATATTACATAAAATCACTCTTTTAAATAAAATCACACATAAGTAGAAACTATAAATATATATATTAGATTGAAAGAAATAATTATTTAACAGTTCAAAAAATATATTAGAGAGTGAAATATCATACATACCATATGATTCTTAATATTAGTCAAAGTTGGAACACAATAATACAGAGACAAGAAGATTACACTTTGTGGTGTCGATACACTAGAAATTATCGTACAATATGCAACCAAATTATGCAAATAATTATTAAATCTATACAAAGTAACACTATTTGATAATTTACACATACGTAATTTTGGAACGAGAGTATGAGCTAATAAATGTTTTAATATGAATATTAATTGAAATTCTTAACTTTATAATTTACACGATATCTAATAATTCTCAAAACATAAATATGGATTAACAAATTATTTTAAAAACGAATAAATAAAACACAAAGTTTTTCCTTTATATGAAATAACTCATATTACATAAAATCACTCTTTTAAATAAAATCACACATAAGTAGAAACTATAAATATATATATTAGATTGAAAGAAATAATTATTTAACAGTTCAAAAAATATATTAGAGAGTGAAATATCATACATACCATATGATTCTTAATATTAGTCAAAGTTGGAACACAATAATACAGAGACAAGAAGATTACACTTTGTGGTGTCGATACACTAGAAATTATCGTACAATATGCAACCAAATTATGCAAATAATTATTAAATCTATACAAAGTAACACTATTTGATAATTTACACATACGTAATTTTGGAACGAGAGTATGAGCTAATAAATGTTTTAATATGAATATTAATTGAAATTCTTAACTTTATAATTTACACGATATCTAATAATTCTCAAAACATAAATATGGATTAACAAATTATTTTAAAAACGAATAAATAAAACACAAAGTTTTTCCTTTATATGAAATAACTCATATTACATAAAATCACTCTTTTAAATAAAATCACACATAAGTAGAAACTATAAATATATATATTAGATTGAAAGAAATAATTATTTAACAGTTCAAAAAATATATTAGAGAGTGAAATATCATACATACCATATGATTCTTAATATTAGTCAAAGTTGGAACACAATAATACAGAGACAAGAAGATTACACTTTGTGGTGTCGATACACTAGAAATTATCGTACAATATGCAACCAAATTATGCAAATAATTATTAAATCTATACAAAGTAACACTATTTGATAATTTACACATACGTAATTTTGGAACGAGAGTATGAGCTAATAAATGTTTTAATATGAATATTAATTGAAATTCTTAACTTTATAATTTACACGATATCTAATAATTCTCAAAACATAAATATGGATTAACAAATTATTTTAAAAACGAATAAATAAAACACAAAGTTTTTCCTTTATATGAAATAACTCATATTACATAAAATCACTCTTTTAAATAAAATCACACATAAGTAGAAACTATAAATATATATATTAGATTGAAAGAAATAATTATTTAACAGTTCAAAAAATATATTAGAGAGTGAAATATCATACATACCATATGATTCTTAATATTAGTCAAAGTTGGAACACAATAATACAGAGACAAGAAGATTACACTTTGTGGTGTCGATACACTAGAAATTATCGTACAATATGCAACCAAATTATGCAAATAATTATTAAATCTATACAAAGTAACACTATTTGATAATTTACACATACGTAATTTTGGAACGAGAGTATGAGCTAATAAATGTTTTAATATGAATATTAATTGAAATTCTTAACTTTATAATTTACACGATATCTAATAATTCTCAAAACATAAATATGGATTAACAAATTATTTTAAAAACGAATAAATAAAACACAAAGTTTTTCCTTTATATGAAATAACTCATATTACATAAAATCACTCTTTTAAATAAAATCACACATAAGTAGAAACTATAAATATATATATTAGATTGAAAGAAATAATTATTTAACAGTTCAAAAAATATATTAGAGAGTGAAATATCATACATACCATATGATTCTTAATATTAGTCAAAGTTGGAACACAATAATACAGAGACAAGAAGATTACACTTTGTGGTGTCGATACACTAGAAATTATCGTACAATATGCAACCAAATTATGCAAATAATTATTAAATCTATACAAAGTAACACTATTTGATAATTTACACATACGTAATTTTGGAACGAGAGTATGAGCTAATAAATGTTTTAATATGAATATTAATTGAAATTCTTAACTTTATAATTTACACGATATCTAATAATTCTCAAAACATAAATATGGATTAACAAATTATTTTAAAAACGAATAAATAAAACACAAAGTTTTTCCTTTATATGAAATAACTCATATTACATAAAATCACTCTTTTAAATAAAATCACACATAAGTAGAAACTATAAATATATATATTAGATTGAAAGAAATAATTATTTAACAGTTCAAAAAATATATTAGAGAGTGAAATATCATACATACCATATGATTCTTAATATTAGTCAAAGTTGGAACACAATAATACAGAGACAAGAAGATTACACTTTGTGGTGTCGATACACTAGAAATTATCGTACAATATGCAACCAAATTATGCAAATAATTATTAAATCTATACAAAGTAACACTATTTGATAATTTACACATACGTAATTTTGGAACGAGAGTATGAGCTAATAAATGTTTTAATATGAATATTAATTGAAATTCTTAACTTTATAATTTACACGATATCTAATAATTCTCAAAACATAAATATGGATTAACAAATTATTTTAAAAACGAATAAATAAAACACAAAGTTTTTCCTTTATATGAAATAACTCATATTACATAAAATCACTCTTTTAAATAAAATCACACATAAGTAGAAACTATAAATATATATATTAGATTGAAAGAAATAATTATTTAACAGTTCAAAAAATATATTAGAGAGTGAAATATCATACATACCATATGATTCTTAATATTAGTCAAAGTTGGAACACAATAATACAGAGACAAGAAGATTACACTTTGTGGTGTCGATACACTAGAAATTATCGTACAATATGCAACCAAATTATGCAAATAATTATTAAATCTATACAAAGTAACACTATTTGATAATTTACACATACGTAATTTTGGAACGAGAGTATGAGCTAATAAATGTTTTAATATGAATATTAATTGAAATTCTTAACTTTATAATTTACACGATATCTAATAATTCTCAAAACATAAATATGGATTAACAAATTATTTTAAAAACGAATAAATAAAACACAAAGTTTTTCCTTTATATGAAATAACTCATATTACATAAAATCACTCTTTTAAATAAAATCACACATAAGTAGAAACTATAAATATATATATTAGATTGAAAGAAATAATTATTTAACAGTTCAAAAAATATATTAGAGAGTGAAATATCATACATACCATATGATTCTTAATATTAGTCAAAGTTGGAACACAATAATACAGAGACAAGAAGATTACACTTTGTGGTGTCGATACACTAGAAATTATCGTACAATATGCAACCAAATTATGCAAATAATTATTAAATCTATACAAAGTAACACTATTTGATAATTTACACATACGTAATTTTGGAAACTAGAGTATGAGCTAATAAATGTTTTAATATTAATATTAATTGAAATTCTTAACTTTATAATTTACACGATATCTAATAATTCTCCAAACATAAATATGGATTAACAAATTATTTTAAAAACGAATAAATAAAACACAAAGTTTTTCCTTTATATGAAATAACTCATATTACATAAAATCACTCTTTTAAATAAAATCACACATAAGTAGAAACTATAAATATATATATTAGATTGAAAGAAATAATTATTTAACAGTTCAAAAAATATATTAGAGAGTGAAATATCATACATACCATATGATTCTTAATATTAGTCAAAGTTGGAACACAATAATACAGAGACAAGAAGATTACACTTTGTGGTGTCGATACACTAGAAATTATCGTACAATATGCAACCAAATTATGCAAATAATTATTAAATCTATACAAAGTAACACTATTTGATAATTTACACATACGTAATTTTGGAACGAGTATGAGCTAATAAATGTTTTAATATGAATATTAATTGAAATTCTTAACTTTATAATTTACACGATATCTAATAATTCTCAAAACATAAATATGGATTAACAAATTATTTTAAAAACGAATAAATAAAACACAAAGTTTTTCCTTTATATGAAATAACTCATATTACATAAAATCACTCTTTTAAATAAAATCACACATAAGTAGAAACTATAAATATATATATTAGATTGAAAGAAATAATTATTTAACAGTTCAAAAAATATATTAGAGAGTGAAATATCATACATACCATATGATTCTTAATATTAGTCAAAGTTGGAACACAATAATACAGAGACAAGAAGATTACCCTTTGTGGTGTCGATACACTAGAAATTATCGTACAATATGCAACCAAATTATGCAAATAATTATTAAATCTATACAAAGTAACACTATTTGATAATTTACACATACGTAATTTTGGTATCATAGTATGAGCTAATAAATGTTTTAATATGAATATTAATTGAAATTCTTAACTTTATAATTTACACGATATCTAATAATTCTCAAAACATAAATATGGATTAACAAATTATTTTAAAAACGAATAAATAAAACACAAAGTTTTTCCTTTATATGAAATAACTCATATTACATAAAATCACTCTTTTAAATAAAATCACACATAAGTAGAAACTATAAATATATATATTAGATTGAAAGAAATAATTATTTAACAGTTCAAAAAATATATTAGAGAGTGAAATATCATACATACCATATGATTCTTAATATTAGTCAAAGTTGGAACACAATAATACAGAGACAAGAAGATTACACTTTGTGGTGTCGATACACTAGAAATTATCGTACAATATGCAACCAAATTATGCAAATAATTATTAAATCTATACAAAGTAACACTATTTGATAATTTACACATACGTAATTTTGGAACGAGAGTATGAGCTAATAAATGTTTTAATATGAATATTAATTGAAATTCTTAACTTTATAATTTACACGATATCTAATAATTCTCAAAACATAAATATGGATTAACAAATTATTTTAAAAACGAATAAATAAAACACAAAGTTTTTCCTTTATATGAAATAACTCATATTACATAAAATCACTCTTTTAAATAAAATCACACATAAGTAGAAACTATAAATATATATATTAGATTGAAAGAAATAATTATTTAACAGTTCAAAAAATATATTAGAGAGTGAAATATCATACATACCATATGATTCTTAATATTAGTCAAAGTTGGAACACAATAATACAGAGACAAGAAGATTACACTTTGTGGTGTCGATACACTAGAAATTATCGTACAATATGCAACCAAATTATGCAAATAATTATTAAATCTATACAAAGTAACACTATTTGATAATTTACACATACGTAATTTTGGAACGAGAGTATGAGCTAATAAATGTTTTAATATGAATATTAATTGAAATTCTTAACTTTATAATTTACACGATATCTAATAATTCTCAAAACATAAATATGGATTAACAAATTATTTTAAAAACGAATAAATAAAACATAAACATTTTCCTTTATATGAAATAACTCAAATTACATAAAATCACCCTTTTAAATAAAATCACATATAAGTAGAAACTATAAATATATATATTAGATTGAAAGAAATAAATATTTAACCTTTCAAAAAATATAGTAGAGAGTGAAATATCATACATACCACATGATTCTTACTATTAATCAAAGGTGGAAAACAATAATTCAGACACAAGATTTTTACCCTTTGTGGTGTCGATACCCTAGACATTATCGTGGAATATGCAACCAAATTATGCAAATAATTATTAAATCTATACAAAGTAACACTATTTGATAATTTACACATACGTAATTTTGGAACGAGAGTATGAGCTAATAAATGTTTTAATATGAATATTAATTGAAATTCTTAACTTTATAATTTACACGATATCTAATAATTCTCAAAACATAAATATGGATTAACAAATTATTTTAAAAACGAATAAATAAAACACAAAGTTTTTCCTTTATATGAAATAACTCATATTACATAAAATCACTCTTTTAAATAAAATCACACATAAGTAGAAACTATAAATATATATATTAGATTGAAAGAAATAATTATTTAACAGTTCAAAAAATATATTAGAGAGTGAAATATCATACATACCATATGATTCTTAATATTAGTCAAAGTTGGAACACAATAATACAGAGACAAGAAGATTACACTTTGTGGTGTCGATACACTAGAAATTATCGTACAATATGCAACCAAATTATGCAAATAATTATTAAATCTATACAAAGTAACACTATTTGATAATTTACACATACGTAATTTTGGAACGAGAGTATGAGCTAATAAATGTTTTAATATGAATATTAATTGAAATTCTTAACTTTATAATTTACACGATATCTAATAATTCTCAAAACATAAATATGGATTAACAAATTATTTTAAAAACGAATAAATAAAACACAAAGTTTTTCCTTTATATGAAATAACTCATATTACATAAAATCACTCTTTTAAATAAAATCACACATAAGTAGAAACTATAAATATATATATTAGATTGAAAGAAATAATTATTTAACAGTTCAAAAAATATATTAGAGAGTGAAATATCATACATACCATATGATTCTTAATATTAGTCAAAGTTGGAACACAATAATACAGAGACAAGAAGATTACACTTTGTGGTGTCGATACACTAGAAATTATCGTACAATATGCAACCAAATTATGCAAATAATTATTAAATCTATACAAAGTAACACTATTTGATAATTTACACATACGTAATTTTGGAACGAGAGTATGAGCTAATAAATGTTTTAATATGAATATTAATTGAAATTCTTAACTTTATAATTTACACGATATCTAATAATTCTCAAAACATAAATATGGATTAACAAATTATTTTAAAAACGAATAAATAAAACACAAAGTTTTTCCTTTATATGAAATAACTCATATTACATAAAATCACTCTTTTAAATAAAATCACACATAAGTAGAAACTATAAATATATATATTAGATTGAAAGAAATAATTATTTAACAGTTCAAAAAATATATTAGAGAGTGAAATATCATACATACCATATGATTCTTAATATTAGTCAAAGTTGGAACACAATAATACAGAGACAAGAAGATTACACTTTGTGGTGTCGATACACTAGAAATTATCGTACAATATGCAACCAAATTATGCAAATAATTATTAAATCTATACAAAGTAACACTATTTGATAATTTACACATACGTAATTTTGGAACGAGAGTATGAGCTAATAAATGTTTTAATATGAATATTAATTGAAATTCTTAACTTTATAATTTACACGATATCTAATAATTCTCAAAACATAAATATGGATTAACAAATTATTTTAAAAACGAATAAATAAAACACAAAGTTTTTCCTTTATATGAAATAACTCATATTACATAAAATCACTCTTTTAAATAAAATCACACATAAGTAGAAACTATAAATATATATATTAGATTGAAAGAAATAATTATTTAACAGTTCAAAAAATATATTAGAGAGTGAAATATCATACATACCATATGATTCTTAATATTAGTCAAAGTTGGAACACAATAATACAGAGACAAGAAGATTACACTTTGTGGTGTCGATACACTAGAAATTATCGTACAATATGCAACCAAATTATGCAAATAATTATTAAATCTATACAAAGTAACACTATTTGATAATTTACACATACGTAATTTTGGAACGAGAGTATGAGCTAATAAATGTTTTAATATGAATATTAATTGAAATTCTTAACTTTATAATTTACACGATATCTAATAATTCTCAAAACATAAATATGGATTAACAAATTATTTTAAAAACGAATAAATAAAACACAAAGTTTTTCCTTTATATGAAATAACTCATATTACATAAAATCACTCTTTTAAATAAAATCACACATAAGTAGAAACTATAAATATATATATTAGATTGAAAGAAATAATTATTTAACAGTTCAAAAAATATATTAGAGAGTGAAATATCATACATACCATATGATTCTTAATATTAGTCAAAGTTGGAACACAATAATACAGAGACAAGAAGATTACACTTTGTGGTGTCGATACACTAGAAATTATCGTACAATATGCAACCAAATTATGCAAATAATTATTAAATCTATACAAAGTAACACTATTTGATAATTTACACATACGTAATTTTGGAACGAGAGTATGAGCTAATAAATGTTTTAATATGAATATTAATTGAAATTCTTAACTTTATAATTTACACGATATCTAATAATTCTCAAAACATAAATATGGATTAACAAATTATTTTAAAAACGAATAAATAAAACACAAAGTTTTTCCTTTATATGAAATAACTCATATTACATAAAATCACTCTTTTAAATAAAATCACACATAAGTAGAAACTATAAATATATATATTAGATTGAAAGAAATAATTATTTAACAGTTCAAAAAATATATTAGAGAGTGAAATATCATACATACCATATGATTCTTAATATTAGTCAAAGTTGGAACACAATAATACAGAGACAAGAAGATTACACTTTGTGGTGTCGATACACTAGAAATTATCGTACAATATGCAACCAAATTATGCAAATAATTATTAAATCTATACAAAGTAACACTATTTGATAATTTACACATACGTAATTTTGGAACGAGAGTATGAGCTAATAAATGTTTTAATATGAATATTAATTGAAATTCTTAACTTTATAATTTACACGATATCTAATAATTCTCAAAACATAAATATGGATTAACAAATTATTTTAAAAACGAATAAATAAAACACAAAGTTTTTCCTTTATATGAAATAACTCATATTACATAAAATCACTCTTTTAAATAAAATCACACATAAGTAGAAACTATAAATATATATATTAGATTGAAAGAAATAATTATTTAACAGTTCAAAAAATATATTAGAGAGTGAAATATCATACATACCATATGCTTCTTAATATTAGTCAAAGTAGGAACACAATAATACAAAGACAAGAAGATTACCCTTTGTTGTGTCGATACACTAGAAATTATCGTACAATATGCAACCAAATTATGCAAATAATTATTAAATCTATACAAAGTAACACTATTTGATAATTTACACATACGTAATTTTGGAACGAGAGTGTGAGCTAATAAATGTTTTAATATGAATATTAATTGAAATTCTTAACTTTATAATTTACACGATATCTAATAATTCTCCAAACATAAATATGGATTAACAAATTATTTTAAAAACGAATAAATAAAACACAAAGTTTTTCCTTTATATGAAATAACTCATATTACATAAAATCACTCTTTTAAATAAAATCACACATAAGTAAGAACTATAAATATATATATTAGATTGAAAGAAATAATTATTTAACAGTTCAAAAAATATATTAGAGAGTGAAATATCATACATACCATATGCTTCTTAATATTAGTCAAAGTAGGAACACAATAATACAAAGACAAGAAGATTACCCTTTGTTGTGTCGATACACTAGAAATTATCGTACAATATGCAACCAAATTATGCAAATAATTATTAAATCTATACAAAGTAACACTATTTGATAATTTACACATACGTAATTTTGGAACGAGAGTATGAGCTAATAAATGTTTTAATATGAATATTAATTGAAATTCTTAACTTTATAATTTACACGATATCTAATAATTCTCAAAACATAAATATGGATTAACAAATTATTTTAAAAACGAATAAATAAAACACAAAGTTTTTCCTTTATATGAAATAACTCATATTACATAAAATCACTCTTTTAAATAAAATCACACATAAGTAGAAACTATAAATATATATATTAGATTGAAAGAAATAATTATTTAACAGTTCAAAAAATATATTAGAGAGTGAAATATCATACATACCATATGATTCTTAATATTAGTCAAAGTTGGAACACAATAATACAGAGACAAGAAGATTACACTTTGTGGTGTCGATACACTAGAAATTATCGTACAATATGCAACCAAATTATGCAAATAATTATTAAATCTATACAAAGTAACACTATTTGATAATTTACACATGCGTAAGTTTGGAACGAGTATGAGCTAATAAATGTTTTAATATGAATATTAATTGAAATTCTTAACTTTATAATTTACACGATATCTAATAATTCTCAAAACATAAATATGGATTAACAAATTATTTTAAAAACGAATAAATAAAACACAAAGTTTTTCCTTTATATGAAATAACTCATATTACATAAAATCACTCTTTTAAATAAAATCACACATAAGTAGAAACTATAAATATATATATTAGATTGAAAGAAATAATTATTTAACAGTTCAAAAAATATATTAGAGAGTGAAATATCATACATACCATATGATTCTTAATATTAGTCAAAGTTGGAACACAATAATACAGAGACAAGAAGATTACACTTTGTGGTGTCGATACACTAGAAATTATCGTACAATATGCAACCAAATTATGCAAATAATTATTAAATCTATACAAAGTAACACTATTTGATAATTTACACATACGTAATTTTGGAACGAGAGTATGAGCTAATAAATGTTTTAATATGAATATTAATTGAAATTCTTAACTTTATAATTTACACGATATCTAATAATTCTCAAAACATAAATATGGATTAACAAATTATTTTAAAAACGAATAAATAAAACACAAAGTTTTTCCTTTATATGAAATAACTCATATTACATAAAATCACTCTTTTAAATAAAATCACACATAAGTAGAAACTATAAATATATATATTAGATTGAAAGAAATAATTATTTAACAGTTCAAAAAATATATTAGAGAGTGAAATATCATACATACCATATGATTCTTAATATTAGTCAAAGTTGGAACACAATAATACAGAGACAAGAAGATTACACTTTGTGGTGTCGATACACTAGAAATTATCGTACAATATGCAACCAAATTATGCAAATAATTATTAAATCTATACAAAGTAACACTATTTGATAATTTACACATACGTAATTTTGGAACGAGAGTATGAGCTAATAAATGTTTTAATATGAATATTAATTGAAATTCTTAACTTTATAATTTACACGATATCTAATAATTCTCAAAACATAAATATGGATTAACAAATTATTTTAAAAACGAATAAATAAAACACAAAGTTTTTCCTTTATATGAAATAACTCATATTACATAAAATCACTCTTTTAAATAAAATCACACATAAGTAGAAACTATAAATATATATATTAGATTGAAAGAAATAATTATTTAACAGTTCAAAAAATATATTAGAGAGTGAAATATCATACATACCATATGATTCTTAATATTAGTCAAAGTTGGAACACAATAATACAGAGACAAGAAGATTACACTTTGTGGTGTCGATACACTAGAAATTATCGTACAATATGCAACCAAATTATGCAAATAATTATTAAATCTATACAAAGTAACACTATTTGATAATTTACACATACGTAATTTTGGAACGAGAGTATGAGCTAATAAATGTTTTAATATGAATATTAATTGAAATTCTTAACTTTATAATTTACACGATATCTAATAATTCTCAAAACATAAATATGGATTAACAAATTATTTTAAAAACGAATAAATAAAACACAAAGTTTTTCCTTTATATGAAATAACTCATATTACATAAAATCACTCTTTTAAATAAAATCACACATAAGTAGAAACTATAAATATATATATTAGATTGAAAGAAATAATTATTTAACAGTTCAAAAAATATATTAGAGAGTGAAATATCATACATACCATATGATTCTTAATATTAGTCAAAGTTGGAACACAATAATACAGAGACAAGAAGATTACACTTTGTGGTGTCGATACACTAGAAATTATCGTACAATATGCAACCAAATTATGCAAATAATTATTAAATCTATACAAAGTAACACTATTTGATAATTTACACATACGTAATTTTGGAACGAGAGTATGAGCTAATAAATGTTTTAATATGAATATTAATTGAAATTCTTAACTTTATAATTTACACGATATCTAATAATTCTCAAAACATAAATATGGATTAACAAATTATTTTAAAAACGAATAAATAAAACACAAAGTTTTTCCTTTATATGAAATAACTCATATTACATAAAATCACTCTTTTAAATAAAATCACACATAAGTAGAAACTATAAATATATATATTAGATTGAAAGAAATAATTATTTAACAGTTCAAAAAATATATTAGAGAGTGAAATATCATACATACCATATGATTCTTAATATTAGTCAAAGTTGGAACACAATAATACAGAGACAAGAAGATTACACTTTGTGGTGTCGATACACTAGAAATTATCGTACAATATGCAACCAAATTATGCAAATAATTATTAAATCTATACAAAGTAACACTATTTGATAATTTACACATACGTAATTTTGGAACGAGAGTATGAGCTAATAAATGTTTTAATATGAATATTAATTGAAATTCTTAACTTTATAATTTACACGATATCTAATAATTCTCAAAACATAAATATGGATTAACAAATTATTTTAAAAACGAATAAATAAAACACAAAGTTTTTCCTTTATATGAAATAACTCATATTACATAAAATCACTCTTTTAAATAAAATCACACATAAGTAGAAACTATAAATATATATATTAGATTGAAAGAAATAATTATTTAACAGTTCAAAAAATATATTAGAGAGTGAAATATCATACATACCATATGATTCTTAATATTAGTCAAAGTTGGAACACAATAATACAGAGACAAGAAGATTACACTTTGTGGTGTCGATACACTAGAAATTATCGTACAATATGCAACCAAATTATGCAAATAATTATTAAATCTATACAAAGTAACACTATTTGATAATTTACACATACGTAATTTTGGAACGAGAGTATGAGCTAATAAATGTTTTAATATGAATATTAATTGAAATTCTTAACTTTATAATTTACACGATATCTAATAATTCTCAAAACATAAATATGGATTAACAAATTATTTTAAAAACGAATAAATAAAACACAAAGTTTTTCCTTTATATGAAATAACTCATATTACATAAAATCACTCTTTTAAATAAAATCACACATAAGTAGAAACTATAAATATATATATTAGATTGAAAGAAATAATTATTTAACAGTTCAAAAAATATATTAGAGAGTGAAATATCATACATACCATATGATTCTTAATATTAGTCAAAGTTGGAACACAATAATACAGAGACAAGAAGATTACACTTTGTGGTGTCGATACACTAAAAATTATCGTACAATATGCAACCAAATTATGCAAATAATTATTAAATATATACAAAGTAACACAATTTGATAATTTACACATACGTAATTTTGGAACGAGAGTATGAGCTAATAAATGTTTTAATATGAATATTAATTGAAATTCTTAACTTTATAATTTACACGATATCTAATAATTCTCAAAACATAAATATGGATTAACAAATTATTTTAAAAACGAATAAATAAAACACAAAGTTTTTCCTTTATATGAAATAACTCATATTACATAAAATCACTCTTTTAAATAAAATCACACATAAGTAGAAACTATAAATATATATATTAGATTGAAAGAAATAATTATTTAACAGTTCAAAAAATATATTAGAGAGTGAAATATCATACATACCATATGATTCTTAATATTAGTCAAAGTTGGAACACAATAATACAGAGACAAGAAGATTACACTTTGTGGTGTCGATACACTAGAAATTATCGTACAATATGCAACCAAATTATGCAAATAATTATTAAATCTATACAAAGTAACACTATTTGATAATTTACACATACGTAATTTTGGAACGAGAGTATGAGCTAATAAATGTTTTAATATGAATATTAATTGAAATTCTTAACTTTATAATTTACACGATATCTAATAATTCTCAAAACATAAATATGGATTAACAAATTATTTTAAAAACGAATAAATAAAACACAAAGTTTTTCCTTTATATGAAATAACTCATATTACATAAAATCACTCTTTTAAATAAAATCACACATAAGTAGAAACTATAAATATATATATTAGATTGAAAGAAATAATTATTTAACAGTTCAAAAAATATATTAGAGAGTGAAATATCATACATACCATATGATTCTTAATATTAGTCAAAGTTGGAACACAATAATACAGAGACAAGAAGATTACACTTTGTGGTGTCGATACACTAGAAATTATCGTACAATATGCAACCAAATTATGCAAATAATTATTAAATCTATACAAAGTAACACTATTTGATAATTTACACATACGTAATTTTGGAACGAGAGTATGAGCTAATAAATGTTTTAATATGAATATTAATTGAAATTCTTAACTTTATAATTTACACGATATCTAATAATTCTCAAAACATAAATATGGATTAACAAATTATTTTAAAAACGAATAAATAAAACACAAAGTTTTTCCTTTATATGAAATAACTCATATTACATAAAATCACTCTTTTAAATAAAATCACACATAAGTAGAAACTATAAATATATATATTAGATTGAAAGAAATAATTATTTAACAGTTCAAAAAATATATTAGAGAGTGAAATATCATACATACCATATGATTCTTAATATTAGTCAAAGTTGGAACACAATAATACGTAGACAAGAAGATTACACTTTGTGGTATCGATACACTAGAAATTATCGTACAATACGCAACCAAATTATGCAAATAATTATTAAATCTATACAAATTAACACTATTTGATAATTTACACATACGTAATTTTGGAACGAGTATGAGCTAATAAATGTTTTAATATGAATATTAATTGAAATTCTTAACTTTATAATTTACACGATATCTAATAATTCTCAAAACATAAATATGGATTAACAAATTATTTTAAAAACGAATAAATAAAACACAAAGTTTTTCCTTTATATGAAATAACTCATATTACATAAAATCACTCTTTTAAATAAAATCACACATAAGTAGAAACTATAAATATATATATTAGATTGAAAGAAATAATTATTTAACAGTTCAAAAAATATATTAGAGAGTGAAATATCATACATACCATATGATTCTTAATATTAGTCAAAGTTGGAACACAATAATACAGAGACAAGAAGATTACACTTTGTGGTGTCGATACACTAGAAATTATCGTACAATATGCAACCAAATTATGCAAATAATTATTAAATCTATACAAAGTAACACTATTTGATAATTTACACATACGTAATTTTGGAACGAGAGTATGAGCTAATAAATGTTTTAATATGAATATTAATTGAAATTCTTAACTTTATAATTTACACGATATCTAATAATTCTCAAAACATAAATATGGATTAACAAATTATTTTAAAAACGAATAAATAAAACACAAAGTTTTTCCTTTATATGAAATAACTCATATTACATAAAATCACTCTTTTAAATAAAATCACACATAAGTAGAAACTATAAATATATATATTAGATTGAAAGAAATAATTATTTAACAGTTCAAAAAATATATTAGAGAGTGAAATATCATACATACCATATGATTCTTAATATTAGTCAAAGTTGGAACACAATAATACAGAGACAAGAAGATTACACTTTGTGGTGTCGATACACTAGAAATTATCGTACAATATGCAACCAAATTATGCAAATAATTATTAAATCTATACAAAGTAACACTATTTGATAATTTACACATACGTAATTTTGGAACGAGAGTATGAGCTAATAAATGTTTTAATATGAATATTAATTGAAATTCTTAACTTTATAATTTACACGATATCTAATAATTCTCAAAACATAAATATGGATTAACAAATTATTTTAAAAACGAATAAATAAAACACAAAGTTTTTCCTTTATATGAAATAACTCATATTACATAAAATCACTCTTTTAAATAAAATCACACATAAGTAGAAACTATAAATATATATATTAGATTGAAAGAAATAATTATTTAACAGTTCAAAAAATATATTAGAGAGTGAAATATCATACATACCATATGATTCTTAATATTAGTCAAAGTTGGAACACAATAATACATAGACAAGAAGATTACACTTTGTGGTATCGATACACTAGAAATTATCGTACAATACGCAACCAAATTATGCAAATAATTATTAAATCTATACAAAGTAACACTATTTGATAATTTACACATACGTAATTTTGGAACGAGAGTATGAGCTAATAAATGTTTTAATATGAATATTAATTGAAATTCTTAACTTTATAATTTACACGATATCTAATAATTCTCAAAACATAAATATGGATTAACAAATTATTTTAAAAACGAATAAATAAAACACAAAGTTTTTCCTTTATATGAAATAACTCATATTACATAAAATCACTCTTTTAAATAAAATCACACATAAGTAGAAACTATAAATATATATATTAGATTGAAAGAAATAATTATTTAACAGTTCAAAAAATATATTAGAGAGTGAAATATCATACATACCATATGATTCTTAATATTAGTCAAAGTTGGAACACAATAATACAGAGACAAGAAGATTACACTTTGTGGTGTCGATACACTAGAAATTATCGTACAATATGCAACCAAATTATGCAAATAATTATTAAATCTATACAAAGTAACACTATTTGATAATTTACACATACGTAATTTTGGAACGAGAGTATGAGCTAATAAATGTTTTAATATGAATATTAATTGAAATTCTTAACTTTATAATTTACACGATATCTAATAATTCTCAAAACATAAATATGGATTAACAAATTATTTTAAAAACGAATAAATAAAACACAAAGTTTTTCCTTTATATGAAATAACTCATATTACATAAAATCACTCTTTTAAATAAAATCACACATAAGTAGAAACTATAAATATATATATTAGATTGAAAGAAATAATTATTTAACAGTTCAAAAAATATATTAGAGAGTGAAATATCATACATACCATATGATTCTTAATATTAGTCAAAGTTGGAACACAATAATACAGAGACAAGAAGATTACACTTTGTGGTGTCGATACACTAGAAATTATCGTACAATATGCAACCAAATTATGCAAATAATTATTAAATCTATACAAAGTAACACTATTTGATAATTTACACATACGTAATTTTGGAACGAGAGTATGAGCTAATAAATGTTTTAATATGAATATTAATTGAAATTCTTAACTTTATAATTTACACGATATCTAATAATTCTCAAAACATAAATATGGATTAACAAATTATTTTAAAAACGAATAAATAAAACACAAAGTTTTTCCTTTATATGAAATAACTCATATTACATAAAATCACTCTTTTAAATAAAATCACACATAAGTAGAAACTATAAATATATATATTAGATTGAAAGAAATAATTATTTAACAGTTCAAAAAATATATTAGAGAGTGAAATATCATACATACCATATGATTCTTAATATTAGTCAAAGTTGGAACACAATAATACAGAGACAAGAAGATTACACTTTGTGGTGTCGATACACTAGAAATTATCGTACAATATGCAACCAAATTATGCAAATAATTATTAAATCTATACAAAGTAACACTATTTGATAATTTACACATACGTAATTTTGGAACGAGAGTATGAGCTAATAAATGTTTTAATATGAATATTAATTGAAATTCTTAACTTTATAATTTACACGATATCTAATAATTCTCAAAACATAAATATGGATTAACAAATTATTTTAAAAACGAATAAATAAAACACAAAGTTTTTCCTTTATATGAAATAACTCATATTACATAAAATCACTCTTTTAAATAAAATCACACATAAGTAGAAACTATAAATATATATATTAGATTGAAAGAAATAATTATTTAACAGTTCAAAAAATATATTAGAGAGTGAAATATCATACATACCATATGATTCTTAATATTAGTCAAAGTTGGAACACAATAATACAGAGACAAGAAGATTACACTTTGTGGTGTCGATACACTAGAAATTATCGTACAATATGCAACCAAATTATGCAAATAATTATTAAATCTATACAAAGTAACACTATTTGATAATTTACACATACGTAATTTTGGAACGAGAGTATGAGCTAATAAATGTTTTAATATGAATATTAATTGAAATTCTTAACTTTATAATTTACACGATATCTAATAATTCTCAAAACATAAATATGGATTAACAAATTATTTTAAAAACGAATAAATAAAACACAAAGTTTTTCCTTTATATGAAATAACTCATATTACATAAAATCACTCTTTTAAATAAAATCACACATAAGTAGAAACTATAAATATATATATTAGATTGAAAGAAATAATTATTTAACAGTTCAAAAAATATATTAGAGAGTGAAATATCATACATACCATATGATTCTTAATATTAGTCAAAGTTGGAACACAATAATACAGAGACAAGAAGATTACACTTTGTGGTGTCGATACACTAGAAATTATCGTACAATACGCAACCAAATTATGCAAATAATTATTAAATCTATACAAAGTAACACTATTTGATAATTTACACATACGTAATTTTGGAACGAGAGTATGAGCTAATAAATGTTTTAATATGAATATTAATTGAAATTCTTAACTTTATAATTTACACGATATCTAATAATTCTCAAAACATAAATATGGATTAACAAATTATTTTAAAAACGAATAAATAAAACACAAAGTTTTTCCTTTATATGAAATAACTCATATTACATAAAATCACTCTTTTAAATAAAATCACACATAAGTAGAAACTATAAATATATATATTAGATTGAAAGAAATAATTATTTAACAGTTCAAAAAATATATTAGAGAGTGAAATATCATACATACCATATGATTCTTAATATTAGTCAAAGTTGGAACACAATAATACATAGACAAGAAGATTACACTTTGTGGTATCGATACACTAGAAATTATCGTACAATACGCAACCAAATTATGCAAATAATTATTAAATCTATACAAATTAACACTATTTGATAATTTACACATACGTAATTTTGGAACGAGAGTATGAGCTAATAAATGTTTTAATATGAATATTAATTGAAATTCTTAACTTTATAATTTACACGATATCTAATAATTCTCAAAACATAAATATGGATTAACAAATTATTTTAAAAACGAATAAAT
>CM065438.1:46582500-46849154 GCA_033030585.1 Hippophae rhamnoides | reverse complement strand
AGGCCAAGTTCTCTTGGTAAAAATAATAATTTTCTTTTCTTCATTGATGATTTTTCAAGAAAAACTTGGGTTTATTTCTTGAAATAGAAATGCAAAGATTTTGAAGTATCCAAAAAGTTCAAAGCCATTGTGAAAAAAGAAATTTGCCGTGCTATAAAGGTAACACGATCAGATCTAGGAGGATGATTTACTTCCAAGGATGTATAGTTAGTATTTTGTAGGTGTGAGACTAATTAATGTAAGTAGTTGGAGAAGTAATTTAATGAGTGGTTGTGAGGTGTAGAGAAGTGTTTTTGGAAGCCTATAAATAGAACTTCTCTTGGACCATTTGTCATTAAGAAAAACTAAGAGCTTCTAAGAGAGTGAAGAAACAAAGCCTAAATAAGAGTAAGTTGTAGTATCTTGTATCTTGAGATAGTGCTCTTGTAATATTTCTTTAAGTTTGAATAAAATTTGCTTGTGTGATTGTTTTATTTCCAACAACTTGAGCATTGGTGGCTTTCTAGTTATGAGAGTTGCAGTTTTGTGTCTAGGATTGCACCTAAAAAAATTTTGATTTCACATTAAATGGACTCTAGGTCTTCCTTTAGGTGAGTGCAAAAATAAGTGATAGAACCCATATCCAAGGGCAATGAGTTTCCAGCTGATAGGTAAATTTCAAATCGAGGTTAAACAAGATTTTAGATTACCTTGACCCTCAAGTTTATCCTTTTTAGAGATAATCAATTTACCAATGAGAGAAAATTTGAGTAAATTAAGTTGAGATTGATAGACTTGTATGTCCAAGGTGAAATATATTAACATTTTTTGGTGAGGGCACTTCAAATGCTTTAATTAGAATGTTTGAGATATTTTTTCCAATAACTCAGGCACAATTGTTTTAGGAATGTTGTTTTGCATGCAAGTAGGCAAAAGGCATGGCAAACCTCAAGTAGTCCATATTAATAGGGTTATGGTTTGTATAAGGAAAAAACCCTAAGCACAAATCTAGACAAAAATTGCCGAGAAAAAGCAGTGAGATGGGTGTCCAGTTGGAAGGTGGTTGAAAGTGTAGGTTCAAGATGGTGCATAAGTGGTTTTTTAAAAAACAAATAAAATGAAAACAAAAAAGTTACAACAAATAAAAAAAGAAATGACCGATGGTAGTTGAGGACATTGAATAAACAAAGACTCATGGTAGCTGCTAACGGTGTTGAAAGTGCTTGGGCAGCAGCTGAAAACTTTGAGTATATATGCTCTGAGTAGCAAAGACCTTGACAAAGACTTTTCCATGACGAAGCTGTTATTTTCAAGGGATACTAGAAGAAATAGGGACATAGGGTCCATTTTCTATCTTTGTTCTTCAGAAGCTTTTTCTCACCTCCCGTTGTCTCTTTGGGTTTCAATTTTGCTAGAGATCATGGAGATGAAAGATATTCCTGCAAAATCTTTTTCCTTCATGCATGTGTGCATGCTTTTAAATTTGGCCCAAACTCAAAAAACAATATTAGCCCAAAGTACAATAATTAATTAAACCCTTACCATTCTTTTATATATATATATATATATATATATATATATATATATATATATATATATATATATATATATATATATATATATAATATTCTTGCTAGATCGTTGAATGTGTGCAGCCGTTGGACAAAAGTTTTTTTTTAAGCAGCCGATAGAGAAACTGCTTGTTAAGTATCCTCGAATATTGTAGTTCGCTGAGTACCCTTGCCAGTTGCCACATTCACTCTCTTGTCATTACCCATCTCCCTCTTCTTCTATTAAATGTTAACAGTTGCATGAGAATATACATTTATTTTCTTCTCTGTAGCTGATTTGAAAAGGAGATAAGTGGCAAAAACCAGCAGCTGCTAGAGTTGAAAATAAAAGGAAAACAGAGAGTACAACTTCCAAATAGAAGAAAGAAAAGAGAGATCAGCCCCAGGGACAAGCTTTTTATTTTTGTTACCATTAGTGAAGCTTCTCTCATTTTTAAGGTAATATTTGATTTAATAGCAAGTTTATTAATTTATCTTGTTATATATTACCAGTAAATTATAGGGGGATATTTTCTGAATATATTTTGGGTTTTGGTATATTTTGTGAAGCTCTCTAAATATTGATTTTTATATCTCTATTTGATTATTAATAGATTTTCCTCGATGTGCCGTCGTTAGTGGAGTATTATTTTCACATTAAAAAGTTGAACCACTTAAATCATTGTGTTCCATTTATTTTCTCATTGCTTATTATTTTGCTGTTATCCATAATTATTTGTTTATGCAACCAAAATTGGACACGATCTTTGCTTCTGCAAGTGCTAATTTATAACAAATTGGTATTAGAGCATTGGGTTATTATGTTATTTATTGGAACTAATCGAGTTTGCTCTTTTGGATTTATTTTGAACTTCTAGTTATCTGATTGGTTTCATATTTTCTGGGTTGTACTTCTATTTATTTAATATTGGATTTTCTGTCATGGTAGAAAAATACAAAATTGAGAAATTCAATGGTAGGAATGATTTTAGTTTATGGAGAATGAAGATGCATGATGTATTAGTTAAAGAAGGGCTCGTTAAGACACATGAAGGCAAAGATAAATTGCTAGACAAATTGACCAATGAAGAAAAAGATTCATTGATGGAAAATGCTCTCAATTCAATTCAGTTATCCTTGTCTGATGAGGTATTACTCGAGGTTGGTGATGAGGAATCTCTTACTGGGTTATGGCTTAAATTGGAGAATTTTTATATGACCAAGTCTTTGACAAGTCGATTATATTTGAAGCAGCGTTTGTATACATTCAGAATGTCAGAAGGTACACCTTTACATGATCACCTTGATGAATTTACTAAAATTATTCGTGATCTAAAAAATGGTGGTGTTAAGATTGATGATGAAGATCAAGCCTTAGTTCTATTATGTTTTTTACCTCATTCATTTTAACATTTTGTTGATACCATGCTATATGGGCGAGACATTATTTCTTTGGAGGATTTTAAAGCAGCTTTGAATTCTAGAAATTTGAAGAAAAAAGTATCTACTAGCAACAATGATAATAACAGTGGTTTATTTGTCAAAGGTAAAAATCAAGAAAAAGGCACAAGCAATAATAAAGGCAAGTCTAGATCCAAGTCTAGAAAAAGAAAAGATAAATGCAACTATTGCCGTCATGAAGGGCACTAGAAAGTAAATTGTCCGAAATTCAAAGGTACAGGAAAATTTGCCACAACGTCTTCTAGTACTAATGATGTTGCTGGTGTTGCAGATAGTTTTGGTTTCGATGGTGAAAATGTGCTATAAATATCTATTTATTCTCCTAGAAATGTTTGGATTATTTATTCGGGTTACACTTACCATATGTGCCCCAGTAGAGACTGGTTTGCTTCTTATCAGTCTATTGATGGAGGTGTTATCTTAATGGGAAACAATATGTCTTGTAAGGTTGTTAGTATTGGTACTGTCCAAATTAATATGCATGATGGTATTGTTAGGACTTTGAAAAATATTCTCCATGTTCCAGATTTGAAAAATAATTTGATATCTTTGGGTACTCTTGATTCACAAGGCTACAAGTATGTAGCTGAAAGTGGATTTTTAAGCGTTAGTAAGGGTGCTCTCATTGTTATTAAAGGGAAATTGTCGCGTGGTCTCTATATGCTTCAGGGTAGCACTTTTATTGGCAGTGTTTTAGTTTCATCCTCATTATATCAAGATCTAGATACTACTCGATTATGCCATAGGTGGCTAGGGCATATGAGTGAGGTAGGGATCTCTATTTTGAGTAAACGAGATTTTCTTTGTGGTCAGAAAACTGGGAAGCTTGAATTCTATGAGCACTGTGTCTATGGAAAGTATCATAGAGTCAAGTTCAGTACATCCATCCATAAAACGAAAGGTACTGTTAATTATATTCATTTAGATCTTTAGGGTCCTTTTCGTGTTGTGTCTAAGGGTGGTTCACGGTATATGATGACTTTTATTGATGACTTCTCTCATTATGTTTGGGTGTATTTTGTAAAGAACAAGAATGATGCGTTCTCAAAATTTGTAAAATTCAAGGCTTGTATAGAAAATCAAACATGTAAGAAAATTAAGCATTTGAGCACTGACAATGGTTTGGATTTTTGTGAAAGTCAGTTTAATGAGTTATGTGAAAGAAATGGCATAGTGAGACACCACACTATATGTCATACACCACAGCTAAATGGAGTAGCAGAATGTATGAATAGGACTCTCTTAGAAAGAGCTCGTTGTATGCTCTTTCAAGCTAACTTGGATAAATCCTTTTGGGTTGAAACTTGTAACCATGCCTGCTATTTGGTGAATTGGTTTCCATCAACTACAATTGATGGTACTCTTGCTAATTATTCTGATTTAAAGGTTTTTGGTTGTCGTGCTTATGCTCATGTTAATGATGGTAAACTTGAGCCTAGGGCATTGAAATGCATATTTTTGGGGTATCCTTCTAGGGTGAAAGGTTATAGATTATAGTGTGCTGAGCCCAAGTCACCTAAATTTTTGATTAGTAGAGATGTTAAGTTTGATGAGTTTTCCATGTTGGAAAAGAAATAAGAGTCTATCATTGTTGGTAAAGACCTTAGTGTTAGCGAGCAGGTGGAGCTTGAGAGTAGAGCTCTTAGTCAAGTGAAAGAGGGCACTTCAGATAATCCATCTGTGGATGAGATAGATTATTCTACTCATGATGTAGCAGAAGAGAAACATGAGCAACCATATAGTATTTCCAAGGGTAAAGGAATAAGAGAGATTCGTCGCCCTCAGAGGTACATAAATGTAAACTTAGTTTCTTTTGCATTGTTTGTGGCAGAGTCTATTGAGGTGCATGAACCATCTAGTTATCATGAAGCTATCACTTGTGATGAGTTTGTTTAGTGGCTGGTTACTATGAATAAAGAGATTGAATCACTTCATGAGAATCATACTTGGGAATTGGTGAATCCGCCTAAGGGCAGAAGATTATTGTAAACAAATGGGTCTTCAAGAAAAAAGGAAGGTATATCTGAGGTTGAAACAGCTAGGTTCAAGGCATATGTTGTTGCAAAGGGATATTATCATAAGAAGGGTATTGACTTCAATGAAGTATTTTCACCTATTGTGAAACATAACTCTATTCGTGTTACTTGCTATGGTTTCATTGTTTGACATAGAGTTAGAACAACTTGATGTCAAGACAACCTTCTTATATAGTGAGCTTGAGGGACAAATATATATGCATCAACCAGAGAGGTTTGTTGTTCCAGG
Source organism: Hippophae rhamnoides (assembly GCA_033030585.1). NCBI lineage: Eukaryota > Viridiplantae > Streptophyta > Magnoliopsida > Rosales > Elaeagnaceae > Hippophae > Hippophae rhamnoides. The sequence continues at coordinate 46,843,899 of CM065438.1, read as the reverse complement.
TAAGGAAGATCATGTTTGTTTATTGAAAAAGTCTTTATATGGGTTGAAGCAATCCCCTAAGCAGTGGTATAAGCGGTTTGATTCTTTTATGATTGATCATGGTTACTCTAGGAGTGATTATGATAGTTGTGTTCATCATAAAAGATTTCATGATAGATCATCTGTCTATTTGTTGCTTTATGTTAATGACATGCTTGTTGCTTCTAAGAATAAGTTTGAGATTTAGAAGTTAAAGTCTCAACTTACTGGTGAGTTTGAGATGAAAGATTTAGGTGCAGGGAAGAAAATTTTGGGTATGAAAATTTACAGGGATAGACAAACGAGCAAGATTTATTTGACTCAGAAAAGTTATATTGAAAAGACTCTTGAATGCTTTGGTATAAATGAGTATAAACCTGTGAATACACCATTAGCTATGCATTTCAAGCTTTCTTTGGATTTGTCACCATAGTCAGAATATATGGCAGCAGCAGAAACAGTGAAAGAAGCCATTTGGTTTAGAGGTTTGGTTTGTTATTTGGGTCTACAGTAGGATACGTCTGTTGTATTTTGTGATAGTTAGAATGCAATACACTTGACCAAGAATACTATGTATCATGAAAGAACCAAACATATCGATGTCAGATATCACTTCGTTCGTGACATTGTCTCTTAGGGTGCTATTGTTGTCAATAAAATAGTCACTATAGAGAATCTAGCTGGTATGTTAACCAAACCAGTTCCATTTAATAAGTTCAAGTATTGCTTGGACTTGATTGGTATTTGCAGAAGATGATTACCCTTCGGGGCTTTGGACGAGGGTTGTTTGGTAATTCGTGGAATTCATTTGAAGAATTTATTTTCTGTTTTAAGCCAACGTAGAGTTTTGTTAAATTTGGCTCAAATCCAAAAAATAATATTAGTCTAAAGTCTAATATAATTAAACTCTTACCCTTCTTTTAAATATATATATATATATATATGATATTCCTGCTAGCTCATTGAATGTGTGCAGCCGCTGGACAAAAATTGCAGTTTTTTTAAGTAGCCATAGAGAAACTGCTTCTTAAGTATCCTCCAATATTGCAGTTCGCTGAGTACCCTTTCCAGTTGCAACATTCACTCTTTTGTCCTTCCCCATCTCCCTCTTCTTCTATTAAATGTTAACAGTTGCGTGAGAATATACATTTATTTTCTTCTTTGCAGTTGATTTGAAAAAGAGATAAGTGGCAAAAACCAGCAGCTGCTAAAGCTGAAAATAAAAGGAAAACAGAGAGCACAACTTCCGAATAGAAGAAATAAAAGGGAGATCAGCCCCAGGGACAAGTTGTCCATTTTTGTTACCGATGGTGAATCTTCTCTCATTTATATAGTAATATTTGATTTAATAATAAATTTGTTAATTTATCTTGTTATATATTACTAGTAAATTAAAGGGAGATATTTTAGATTTTGGTATATTTTGTAAAAATTTTTAAATATTAGTATTTGTATCTACATTTGATTATTAGTAGATTTTACTCGATGTTTTGTCATAAATAGAGTAAACTTTTTACATTAAAAAATTGAACCACTTAAATCATTGTTTTTTATTTATTTTTTCATTATTTATTATTTTGTTATTATCTATAATTATTTATTTATATAATTAAAATTATTCGTCTGTTTAAGTACTAATTTATAACACATGCTTCTACGGACTAATGGAAGAGTTATTAAGGTGAAGCCAAGCTTCACCTCTCAAATATAGTGGAAGAACTTCGGTGCGAAACAGATGCAGCTCTCTTCATACAACGTGATAAAAATAATTATATCCTAATACTTAGCCTTCTTTATGCTTAAATTGGAAGATCATCTAATGAAGAATATAGTGTGTGTGGTCTTGTGTGTTTTGAGAGTACAAGACAATGAGATAGAAGGTGGTTGTAGTTTTGTCAATATCGAGAGGCAGGGTAAGGCGTAATTGACATCCTCATCTCCATACTAAATCTCCATACTAAATGTTCACATGGACAAGGTGAGGATTCCCGATCAAAGTTTTGGAGATTCTGTGGTATCGGGTATTTTCCATTAAAAAAGAATATACGTTTAATTATACATTTATGTTTCAAATTAAAAAAAGTTTATGTTGAAAAATAAAATAAAATTAAAATTATGTTTGATAGATATTAAATTTATTTTACAAATCATGAATATAATTATATTGTTTATTTTGATGTTAAAAATTTTAAAATAAGATATATTTTAATTTCATTGTTGTATTTTCATAATGAAATATTTTATTGAGTGTCAATAAGTTTTATTTTCATATATATATATATATATGAAATTTTATAAAATTGCAATAAAATTAGTTGGAGATCTGATGAATTATCCTGGTGATGAAAATTTTGAATTTTCTTCTTAGTTATTCACCTCCATAGGGAAAAATTCCAACAATAGGTGGGTTGGAGTAGAATTATTGGTCCCTAGATGATGTAATTTTTGTATAATAGAAACTCATTAAATATTATTAAATTATAAGAGTATTCATAATTTAATTTGAATTAGACTTATTTTTTAATATATTTCAATAGCTATTCATTTTACTATTAATTTTCCTAATTTTCATATATCTATATGAAAATTTAACCACTTAATGTGTTACAAGCATTTGTGAAATATTCACACAAATATATGAAAACTTTATATATCCATTCAACTTTCATTCTCACAAGTGCACGTAAGAATTTTATACATTTAATGTAGCATTTGTGAAATCTTCACACAAATATATGAAAACTTTATATATCCATTCAACTTTCATTCTCACATGTACACGTAAGAATTTTATACATTTAAATTCTACGTTAAAAAAATTATTTAACTTATCTTATTTTATAAAATAAGTTTATCTTTATTAGGTTTTTAATTTATATTAAAATTTGGTCGATAACTTTCTAATTTAGACAATTTTAAAAATTTAGTACAAAATTTCAATTTTTTTAAAATTGATTTAATGACATTATACTTAACAATCACATAATTAAAAATATTGATGACCAAATTATGTTTTTTGAAATAGGATAGGGACCAAATAAATTAAAAATTCAAGTTTTTTTCATAATATAATATTTATATCAATTTAATATAAATTGAAAATTTGTATTAAATTTGTCAAATTTAATAATATTAACGACTAAATTATATGATTTGATCTTAAATAAATTAAGAAAAAAATGAATAAATAAACCTATAAAAGATGTTAAAATTATGCCTAAATTTCAGTAAAATTATGACTTATGCTTATAACATAAAAAGATATTTCATATTATTTAAAATTAATGTTATTAAGAAATCAATAAATATTTTTTTTGGCAATATCATCAATTAAATTAACTCTGAAGATAAAAAAATTTCTATAACAAGTACATAAAAATCGACCTCAAACCGAAGCGAATAAATGAGAGACAAAGTGACAAAATGGTGTGATATGTAAATTAACATGAATAACTAATGCCCAAAATCTTCATAGTTTATTTTCAATTAAATGATTTTCTTTTTTTAGTAATAATGTATATATGTTAACAATATCAGTAATTTCCAAAATATTACTAGACAAGCTACGCTATTGATATTGTCACCTCTCTCTCTCTCTCTCTCTCTCGCTCTCTCTCTCTCTCTCTCTCTCTCTCTCTCTCTCTCTCTCGCTCTCTCGCTATGTAATAGATATATGAGAGTTTGAGCAATTTGATATTCTTACGAGAAATCATGTATATCATACAAAACCTAACCCTCTACCAAACCATTACCAAAAATTCATAAATGAACTCTTATCTCTTACTACTTCTCTTGGTAAGGAATATAATAAGTAGTTATATTTCTTTATTAGTGTTAATTTTTAAGCTCAAAAATTGCAATTAATTTATCATACTTATTCTCTTGAAATAAGAAATATGTATTTTTGGTTATTCATTGTTTAAAAAGAGTAGTATTTAATATATTTTTATCAGAAAAAAATCTCTCCATTACTAATAAAATTATTTACATTGTTATATATAAGATATTTTGGGAAAATTAAAAGCCCATTCCCAAAAAAAGACTTATTATTAAGGAGATTGTTGTCAACAATCTTGATTTAAGGATAAAATTAAAAAGCAAATCAAGGAGTAAATTAATGAGAAAATTAAGAATAAATCAAAGGATCATTCTAATTGAGAGAAAAAGCTTTAGTGAGAGAAAATTGAGAGAAATTTTATTAGGTGTAATTGAGTTGTGAGTTATGAGTGTTGTAAACACTTTGTATAATTTCTCCATTTTTCGTAAAAAGATCTGCAGTAGGTCCAAAGACATTAGCAAAATTGGCCAAACTCTATTATTAAATTTGTGTGTTATTTTGTCTATTTTTTGCTTTCTCATAAATATGACTTATCAAAAATTTGCATAATTTTTTAACAATTGGTATCAAAGCTTTTATGGTACGATGGTACTGGTGCTCTACCCTGGTGCTAGTGCTTTACGCTGGTATTGCGAGTCATGCTGCACTAATGTTGGTGTGCATTCTGGTGTCTTGGTGCCGCATGACTAGTCTTGATGCGCAGTGGTGGTCTTTGGTCTTATTGTCTACCGTCCATGGTGCCTGGTGCAGTGCACAGTGTTGATCTTTGATATAGTTATAAAAGGAGAGAAAATTCTAGAATCTGAAAGGGGTCTCTGACCTTATAATTGTTGTTCTTATTAGCAGACCCATTCTTCCTTTATCCCCTTTTTGGAAATGTTTGAAATCTAAAACTTCTGCTCTTAATTTATCAAATCTTTGAAGTTTCTTGTTTAAGGTAGTTTTCAGCTCTCTTGCTTTTTGTTTTGATCTATCTGTTGATGTGATTATTTTAAGAGATCAGTTAATATTTTGTGTGATAATATTTGGGTTGATGTTTTAAGTTCATGATTCGAAGATGATTTGTAATTTGTTAGGTGAGATTTAGGGTTCTATCTGCAAATGATAATCGGTTTTTGTGATCTTTGGCTGGTTGCATCTAGTTGAAAATAGTTAGCCTAGACATTCTCTTTTAGCATATTTTATCCATATTTTGGGAAAGAAAGTAACTTTGAAAAATCAACCAAGGGTTTTTTCTTACCTACACTTATGACTAGTTTGAAATCATAAATGACAACAATTTATGCTTTTGGATCTAAGTAATGTGTTGGCTAAGGCTTTTTTGCCTTCTTTTCATTCCATTTCAACTGACTCTTCTTTGTCTCTGTTTACATGTGTATTTATGCATCTGTCTCTCTTTTCTGACAAGCTTGACTTTTTATTGAAACAGTGTTGATCAAAATATCAGTGTCCTGGTAGAATTGTTGGGATGCACCATTATAGGCCCTGAAAGCCTTCTTGTTTATCAATATGTTCCAAATCAAAGCCTGGATGATTACTTTTTTAGAGGTACTATTGACTTTAAAATCTGTCATCTTTTCATGTATGGTTACGTTCTTTTCTTTTAATTATTCCTCTTTTGATTGTTGTTAAATTGATTTTTGTTGGTACTATAGTTGTTAAATTGATTTAAATCTCCTATTTACTAGTGCTTCTGTTGTTGGTTCTCTTCTTCTTTCTTGTGTCTTTCTTCTGTGCGACTCTTAGTCTTTGGTGTTGCACTGTTGGTGCTACTACTGCTGATGTTGTTGGCGTTGGTGGTGTTCTTGATAGTATTGTGTTAGTCTTTATTTGTGTTAGTCTTTGCGTTGTGTTAGTCTTCTTCTTGTCTTTGAGTATTCTTGATAACCTTATGTCTTTGGTGTTGGTGTTGGTTTTGGTGCGTTCTTATTTGGTGCATTAGTATTCTTGGTGTTGGTAATACTAAGTTTTTTCATGTTTGTAATTAATACTAAAAAGTTAGTTTGTAATACTAAGTTTTATTTCATGTTTGTAATTAATACTAAAAAGTTAGTTTGTAATACTATTTTTTTTTCATGTTTGTAATTAATACTAAAAAGTTAGTTTGTAATACTAAGTTTTTTTTTTATAATAAACTCTCAAATGTAATTATACTTTTAATTTTAATATAATATGATTTTTAATATTATAATTAATAAATTTATTTTAATTTATATTGATTTTTAATATTGTAATTACTAATTGTATTTTTTTTTAATTTATGTATACCGTATGACCTCGGTTATTAGAAAAATGAGGCCATAGGTACACCCTATAGTTTTGGTTATATGCTAACCGAGGTCATAGATACACCTTATGGTCTCAGTTATTAGATAACTGAGGCCATAGGTCATTACCTATGGGGCCTCTCACTTAGGTCTCGGTTCTTATAACCGTGACCATAGACCTACAATCACGGTTAAAAACCGAGACCGTATGTATGTTTTGTAATAATAGTTGAGATAGTATTACCAGATGAACTCTTAGTTTTACGGAACCAAGTGTAACATTAAGATGCCCTATCATCAACCAAGAGGGTTGAAGAGCAGACACAACATCATGGAGTCCTAAAGGTCACTATGTAAGTATCACTACCATAAACAAAGGTTAAGAGATGAGTAGTGGAATTATCAGTGTAAGCAACAGTTTTATCTGTTGTTGATGTTGGGTAATGATCGGCCACTGAAGCTGTACAAAAAATATAGAGCATGCTTACTGGAGTAGTGTTAGCACCAATAAAAGAGTAACCCTGATTTCACCATAAGTGATCATCCAAAGAATCGAAATCAGACACAGGATCAACTATACAGAGAAAATCAGGACGGTACTTTTTACTAAGATTTTACCAAGAAGTCTAGGTATCCTTATTAGAAATACCCCTAAAATTCCAATAAAGTACTGTGATAAGGAGTTGTCAAGAACCCTTGTAACTGGTGAGAGTCACATAGGTCAAGAATAGGGGCTCGCAGATTTACCCCTTCCACCTCTTCACGTTACATTTTGCCAGCCTTTATTTTTGTCATTGATCATTTGGTTATGCTTTATTTTATGTATATGCTCACTAAGCTTGGCCATTGAGGCTACAGATGAAGATGGTTGTAGAGTGAGTGTGGGAATTTTGAATCTTGATGCGGCAAGGGGAGGTAGAGGATGGGAAATAGAAGCAGTGAGATAATTATTAGTAGTAGCACTCGAGTCTCTAGAGCTTGAAACCATTAACCCTGCAATACCAGTGGGGAGATAGTAGTAGTATATATGGGAGAAACCACAGAGGAAAGTAAAATATCAGTGCAGATGTCAGCAACATCATCATGCATATTTCCAGTCTCAAAAAAATCAATTGTTATAGTAGGTCGAAAATTTGTTATATTATTTGACTGAGCAGTGGAGTATAATATATCAACATTAGGAGTAGAATTATTGGTCCCTTTCTATAGAATAGTACTACACAATTTTGTTATATTTGATGGATTATAAAATTATGAATTTTTTCATAATTATTCACCTCCATGGGGAAATTAAATTACAACAATAGGTGGGTTGGAGTAGAATTATTGATAAATTCTATAACAGAAAACTCATAAAATATTATTAAATTATACGAATATTTTCAATTTAGTTTGAATTAGGTTTATTTTTCAATATATTTCGATCACTATTCATTTTACTATTAATTTTCCTAATTTTCATATATCTATATAGAAATTTCACCATGTGTTACAAGTATTTGTGCAATTTTCACACAAATATACGAAAACTTTATATATGCATTCAACTTCCATTCTTACATGTACATGTGAAAATTTGACATATCTAAACCGACATTAAAAAAATTACTAATTAACTAATCATATTTTATAAAATAGGTTTATCTTTATTAGGTTTTTAATTTATATAAGATATTAAAATTTGGTCTATAATCTTCTAATTTATCTAATTTTAAAAATTTAGTATAAATTTTTAAATTTTATTAAATTGATTTAATGACATTATATTTAACAATCACATAATTAAAATATTGATGACAAAATTATAAATTTTATCCCAAGTGTTAGAGACCAATTATGCTTTTTGAAATAGGATAGGGACCAAATAAATTAAAAATTTAATTTTTATTCATAATATAATATTTACATCAATTGAATATAAATTAAAAATTTGTATCAAATTTGTCAAATTTAGAAATATTAAAGACTAAATTATATGATTTGATCTTAAATAAATTAGGGAAAAAATGAATAAATAGACCTATAAAAGATGCTAAAATTATGCCTAAATTTCAGTAAAATTATGACTTATGCTTATACCATAAAAAGATATTTCATATTATTTAAAATTAATGTTATGAAGAAATCAATAAATATTTTTTGGCAATATCATCAATTAAATTACCTCTGAAGATAAAAAATTTCTATAACAAGTACATAAAAATCGACCTCAAACCGACGCGAATAAATGAGAGACAAAATGCCAAAATGGTGTGATATGTAAATTAACATGAATAACTCATGCCCAAAATCTTCATATATAGTTTATTTTCAATTAAATGATTTTCTTATTTTTACTAATAATGTATATATGTTAACAATATCAGTAATTTCCAAAATATTACTAAACAAGCTACGCTATTGATGTTGTTACTTCTGTCTCTCTCGCTATGTAATAGATATATGAGAGTTTGAGCAGTTTGATATTCTTACGAGAAATCATATATATCATACGAAACCTAACCCTCTAACAAACCATTACCAAAAATCCATAAATGAACTCTTAATCTCTTACTACTTCTCTTGGTAAGTAATATAATAAGTAGTTATATTTCTTTATTAGTGTTAATTTTTAAGCTCAAAAATTGCAATTACTTTATCATACTTATTCTCTTGAAATAAGAAATATGTATTTTTGGCTATTCATTGTTTAAAAGGAGTAGTGTTTAATATATTTTTATCAGAAAAGAAATATCTCCATTACTAATAAAATTATTTACATTGTTATATATAAGATATTTTGGGAAAATTAAAAATAAAATTAAAAGTAATATGAATTATATTCAGTTTTTTCTTCTTTTCCAATCAAGGACTATCTAATTACCCCCCCCCCCCCCAAAAAAAAAAAGGACTATTATTAATAATCAATTGGTTTTTCGAATTGTGTAAACAGAACATACCCTAGTATTTAAGTGTAAACATTTAACATCTCATATTGAAACGTAACTTTCTTTGCTTTCTTCTTTTCCTCCAAAAATTTCGCTGCTATGGCTACCCAACTCGTGACCAAACAAATACCAAAGAAACTGAAGATCAAGCCAGGTGTTTGGACACTGGTTTTTGCAATTTTAATGCCATTATTATTAACCATAACAATGATATTCTTATTTGGTTCAGAGAAAAAGTATAAATCCCTAACCAAACAATTTTGGTTTCCACCTCTTTGGCTTTTAAACATAGCTTCGATGGGTTGCTCATCCCTCATGGGTTTTGCAGCATGGATTATGTGGGTAGATGGTAGGCTTCATGTACAAACGAATGCTTTGCCTCTTTACATTGCTCATGTTTCTTTAAGCATTGTTTGGAATCCACTTGTACTTAGAATTGGGACTGTTTGGCTTGGGGCAGCCATTAGTTTACTTCATTTTGGGACACTGTTTGGATGTTATCTGCACTTTGGATGTGCTAACTCGCTAGCCAAACATCTCACAAAGCCTTGTTTGGTATGGGTTGCTTTTCTTACTTATATTAGTTTTAAGCTTTCCTTTATTTGAATAATAAATTTGTAGCAATTTGCTGATACGCCTAAATCTTTTAACAATTATTAGAAAAACGTGTATAAGGTTCTCTGATTGGAAGGTCCAAAAATTGAAATGATTTCTTCCTCTAAAAGTTTGAATGCACTTCTATTGGTTATTTGGATATATAAATTTGATTTTTGTTTCTAAACTTTTGAAAATTTTCACATTTATTATGAGAATGTTGTATGAGATGATCCTTTTAAGATTCCTTTCATTTTTGACTCCCTCACTATTTTTAAACACATATTCATAAATATTTTCGTTTTGTATATGTGTTCAAAATACAAAAGTCGTCAAAACTCTAACTATTTCGGTGACAAACAGCCACAATGAATTTTTTTTTTAGTATAAACCATGGATATTACTTTTTAACATGTGTTCAAATTAATTTTTTTATTTTTAACCACATGTTCAATTTTAAGTGTAAATTGATTATGATGCAAGACAGACGCAAGAATGTGCAAATAATATGAAAGCACTTAAAAAGTAAAAAAACAATATGAGCAAAATTTAGACTAGTCAAACTCACTCTCTAGTAAGAGGTTCTTGTATTTGTGTTATGAAACAAACATAAAGAAATTATTATCTAGGTAAACACTCTAGCAAATCTGGAATATGACAAACTTAACTATGTTATCTATCTTTAGACGAGCACTCTAGTAACTCTAGAGTAGGATTAACTTAAATATATTCCTCTATCTTACAAATCAGAGGATTTCAACTTTCAAACGAAAGAAAGAAACTATTCCCAAAAATTAAGAATAAGAGAAAAAAAGAAAGAAGATAACTTATTTAATATTACTAAATTAATTAATTATTTTCTAGGATGTCTTATACAGGCAGAGAGTCTAGTTATTTATATTTGAAAAGTTCCTAGAATTGTTCATAAAGTTTCTATGTGTGACTTTAGTAACATAAACAAAAAAGAACTCTAAGTAAAGGTTTCTATGTGTGACTCTAATAATACATAAAAAATAAAACTTTTAACAAAAATCATAACAAAATAAATTGTAGCATTCATGGATCTTCAAAATTGACGTTGTTTCATTTCCTTAAAAAATATTTGCCAAATATTGTCTACATGCTCACCTCTAACATTAATATTTTCAACAAGTTTTAGAATAATGAAATAAGATTCAGTATCTTGAAGATTATTTTACAACTCTTGTTGCTTTGGAAAATAATTTGTTATGATGTCAAATAATTGATTGTATTTGAAAGTAGTGAAGAAACTTGATTCTTTTACTTCAATAATATCTACAAATACCATGATATTTGAATCTTATTTTATGGAGATAATTTTGAGATCTAAGGACTAACTCATATTGTAAAGATATTTCTTCTTCAAATTCTTCCTTCTGAATTTATATGATCTCTAATATAGGTTTGTTAGCCATAATAATATGATCATTTTTGTCTTCAATTAAAACTATCTCAAGAACCTTGTTTTCAAAAGATTGTTTTTCCACTTTCAAAGCTTTAGGTGAGTTTTTCTTTTTTGGTGGCTCATATTTAACGTTGTGTTGGATCATCTTTTCCACTCGAGCAAGATCTTGATTTTGAGTTTTTTTTATAATGTTTTTGAATAGGAAATTGATTCATATTTTTGTTTAATAACGCTAATGATACAAATAATCTATTAACAGCTTCGTTAACCTCTTGACAAAATTTTTGAAATTCTTTTCGTGAAATACCTTTATTATGCTCCATTGGACTCACATTAATCTCGCTTTGATATCACCTGATGTAGAATGAAAGCTAGAATGTGCCAATAATATGAAAGCACTTAGAAAATAAGAAAAATATGAGCAAATTTTAGACTAGCTAGACTCACTTTCTGACAAGAAGCCCTTGTATTTGTGTTATAAAACAAACACAAGGAAACCATTATCTAGGCAAATACTCTAGCAAATTTAGAATAGAACAAGCCTAGTTATGTTATCTATCTTTAGACGAGCAGTCTAGCAACTCTAGAGTATGATTAGCCTAAAGATATTCATCTATCTTACGAATAAGAAGACTTCAACTTCCAAACGGAAGAAAGAAAAATTATTCTTAAAAATTAGGAATAAGAGAAAAAAGAAAGAAAGAAAGAACTTATTTAATATTATTAAATTGATTATTTTCTAGGATATCTTATACAAACATAATGTTTTGTTATTTATAGTTGAAAAGTTACTAGAATAATTTTTAAATTTCTATGTGTGACTTTAAATAGTAATACAAACTAAAAGAAACTTTAAGTAAATGTTTCTAAGTGAGACACTAATGTACATAAAAATTAAAACTTTAAACAAAAGTCTTAAATAAAATAAACTACTTACTATTTTATAATTTTATTTGGTATTAGATTAGGAAAAAAATGAAAGTTAGAAAAGAAAACCGCTCTCATTTTATTTAATGGTTGACCGCCTTCTAGTAGATCAGAGTGTGTTGTACTATTCTATAATGTGTAAGGATTAGGCTAGCCTAGCTAAGGGATTTAATCCCTATGGAGCATAATATTTTAGTAACGAATAAGAGAATGGTTTCCTTGTTCGATACAAATTGAACTTCTAAAACATTAGTCTAATCATAGTAGAAATTATATTACTATTGAGCAATGGTTTGCTCTTTATAAATAGAGCACACTAGTGATTATGGTTAAAGATACCAATCACAATATTTAAGGCTAAAAATTTAATTTTAATCATTTAAAAAATGAGAAGGAAATATGCTTATACATGATGTTAAGAGGCAAGTCCTGGAAGATAATGATTCGAGAGTAGGGCTGATAGGCGCTATAATGCATAAAGTAATCATACTAATAATGTTGTAATGATCCTTTTGTTAAGTTAAAATTTTTGTTATCAACTTATACCCATTCTCGGGGAAAAATTATCCTAAATTGTTTGATTTTGGTTTATTTTTTATTTTTTACCAAAATTGTTTAGAGATAAAGTGATATATAAAAATTTAATATTTAAATTTTATAAATTTATAAAAAGTCCGCAAGTGCACGAATCGCTTATAATAAGCGATAAGTATATTTCCACGATTGGTCTAAGAAGAAACTACGTGATTTTAAATAAATCAAATACAAAAATTAAACTCAAACATTCTATCACAGTATTTGAGTTTTAAAAATATCAATCTAAAGAAAAAGAATAAAAGAATAAAAGATAGATTGAACTCAAACAAATTACAAATATATTTGAATTTATAAAGCAATGGTGAATTAATGTAAAATTTAACTAGTTGATTATGCTTAACCTCACTAATTAGATTAATGAAATATAAATCTAGATTATTGATTATCTCTTTTATGTATAAATAATGTGTTTAGTCGAGTTATTATTCATTATTAATTAAATCATTTAACACATTCAGTTGGATCGCTGGTTAATTTAACTAAATCAAACCTTATGTCTAAAAAATTAATAAACCATCTAACTCAATATTTTCAATCAGGTTACCAATTTAAATTTCTATTCAAGCTGTCGATATAAATTAGATATGAAAAACCTAATTTTCATATTTTAAATTTATTATGAAAAATATGTCATCGATATATTCTTCAATAATAAATTTTATAAAAAAATTGAAATAAAAAATAATCTGTATTTAATAATGATTAAATATATTTACCTAAATAATCTTAGCCTAAATAATTTACATAAACATAACAATAAAACTAAAATCTCATTATCACAATCAGCCATATATACTCAAAATAATAAATGGCGAGTACATTACTTTCAACAAATTCAAGATATAAAATATTGCTTACTGAAAAAAAAAGAATGCAAATCATATTTTATTACCCAAAAGTAGATAGACAGATGTGTCATACTGCACAGTTAAGGTCTTAATCTTTACAATATTCCTTAAATTATAATAACCTTTTTCAATAACTTGATTTGAAAAATCTTCTTGTTTGTTACCTCTTATTTGTGATTACCAAATCTAAATTGTGTATAAAATAAACCTAAAACTAGGAAACAAAATAACTTATGGTAGAAGAAAAATTCTAAACCTAATGTTTCTACACACTTAAACCTACAGACATAAGGTTTTGTTTATAGTTGAGGCAAGAAACTAAGGGCTTCAAGTGAGAAAATTAAATGTGCATCACAGTCCATGATTTACAATGGTGTAGCTCGAGTTACATAATGGTTTGCCAATTATTACCCCGAATAGGTTACCCCACTGTCCCACTGCCCCACTGTTTCTATGTTGCAACACAGAACAAACATCCTTACCATCAATTCATGAAGTGAGGATTGCACTGCGACACACAAAAACCCTTGTCGTAGCACACAATGTTTTATTTGAATTCTTCTTCTACACCCATTACATAGTGGCTAGTTTTACATGTAAGGCTTACATGCATTGCTCCTTTAAGCTTCTAAGGTGAAAATGAGTGTTTTAGGTACTGTTCTTTATGTATTGATCAATTTATAAATTTATGGCTAAAAATAACAGAAATACAATATATATAAATTTACATAAATAATTATATAAATATGCATATTCAAACCTATTTATGATATGTAAGTACAAATAAAACACAAAATATTAGTACTTTTCAAGCACTCTTCACTACCCCAACTAACTTCTTGTTAGCCTATAGCAAGAAAAGCGATAATAAAAATAAAAAAAATATATAAACTAAATTAAACTAACTTAAATTATTTTCATAGATTAACATAGTTATATTTAGCATACATAACAAGCCTTTAAACCCTTAGGTTTCCCTAGTAGACGAATTTAGGTCTGGTGAGGACTTTCAGTGATAATACTTACGAACATCCTACTAAGTAAAAATAGAAACTAACAACTAACAAAATATAAACTAAAAATAAAAATAGACAAGTAAAAAATTAAATTAACAAAACTTCTAATATTTTAGCCTCCTTTTCAATTTATAATCAAATATCAAGCATAAGTTAATCAATATCTCAATGGTTCATAGTTTATTGTTCAAATCAATTGCAAATCAAAAATTCATGTTCCATTACAAAGATATATCAACTTCAACTCACCTAATCTTAGTGTTAGGAATCAAAATTCACTTTGACTCTTAATCTCATAAGTCATACCCTTGATATTACAATAATCCTATAGGTTCGAGCACTCAATAAAGATAAATGAGAATATAAGTTATTAATAAATGAACTAATTAGTTCACATATGATTAAACAATAAAAGTTGGTAACATTGTTCTCATGACAGGAAGATATCAAATTACTATTCTCATGCATCAATTACAATCATTAATGAAGAATTTTAAGTATATGCCTTAAAGATGAACGAAAATGCATTGAATTCAAGTAGATTTATTTTTTATTTTTCTTTTGTAATAACCATGTTACTACTTGAGAAACTTTTGGGTTATAGTATTTACTTATACTATTTATTTTTCTCTCATTTTTTTTCTTCTTTTATATATATATTCTTTTCTTTTTTATGATTTTAGTTAATGGTTAATTTTTGGCTTTTTATGTTGGCTTTAGAGAACCATATATATATATATATATCTTTTAAGAAGTCAAATATTAATGAAATAGGTATACACTTTAAATTTTACTCAAATTAATTAATCTAAGTAACCAAAATAAGTATATGTGATTTTTCATTAGATGTTAAAAATCTTAATATTCAATGCAAAACCTAAGGATATTATCTTATAATTTGAATTAATAAGAAAAGTGTTTAAAATAGTAGACAAATATTATCACTTTGAATAGAATGATATAGGCTCGAAAATATTCTCATAAGTTAGTTTTCATTATTTGATTCCTAAACACTAATTTTGGATTTATCTCAATCTAAATATCTAAGCATGAAACACAAACTATGACAAAAAAATAATTATTATAATATTTCATGACATATTTAAGACATCAATGAAATAGTGCAAAGACTTAGTCATTCACTTTAAATAAACTAAAAGTATGATAATTTTGCAAAAAGTTTAAAATTGAACTTAAATATCCCTAACTACTAAATAGCAAGCAAAAAGTAAACACATGTTTAATAAAAAATTTAAAAATGCCTAAATTCATGGGTAACTTTTCTTCTACCCTTAACTTATAATTTGCATTATCCTCAATGTAACAAATATAAATTAAAGATAAATATAATGAAATTTTTTTTACCCATTTACTGCAGCTCAATGTGATCAAGTAGTGATGTGGTAAGTCAAGGTGCATCCATCATCTAATTTAGTTTTATCACACAAACATGATGCTTTGTACTCCTCATACATCACATCTTAACAAAACGTTATGAATTTAGCACTTATAAATAAAAGAAATATAAGTTTACATTAATAGAAAATAAAATAAAATAAATAAATTACATTAAATTAAAAACAAAAGAAACATAATAAACATAAAAATAAAAATAAAATAAATAAATTGTAACTAACAAAGAAAAATAATAAATAAATAAAAATAAAAGAAAACAAATTAATGGGTTACTTCCCATTCATGGCTCCATTTAACATTTTAATAAGATGCTTTCAGGGGGATTACAATTTGTAGAATTTAATCCACTTAATGTCTCCCTCATCATTGAGTTTGTTGTACATCTGTAATTATAAAATCTATACATTTGAAAAGATTACACACCTATACCATTAAATCCTTTACCATTCCTTTTAGATATATTTGAGATTTATCCTCTAATTGTAGGGGCATGGTTATGAGTTTTAGCTCACCTATTTCTAGCTACAGATATAATGAATAAGACATTAAATTAATGCTTGCACTTAGGTCTAACTTAGCATTTACGTCCTTTTTATCACCAATGGTGATATTTGTATTAAAACTTTCATAATCTTTGGAGGTAATCTTAGAATTATTTGTCTTCAAGGCGTGAAAATATAGAGTTTGAGAAGAAGAAGAATAAGAGAAAATTTATGTGGGTTTGATTTGAAATATATATTTTTATGGTTTTTAGGGAAAAATTCACCACAGGTCAAAAATATAACTCAACGTATTCAAACAGGTGATGTGACGTGAAAAGTTTTCCTTCAACTCAACTATATCTTGAGAATCCCATATCGCAGTCCATATTTTTTTCCTTTCATTATTAAATTCCTATAACTAATATACTAAATGCAAAATAAAATAAATACTAAACATTTATAATAAGATTAAAATAAAAGAAACATAAATAAATAAAAATAAAATAAAATAAAAAGTTAAAGTAAATAAAAAAAGTATTTAAAATAAATAAGAAAAAGATAACTAAAACAAATAAAAATAATTGGTCAAACCAAAGAAATAAAATGAAATAATAAAAAAAAAGAAAACTAAATAAATATTTAAAATAAAATAAATAACTACAAACACGTTAATAAAAGAAAAGAAAAATAAAATATATTATACAATAATAAAATTTAGTATATAGAGATATTAAATAAAGTAATTAACAAAAAGAAAAAAAAAAAAAAAAAATAATGTTAACAAATAAGAAAAGAAAAATAAATTAAGAAAAAAGAAAAGAAAAGAAAGTTAAAACAAAAATAAAAATTAGAACACAAAAATATTAAAATAAAAAGATATTAAGTTAGTTAATAAATAAAGTCCTGAAACAAATTAATAAAGAAAATAAAATTAAATAAATAAAAAATCGAAATCGAAATTTGAAATATACTAAAAAGAAAATCAAGTTAGTAAATAAATTAATAACTAAAGTCAAGTTAATAAAATAAAAGAAGTTAAAAATAAAAGTAAAAATAAACCAAAATTTTTGTTTTTAATTTTTTCATTATTTTTTAATTTTTAATTTTTTTAATTTTTTATTCGTTTAACATATTAATTCTCTCCAATAACGATGCCAAAAACTTAATAATGCTAAATTATTAAATTAAAACTGCAAAAATAATCTCGAATAAATATGCTAAAAACTTGATAATGCTGTTGATAATACTAATGGAATCCCATGTTAAAAACTTGATAATACTAAATTATTAAGTTGATAATGTTAACACAATCTGCAACAATGGCACCAAAACCTTTATGTATAAAATCTTGATAGTTAAATTTTATATATTTATAAAAAGTTTATAAGTACACGACTCACTTATAATAAATAATAAGTATACTCTAGAGGTCAGTCTACAAAGGAATTATATGGTTTTAAATAATTCAACAAATTTCTTAAAAATAAACATGAAAATTAAACCTAACTATTTTGTCACAATATTTGGGTTTGAAAATATTATTGTAATGATAAAAATAAAAAAAGGATAAAGGATAGATTGGACTCAAACAAATGATAGGTAAATACGAATTTATAAATCAATGGAGAATTAATGAAAAATTTATCTAATTAACTATGCTTGAAAATTTTATGTATATATAACACCTTCAGTAGGGTCGTTAGTTAATTCAATTAAATTAAGCTTAATGTCTATGGAATTAATAAACCATCTAACTCGATACCTTAGGTTGGGTTACCAATTTAAACTTCTATTCAAGTTGTCTAATTTCATATAACCCAATAGATTCAACATTAGTCAATGACAACTCAATATATTAAGATTTAAGAGGAAATAAATTTCATCTATCATTTTGTAATGCTTTTGAAAAATGAAATTATTAAAATGTGTTAACTTTATGGAAAAACTTATTTTCATCTTTTATCAAAATTTCTTGGAGATAAGGTTTACCATGGTCTTACCACAATAGTGGTAAGTCTTACTTCAAAGTGATTTTGGTAAAAAAATGACATTCGTGATAAGGCATTGACCTAGTGTGGAAAGATATTGACCTAATGTGAGAATGCCTACCACTGGCATCTTGTGTCGTGATAAGACTTATCAAGAAAAGGATATTTCAAACCACAACTGTGGTAAGCCTTGCCTCGGAACAATGTTGGAAACAAACTGAATTTGTGGTTAGGCATTGGCCTAGTGTGGGATGGCATTAGCTTAGTGTGAAAAAACTTACCATTGGAATCCAGTATCATGGTAAGACTTATCATGAAAAAATAATGTCTTACCACAATAGTAGTAAGCTTTACCTCTGAGTGATTTTGGTAAGGAAACAAATCTAACCCAAATGTTGTACTAGTTTGATAAATCACTCAAGTATTGTCACGCCCAAAAGTAGGGGTAAATTAATTTTGAGAAGATAATTATATTAGAAGAAAATTTCATAAATAATCATGAAAAATCAATTAAAAATAAAATAAAAAATCAATTTTTATAAACAATTCGGGAACCCATAAAGAATTTCTATTGAAAATAAAAAAAAAATTCAATATAAATTCATAAACTTAAATCCAAAACATTTATAAATTAAATTAAAATTCACTAAATCATAGTGGTCTCAACCTCCCTAAATGTAAATTATAATAGCCAATAAATTAAATAAGATTTTAGGTGAAACCTTGAATTTTTCCTGAAATGTCTTCATGCCATTACTACATTTATCTCAAATATTACAACTGAAATATGGGGAAGAGTGGGAGTGAGGTTACAACTTAGTAAGAATTTACTCTAAAATAATATTATAACAAATAGATATTCATGATGCATACTACTTATAATAAAAATCATGAATGGAATTAATCATCATCGTCGATATATAGTGTGGGGATATTTTTATTTTAAAATCTGGGCATACTTGTAGTTCCTTGCTAAAAAAATAGGTAGAGTGTACATTTTAAATATCTCACTGCTCATATAATATAAAATATGTTATATAAATATAAATCTATATGCATAATATACAATCCCATATGTATTGGTCCACCAAAATACATAGACACATGGGTGGTCAACCTTCAAGACTCATATGGGTCCACCTATGACCCCATATACGATTATACTCTAAGATACATATGGCACATGTATTGGTCAAATCAACATCATATAGGCTTTCATCTATGGGTGGTCCATTTTGAGACACAATAGCGGGTCTAACTCACAAGCCTATGTGTGGTCAAACTTTGAGACCCAATAGATGGTCCGAACACAAATGGGGTCCAATTTTGAGGCTCGTGTGCAATTAACAATCCAAGACCCATAAAAAAACATTTGAAGATACATATGATGCAAATGCATACCTATAGCCAATGAAAAATAGTTCGCTACAATAGTAGCCCACGGGTACCATACTCCACATGACATAAATACATGCAAACTCTCCACAAAAAAATATTCTTGTGATGATATGCCATGTGTTTAATGTTTGTAATACTTGTTTAATATCAAAATTTTATACTCATTTGATTTCAAATTTTCCATGTTTATATAAAAATGTTCATAACTATTATTTCATTTAAACAACATTTATAACATTTATTATAAAAATAATATCATCCAATTTTCTTTTTTATTCATAATATATGATTTAGGATAATTTTATAAAAAAAATGCATGAAATAAAAAGTTTATAGTAGAAAACACTACTTGGAATTTATCCTGACACTATTCTTCTGAATTTAAGCTCCTTGATATTTTGGCCTTGAAACACGCTCTGAAATGTATTGAAAAGCCTAATAATTTGAGAGATAAAAAAGTGGGAAAATTTGAGTGAGAGAATGGACTTGCCATGTGTCTATTTATAGAGAAAATTGTATCTCGCTGACCACCCTCATCAGGCTACTTATCTAGGCTACGGTAAGGCTCAATGATTATGTATTTCCTCTCCCTAGCAAGCAACATAATTTTTTAAAATTTTTCTACCTTCGATCCGATTTTCATATTAAAATTTTCTCCCTTTGCCATAGTATTTTGGTATATTATTTGTTTCTATGCTACCATAAGTTCATAATATTTGACATTGTTTTCGTTCAATCAATATGCACCTATTTGGTTGTGGAAAAAAAAAGGTGAGATTTAAAGGATTCAATCATGTTACTTCTACTTTGAGATCAATGCTTAGACACAACTAACCAAGCTATAAAATGATGCTTAAACTTTGACATTTGAAAACCCTAACAAGATTTTAAAATTTTGGGAAATATCCTTAAAACAAATACTTAAAGAAAATGTTACTTTAGTGAGAGATAGGTATATAATAATAACTATTTTATGAGTAATATGTATAATAATTTATGACAATAACTTATAATTCAAATATGAGTGATTTGGTATGACATAGACAAGATTTTCATAACTTTATTTAATAAATAAGCTAAATAATACAATATAACATAGATGACCTTAATACAATAGACACGACTCGATCGAACATAATAAGTATTTTTATAAGTACTTTTTGTTTAAAAGTAATATACATTAGTTGACTATTGTTTTTAATTGATATATGATATGACATAATCACAACATTAAATACATTATTAATTCAATACAAATATGATACAAACATAAATAAATTGATAGAACTTGATTCGTTCAATAAATTGGTAAGCATAGCAACATGAATTGTCACCTTTAAGAATCAAAACAATTATCCATGGTAATAATGTAAAATCAACACTCAATAAAATTATCAAAATAACTATCCATAAAAAATATATTTGTTATAAGAACATTTTAGTATTTATTAATATATAATAAAAACTTATATTAAAAAAATTACCAAAAAAAACTTATAGAAACATTTTTGTATTTAATGGTGACAAAGAAAAACCTACAAAAGTTATTAAAAGAAGATGTTAAAAATTTGTTGAAATGTTTGCATGAATACTCTAAAAACAAGTAGCTAAGTACTTTGTTACTTTAACGAGGATAGATATATAATTATAAGCATTAGGTGTAATAATTTGTGATAATGATATACAATCCGAAAAAGAGGGATTTGGCACGATATTGACAAAATTTTCATAACTATAAAGAGAACAACACAAATTAACTTTACACAATAGACGATCTTGACCAACTTAACTTAATAAGTATTTTTATAATTAAGAAAAATTGGTTGAAACTATTGAAGTAAAATGAATGTTTTTTTAATTAATTATATGGGAATATGACATTATCGCAACACAAAATGCATGATTAGTTCAACATAAATATGATATGTTCATAAATGAATTGATTGGACTTGATTTGTTCATTAAATTTTAAACATGAAATACATAAATTGTCACCCTTAAAGGTCAAAATAGTTATCCAATAATGTAAACTTAATACTAAATAAAACTATTATAACAACTAATCATAATAAATATATTTATTATAGGAACATAAAAGCATTTATCCGTGTGCGTCAAAAACTTAAAAAAAAAAACTAAATGAAACTATCAAAAGAACTACTCATAGGAAATATATTTGTTATAAAGACAATTTGATATTTATTAGTATAAAAAAAACCTATAAAATTTATTAAAAAAAGATGCTAAATTTTGTAGAAATATTTGCAAGAATAATCTTAAAATAAATAGTTAATTATTTTATTACTTTAATGAACATAAATATATAATAATAACTATTTTATGAAAAGTAGATATAATAATTTGTGACACTCATATATAATCTAAACATAAGTGATATGTCATGATATTGTCAAGATTTGAATAACTTAATTAATAAATAATCCAAATATAATAGGACAATACAAATAAACTTAGCACGATAGATATATCCTAATCAAATTACCTTAATAAGTCTTTTTATAAATATTTTTTGTTATAAAATAATGTATATTATTTGACTATTTTCTTTAATTGATATGAGATATAACATAATTTATATACAAAATGCATGAATAGTTCGTCAAAATTATAATCCATTAATAAATAAATTGATCGAACTTGACTCATTCATTAAATTTGTAAGCATGAATAGCATTAATTGTCACCCTTAATATTCAAAATAATTATATAACGGGAATAATGTAAAGTTAATATTAAATAAAACTATAAAAAAACAATTCTTAAAAAATATATTTATTATAAATATATTTTAATATTTATTGTGTAAACAAAAAAAAAACCTTAATAAAACTAAAAAAATAAAATAAAAACAATACTCAATTAAACTATCAAAACAACTATTAGTAATAAGTATATTTATTATACATATATATTAATATTTATTGGTGTACAAAAAAAACCTACAAAAAGCTATGTTAAAATTTTGTATAAGTTTGCATGAATACTCTTAAAACAAATAGTTAATTACTTTTTTTTAATTTAAGGAAGGGTAAATAAACAATAATTTTTTAATTAGCAATAGGTATAATATTTCGTGACAGTGACATTCAATCAAAAAATGAGTAACTTGGCACGATATTAATAAAATTTACATAAATTTACATAAATTTATTTAATAAATAAATCAAATATAATAAGATAACACAATTGAACTTGAGAAGATAGACATGACTTGATCGAATTAACTTAATAAGCATTTTTATAAATATATTATAGTTGATTATTTTTTTAATTGATAGTAGACGTGACATTATTTTGACACGAAATGCATGATTAATTTAACAAATATGCTTAAACATAAATGAATTGATGAGACTCGATTCGATCATGTTGGATGCAAATTAATAATTTCGTGTGACGAGCGACAAGTAATTCCAATTAGCATAATGACTCGCAAGCAAGCCGAATAGGTGCTGAGTCATTATATGAGTATATTTGTTGCATAATCTCTTTAAGAGATAAATAATCGATAAATATCCCATAATTGTCCAGATAATTATGGAAAAATAATCACAAATTTATAGAAAATATACCTAAATAGATAAGAGATATATATAAGGTAGAATCTAATCCATGCATATATTTACCCTGTACTTTTAAAACAACATCTCTCATAACTAAGAATGTAACGATTTATGTACTTCCTTTTCTATTAATTCCCTAGTGAGACCTATAACTCCTATATTTTGTATAAGCTTTTCATACTGACTTAACTATTTAATGGACAAAAACCACCACACCTTATGGTGGGATGACAAGAAAGACAAGATTATCCTATCTTGAATGTTAATGAAAATTTCCATCAACATTTGGCGTTGTTTGTGGAAAGAAGTGGGTTTTAATGGTTGAATCACAAAATATTTTTGAAAGGACATTTATAGTGTCTCCATATGTTCATCTACAAATTCTACATGTCTTTAGAAAAATACTAGATATACAACTACAAATTATGCAAGGTCTTTTGAAAAAGACCTTTCTTTTGTCCATTTTACAAAGTCTCTAAGAAACTGTCTATACAACCTATTTCACAATCAGATCTAGAAAAAGAAAAAAAGAAAAAGAGAATATATCTGGTACAAAAAAATGTCATGTACCAAATCATATGTGCTGATCAACTTGTCGATAAAATTTGGTGGCAAACTAATGCCAAAAACTATTACATGCGCTTTACGTGCTACCTAGAATGAATGGGAGTCTTGATCAGCCTCATACGCGTAGAATAGAGAGAAAAATCAATCCAAATCATTAGAGAGACATAGAGCCAATTTGGACCGAATTCACCACATTTCAGACCGTCTTGGCAAATTAAAATTGATTTCTTAATCCTCATAACGATCTAAACCTAACGATAATGTCTTTGACAATTGTTATGGCATATATGAAAATAGGTGTACGTACGAAAAGGCCATCCATCCATCCAATTCAAACATATTTTTTTGAGAAATGAATGTCTATTCTTTGTTCATCTAATGCATCTACATAGTCTGTAGAGAAAGAACATAATCTCTTTCATCTTTGGAGTCTAAAAAAAAGGTTGTTTATTCTTTCAAAAAGAAAGAAATAGTCAACGAGTTCCAACACTCTAGCCTTAATTGAGAACCACGAGGCCCAACCAACCGTTCTACCATCAGTCCCTCCAATGCTCTCTCGAACCACCTTAGTGGTAGAGCCTATACCTACACCTATTATCCTACAATAGGACCGAATGGTTCATAAACAAAGAGCTTGAATAAATGCCCATCTCAACATGATGGAGAACACATTCTAGGCCATTGTGGAATGTCTCTTTGTAGGACGTTTCTACACATCTTCTAATGCATAGAGTATGCAGGATCCCGCTCAAAGAAAGATGGGGTCCAACTGATAATGTGACACACCATGATGAGAACAAAGCCCATAGGTTGACCAAATAGAGTTTGACTACACATTACAAATTTGTCCAGCCATAGACGTCTGAACATCATCCTTATGTCTACACATTTTGGATCAACTAAAATATGTCCGAGTAGATTCTATCCAGCACAATCTTTCGTGAGCACCTTGAGGCCTATTTATGACGTCATTTTGTCTTGGCAAGACATGTTGACCATGTAGCCTTAGAGGCCAATCGCCATTTAAGAGGTGATAACTGTATTTTATACAGTTATTTTCATCGATTTTATTAATAATAAATGCTATGTTCTTTACATTTTTGTTTAATTTTAGTTAAATAAATTAATATTTACCTTTTATGTGTTAAGAAATACATTTTTAATAAAATTAAATAATTTGTATCGAAAATGTACTTAATTTCATATTTATGTCCACAAATATAATTTCAAATAATATAGTTATTAATTACAATTTCTAAAAATCGAAAATATAATTTAAATTGAATTTGGGCTTAATTATAATTATTAAAAGTTTAAAAATTTAATTTAAAATTAGCAAAGGGCTTAACTGTAATTTAAGAAAGTTCAAAATGTAATTTGAAATATATTTGTGGGTCAAAATATAATTAAGAAAATTAAATTTTCTACGCAGATTAGAAGAACCACGCGGAAACAACAAGCGCCAACCGTGGACCGTCCGATCAAAGAATAAACGGCTACGATTCGCGCGTCCCGATCACACCCGACCAAATCGCGTGTGCGCAGATGCTTTTACGCGGCTCGGCGCCCGAGTGGGGCCCACCTGCCACGCTGGCCGGCGTGCAGAGTGGGACCCATATGTCGGCCGAGTAGAAATTCCCCCGAGGCGCATCTCTCACTGTTGGATTAGATGAACGGTCCAGATTGATGCGCGTGGAACCAAGCTGTCGCGCACCGAACCGTTTGTCTAAAAATCGTGTGCGACGCGGTTCATCCAAGCAGTGTGCACCATCAAGGTCTCCTGAATAAGAAGTAGCCACGTGTCACCTTTATTTTGAAGCCAACAATATTATGACACGTGGTATTTTACAATGCACGTGACCGCGTTGGATCACGCCCATTTTGTAGCCGTTGGCTCCCCTACGACAATCCATCGTGCGCCCGTTTCCCACAGCTAATGAAATGCTGCCACGTGTCCGCATTAATCCTTTCAGCGAATCAGAGGTGGACACGTGGCATGCACTTTGAATTTAAATAAAATCCAAATGGCGCCTGTCTATGTGTGATTTTTAAGTTTTTCGATATTGAATTTCGAAACGCGTGGATTTTAGTTTCGAGGGAATATTTTTTTACGCGTTTCTAAAAATTAAAAAAATGTATTATTTTAGATGTATTTTTTTAGCTATAAATAGGTGATATTATGGGAGAGTTTTTTCGGTGGAGTTTTTTTTGGTTCAAGTTAGGGGTTGGACTGTGGAACACACAGAAGCCATTTTGGCTTCTGTTGTGTTCCGCGTGTGCCAAATATTTGTTTTAAGTGATGTTTTAATTTTCTGTGTTCTTCATCTTAATTTTTCTGCATTTGCTGTAATTTTTATTTTAATTTTAATGAAGTAATTTAATTTTTCTAGGGTTGTATTTGATCTAAATTTATGAAACTTTGATTTTAATTATTTTTGATAGATTTATAAGACGTTTGATTTGTTCGTTTTATCTTGCGCTTAATGCTTTTTGATTATTTACGAATTTTATCAAAACGATTTGTGGCATAAAAATAAACTTGAGAAAGGCATTTTTGTGTAAATTGCTCGTAGATAAAATGACATGTATGATGAAGGATAGGAATATACCCTAATTGTATGTGTGACCATTTGAGAACTTAGAACTTAATGAATCTTGGTGAATTTAATTCTCATAGAGATATAGTGAATTAATTTAACGAGGTGTGTCTATACGGAGCTCGGAAGAGATGTATGGATAAAAATAGAAGTTTTCGGTTGACAAATTAAATGTACTAAAAAATATAAATCTAAAGAAAATAATATGATTGGAGTGGAATAATTTGGTGAAAAAATGCAATCCTAGAGTTCTCTTATTTTATTTTTAAACCTTTTCTTAATCAACGAGTCTTTTGGATAAAATCAGAGAGATACAATTTTAGTAATCAACAAACTATAGTAACAAATCTCCGTGGGAACGATACTTTACTTACAAATCTTTATTACTTGTGACCGTGTATACTTGCACGATTTTATGATCTCTTTTTAAGACAACAAGAGGAAATTTCTAAGAGATGTACCAATTGTCCTCCATCAAACTATTAATCTACTTGATATGCAGCTACAAAAAGTACATCAAGGGTTGAACCTAGGTAGAATTTTAGACCTAGATATCTCAAATGAGTCCATATTTATGTTATTCCACTATCTTAAAGGTTTAAGATGCCTAATGATAAGTGCTTAAAAAGTACTAAAATTACCATAATTTAATATACTTTAATTGATTAAATAGATTCATATTTGTATAATTTTATCATTTTTTATATAAATCTATCTTTTCAAAATTATGGGTATTTTTATTATTTTTAGGTATTTTCATTCAAAAATAACTTAAAAACTCGAAGAAAAATACTGGAGACAATACATCATAAATATGTTGAGAAAAGAAATGAAGAAAAGTAAAAAAGATGAAAAAATTGGAAAAATGGGTCAAAACGATCAAAACTATCAAAAAGGCCAAAATCGCCCATTCCTACCGAGTCTCTTGCGTAGCAACATGCGTGTGCACGCGCATGCCCAGTACACGCCTTCACATGGTTGGCACATTCCCAGCACCCGCCCACATGAATCGGCACATGTCCAGCCAGCGCATGTAGCCAACACACACCCGACTAATTTCCTCGCACCCTAGTACAGGCCTGCGCCATGTCGCCTGCTCGCCAACACACTCATGTGCCGTGTCTTGCATGCGTCCAAACTCTCATCTACCAAAATATTTGTGCCCTATACGCATGTTAACCTATCCAAATGCTTCTAAATTCAAATTTTGAAATATTTCCCCCTCTTTGTTTGGCCTTTTCCTCACCCTATAAAAGGACCCTCTTTCCCCATTCCAAAACACACAATTTTTTGAGCTCTTTCTCCCTCTAGAAAGTTTTCTTTTTTTTTTAGTTTTTTAGTTTTTCTCTTTTTGAGAAGAACTAGCTATATTTTTTATATATTTTTAATGTTTGATTCAATAAGCGAAGATACAAATCCGTTTAGAGGTTTTCCAACAACAGAATTAGCATCAAACTGTTGTAAGGATTCTGTTAAGGTATAACTTTAATGGATTCTTTACAATTATATTTTTATGTTTTATTCTTATATGTTATATTTAATTTGTCTATGATTAAATTTACAGTTATGCTTACGAAATATTAAATAGGTAAAACATCTCTATGAAATAAATTGATTTTGTTTTTATTCAAGATTTTATATTAAGAATTTTAGAGAGAAATATATTATTTTTCATTACAAACTTAAATCTGAAAATTAGATTTAAGGTTTAATTGTCCTGTTTGAATAAGAGTAGTTCTCTTTTATTTGTTGGTACAATCGCTTGGTAGTTAGAGTGAGGCTCTATTTCAATTTTTTTTCATAAGAACTATTATTCAAAAATGTATTGACGACATATTTTCATTAATAGTTTTAAAACTCCAAAGTTAGTACTTGGATAATTAAATTCTTAGGTTTAATTTGGACACCTTGAATAAAGTATAATTAATTGACCTCGTCTAAAGTTGTGATTAGATGATTTTCTATTTTCTTAGAAATAAAGGTGAAATTTAATAATTAATTAATTAATAAGCCCCGCCTAAGGATATTAGTTAATTAATATTAAACAAAAGAATTTGGGCCCCGCCTAAGAACACTTTCATACCAAAAAGATAAAATCAACAAATATCAATTTATATCTTTAATAACCTAAATAATATGAGCAAACATAATTAACTTAATTATTGTATCCTTAAATACTATACTGTTATGAATGACAAAAAATTGCATTATTATTTATTGAATCTATATCTATGTTTATTTTTTTATGTTATTAGATTAGAAAACAAACAAATCAAAATATCGTGACAGGATGTTTAGGATTTAATTTCATTTTTAAGATTTTGAATAATAAATGAAAAATCACATATATTCCTTCCTTGGATCGACCTTGAGGCTCTTCATCCAACACAGGCACCTCTAATGGTACCAAGGACCCTTAGAACACCTTGAAAATTTCAAGGGGTGAAACTACTCATTAGTTCTACACTCTCTAGGTTTTTCCAAGAAATAGTCAAAGTTTATAAGATATGGACCTAATTAACCTAGAGGGGTGAATAAGTTATTTTTAATTTTTATCAATTTATAATTTAATAACCTAAACAAAGCGGTCAGGCATACAATTGCGTGTAGGAATAATGTGTGGAAATAAAAAGAATAACACACGATAGTTTTAGGTAGAAACAACCTAGGCCATTACCATGACCTAAGAGGAAAAACACCGGTCCACTAGACCACCTAACTTTCCACTATGAAAAAAAAATATTCAAGTACAAACTCGGTCTTATGCTACCCTCCCTACGATACTTCCCCAATGTACCTAACTTACGAGCCCCTGCTCTTTTTTCATAGTTTCCAATATTAGCGTGAGCGGTTTCCAGACCAACGTTTCAGTAAGCTTCAACCAATCAGATATGTTCTCGAATTAACTGCAAAATGGTTAGCACAAAAACACAAGTGCCTGTGTATGTTCTAGAATGAATTTAATAATGAATAATCCTAACTAGATGACTCAAAATATATGTCACTTAAATCAAATCAACTAGCAAATCCTAAAGTGAAAAGATCAAGCACAAATTCAATAAAAATAGTTTCTTTAAGGATTAATAATCAAATCAAATAATTATGATATGACAAACACAATTATTTGATCTAACAATTTAAGAGCAAAAATAAAGAAGAATCTATAAGAACATATGATCAAAATATCATAAACTAATTAGGCTTATTAATCAATTAAACATAACCACCAATATTTGATAGATTAACAAAATAAAGAAGCCTAAAGAATTATGATCTCATATTTGCAAAACAAGAGAGAGAAATTAAAAAGAAGAGAATAATGCTCTTGTGTGGTTGATTGAAGCAATGAGCAATAGGTTTTATTTATAGGAAAAATTATAACCCTTAATCCTATGCAATTGATAAATATCTTTTCTATTACAAATAGGATTAGTTATACTCACTAATTAAGAAGATTTCTATTTAAAGAAGAGTTATTTTAAAATAGACTCATTAATCATAAAGATTCCAATTTAAAAGAGAGTTCTTTTAAAGTATATTTTATGCTATCTTTTAGACTAAGATTTAAGCTACAATTTAGAGTATATCTTATCTAATATTTTAGCATATATCTTATTCTATATTTTAGCTATAAAAATAATTCAAGATTTATAAATATGTGCTATTAAATCCTTGAGTTCAATCCTATGTGTTATAGTTATAACAGATATACCTGAAGTATGATTATTTGAAATTCTAACATTTCTCCAACTTTGCTTGATAAACTTGATAGCGAGCTTAAAAATAAGTTTACAGGTAAATATTTTATCCACGAAAATAGCCAACACTTATAATCCTTACAAATAGAAAGTATAATTGGAAAATATTTTCCCACAGTGGACTCGATTAGCTGGTAGAAAAACATTTCATATTAACAGCCTTCGTAACATAATGAAGAACACACTCTAGGATATTCTAAAGAACCTTTCTGAGCCATAACATCATAAATGACTTCACATCAATGAGAAAATTGTATGGCTTCCTCTAGATTCCCAACGTGCATTAGCACCCACCCATGGCCAAACAAGGCACCACATAGGTGGCATAGTCTGAATAACCATTTAATCGGTCATGTTTTCCTCACTGATGCCTTCCAGATTGTATATTTAAAAGTTGTGATATCTATATTAATTTTTCCTTATAGACCAAATATTCTAAACCTCCATATTTTAATCATAATACTCTAAGATGCACTTTCAAACCACACTAAATGGGATAATTTACCTTCTTTTAAGATGTGTTATCATATTTTAGATGACAAAGTGTCAAGTGTCGGCTTCCAAGTTGTATAATATGGGTATAATCTCTCAAAGGCATGTAGTCTAGGATGCCACTTACCAGGTCATTCTAGATAGGATAGTGTGCCGCCTAATTGGTTACACCATCTCCTATGATGGATCATGTAGCCAAGCCTTGAGTAGTCATAATGTGGCCTTTTAACCTTAAAGTCTAGGCCATCATTGTCCACCATAAACCCCAAGTAATGCACCTATACTTATCCCAATTGGTGAGTTAGGTTATATTTTGGGCTACAAATTAAGCCACACATCCAAACTTGAGCTTCCCCACACACGATGTTCAAGTAAGATGGCCAAAATATCATTAGAGAATATAGATAAGTGTTGCACATTCTCTAGAGGACATGTATAATGACAACAATTGAGTGTGTAGACACTCCCCATAGAATGGAAAATACCATCCAAAAAGTTTGAAGAAATTTTTCAAAGTTACAAAAAAAGCAACACATGTTTACATGACATGATACCTTCAAGCACACCAACTAGGGGCCTAATAGACTAGAGGCTTCATAAGAAATATTTGGTCAAATGCATCACCCAAACTTAGAAAAAAATAAAACAATTGATACAAACGTGAAAATGTCCAAATAAAGAACAACATATTGGGAGTACAAGCATTCACATCAAGACCACCCATTAACCCAGATTGAATGTGTAGGCCTTAGGTAGCTTGGCTACTTAATTGAAAAAATGGTGGTCGAGAGGAAAAAATCCATATAGATAGGAGTATGGCCAAAAAATGGCATTGAATAGGATCATATTTTTTCTAAGAAAAGTATAGTCGTGGTCGAACACATTCAAGTTTGATAGGGTTTGGTTGAAGAAGCTCGAGCAATAAGTCAGTCAATCACAATCCATCCTCTATGCATCATCTCACCGTAGGTACTCAATCCATTTCTTATCACTCTTGTGCACTAATACAATGGACCACAGTTCTCAATAAGGGGCATACTTCAAAGGGTCCATAATCTTATAGGAAAATGAGACCACTGAAAGGCCTTATGATGAAATTACAAGTCAAAGGCTTAAAGTAAAAGTGTAAGGAGAAGTTATGCTTTCCACAATATAAAATTTCTACAAACTTCAACAAGAAACATTATAAAAATTTTGAATTATAGAAGAAAAAACTTTTATAGATATGCAGCACCAATATCACAACCTTGTACAAAACCAAAAAGTTTTACCCCACCAATCAAATCAAAAGACAATAACCGTCTCAGGATAGTAGAAATTAGCATGAAATGCTACCCATAAGGAATTTATATGGGACAAAAATGGTGTTTGATACAATTAATTGCAGAGAAGAAGCTATAGGAAGAAGAAGAGCTAGAGAAGGAGCTGAAATTGTGTAAATATTCCGATAACCCTTATGATTTCTAAGTGGCTTTATATATAGCCTTATAGGAATCAAAATGGGGAATAATTTCTAACTGATTTCTGACATTCCTAACAGAATTCCTAACCCTAATTTATTCCATGGTCCCCTTCTGTTTTCCTAACCAAATTTCACGCCTTCCCTAAGCCTATCCTTCGCATGCATCCATGTGCTCTATGTGCCCGGTACTATTCTGATGATGATGAACAGAGTTGGTTCATATCCTTCCTCCCTCCCTACAAGAATCCTTGTCCTCAAAGATAAAGTTCGGGTATGATTTCAAAAATCGCCACTCATTTTCGCAAGTAGCTTCTTTGGTTGGAATGTCCTTCCATTTGATTAGAATTTCTATCTTAGGTTGATATTTTCCTTTTTAGGTCACACGATGGTTAAGAATGGTTTCAAGTTGAGGAAGAATAGTTGCATGATCAGAAACTGGAGGAGGTTGGCTTAAGCTTGATGGAATTCCCATTCATGTTTTCTTAGCATGCTTATATGAAATAAATTATGTATTTGTGAAGCAAGAGGCAGTGCCAGCTTGTAAGCCATTGGTCCTATTCGAGCGATGATTCTGTATGGCCCAAAAATATGAGGAGCTAATTTTCTTGATGAGCGAAAGGCTACTAAAGTTTGTCTATAGGGTTGGAGCCTTAGGTAAACATAATCCCCCTCCTTGAAGATGACCTCACGCCGATGTCTATCAGCTTGGCATTTCATCCGGTTGTGAGCTTATAGCAGATTGTGCCTTAATTTTTATAGTTGGTGATCTCTGGTCCGCAAGTGCTCATCCACAATTGGCACTTAGCAGTTTTGGGAACATATGTTAATAAGTGTAGAGGTGGAATGTCCTAAACTGCTTCAAAATGAGTCATTTGTGTTGTGGAGTGGATGGAGGTGTTGTAGCTATACTCAGCCCAAGGAATCCACTCAATCCATTTGCATGGTTGATCCCTAGTGAAGCAATACAGATATTGCTCTAGTGTGCAGTTGGTTACCTCAGTCTGTCCATCTATTTGAGGGTGGTAGCTGGATCTCATGCATAATTGGGTTCCTTGTAAATGAAACAACTCTTACTAGAAGGAACTAATAAACACCTTATCACGGTCACTAATGATATAAGTGGGCATACAATGCAGGCGCAAGATGTTGGACACAAATGTCTTGGCCACAATGGGGGCTGAAAATGGGTGTTTCATAGGAATGAAATGAGCATATTTACTCAAGCGGTCCACAATCACCATTATAATTGTATGTCTCTTTGAAGCTGGTAATCCTTCCACAAAATCCATTGAGATATCAGCCCAAATCTTCTCAGGTATGGAAAGTGGCTGATGTAACCCTGTTAGTCTCATAGTCTCTGTTTTGAACCTTTGGCAAGACTTACACTCCTTGAGGAATTTCTTCAACATTTGACACAGTTTGGGCCAGATGAAGCTATTTTTTATGCGAGATAAGGTTTTGTGGAACCCAAAGTGTCCCTCCATTGGGGTGGAGTGACAATCAGCTATGATATGAGGTATAAGGGAGGATTTATGGCTCATGTAAACTTTCTTGTCTTTAAACCAGACCCTATATCATTGTAATAACTTATGAGCCATTGCATGAGTGGATTTGGCTATCAGGTCTATGTAGCAGGGATCCTGCTAAACTTCCTTTTGTAGTTGTGGCCACCACTCCATCTGTGGCTAAGATATACTTAAAAAGAGGAACTTTACTACTCGTGAAAAAGAATCAACTCCTTGGTTTTCCTTCCAATTTTTGTACTCAATTTTATAATCATAGCCAAGTAGCTTAAGCAACCATCATATTTGTGCTAGAGTGGTAATGCGTTGCTCTAGAAGATATTTGAGGCTCTTCTGATCAGTGTGGATGGTGAAAGGTTTTCCTAATAGGTAAGGGCACCACACCCGGATAGCTTTAATGATAGCTAACATTTCTTTCTTATATGTTGATAAAGCCAATGATGAATCCTTGAGAGCTTGGCTGAAGTAAGCTATTGGTATATCTACTTGAGTAAGGATAGCCCCTAACCCGATGCCACTGACATCACATTCAATTTCAAATCTTTGGGATAAATTGGGAAGGCTCAAAACTAATGGTGATGTTAGGGGGCCTCCTTTAGCTATTTAAATGAGTTTTCAGCAGATGCATTCCAGTTAAACCTTTCCTTGCTCAAGAGATGAGTTAAGCAAGCTGCCAAACTACCAAAATTATGCACAAATTTTCTATAATAGCCAGCTAACCCCAGGAAGCCTCTGACTCCTTTAGATGTGGTTGGGGTTGGCCATTCCTTAACAACTTGGATCTTTGAAGGGTTCACAGAGACCCCTTGATCTGAGACTATATGCCCCAGATATTCTATTTGTTTTAGCCCAAATTGACATTTGGTTTCCTTGGCATACAAGCTGTTAGTTGCTAGAAGTTGAAGGACTACTCTCAAATGCACCAAGTGATCATCCCTTGATTAGGAGTATATCAAGATGTCATCAAAGAATACCAGGATGAACTTTCGAAAGTAAGGTTTGAAAAGATCATTCATGAGACCTTGGAAAGTAGCTGGAGTATTAGTGAGGCCAAAAGGCATTACTAAGAATTCATAATGGCCTTCATGGGTTCTAAAGGCCGTCTTAGGGATATCTTCATGATAAACTCTTATCTGATGATACCCTAATCGCAGATCTATTTTGGAGAAAACATGAGCCCCGTGGAGCTCATCTGACAACTCATCAATCACAGGAATGGGGTAATTTTCCTTAACTGTGCTATCATTCAAAGCTCGATAGTCTACACAAAATCTCTAACTGTCGTTAGTTTTTTTAACCAAAAAAAACTGGTGAAGAAAATGGGCTTCTACTATGCCTGATTAGCCCAGATTGAAGGAGTTCTTTAACCATCTTCTCAATTTCTGCCTTTTGATAATAGGGGTAATGGTAGGGTGTGACATTAATCGGCCCTACTCTTGGCTTTAGTGGTATACGATGATCTTATTGTGTTTTTGGAGGTAGCTTTGAGGGAAGTTCAAATATATGAGAGAACTCTGTTAATAATTTCCTCATTTTTAGAAATGGGGAAACATCCTCCTATTGGTCCTGAAACCTTATGGGAAAAATTTGAAGGATCAACCATATATTCTGCAGCTCACTGCATTCCTTGTTGGTTCAGGTTGCACTATTGGTTCTTTGTAAGCCTTGGAATGTATGAGTGATTCCTCCTATCTTGAAGCTGAGGGTGAGCCTCTTATAGTTCATTTCTATTGGACCTAGGGTTTCAAGCCATTGAACCTCAAGCACTACCTGACATGCAGCTACTGGTAGCCCAAAATAATATATTGAGACCAGA
This sequence comes from Hippophae rhamnoides, assembly GCA_033030585.1. Taxonomy (NCBI): domain Eukaryota; kingdom Viridiplantae; phylum Streptophyta; class Magnoliopsida; order Rosales; family Elaeagnaceae; genus Hippophae; species Hippophae rhamnoides. The sequence continues at coordinate 46,808,358 of CM065438.1, read as the reverse complement.
TACCCTTGAATAGAAAGAGTATGGCCTCTGCATTGACCCACACATTCAATGTTTTCATGATTGGCTATCATAACTTCCAATCTCTGATTCTTAGTGATAGTTAAGCCACATTGGGAAACCAAGGTTTGATCAATGAAATTATGCGTACTGCCCCCATCTATCAAAACTAGTACTTTCTTATTTCTTAGATTTCCCATGACTCTAAGTGTTTGAGGATGGTTAGTACATGTTATTGCATGAAACGAGATTTCTGGCAGCAGCTCCTGAGATTCTTGTTCAGGAAGCTCTTCTTATGGAGTTTCTATAGGGTTTTGATGCAATTCCTCTATCATAAACATTTGGGGTCGTGCACAATGGTGACTTGTTGCAAACTTCTCCTCATAGTAGTGGCACAAGCCCTTATATCTTTGTTCTCATGCCTCCTGATTAGTTATTATTTTAAAATTCACTAGTTGGGATGGAGTGGAATGCTGCGGAGGTGGGAATCCCAGCACACCAGTGTGGGAGTGGTTTGTTGGTTTGGGAAGGCTTGTATAAGACTGATAACGTGGATTCTGGGCAGATTTCCTCTACAACAGATTTCTCTCTTCGATGAGCCTAGCTACCCCAATGGCCTCAGCAAATGTTTTAGGCTTCTTGATCTTCACATCGAGGCAGACTTCATCTTTTAATCCAGCTATAAAGCACCCTATTAGGAATGTTTCTAGTAGTCCATCCACTCTATGTGACAATCTTTCAAAAGCTTCTTCGTATGTTGCTACATTGGTGGTATGCCTTAGGTGAGTTAGAGCTCCCGAGGGATCCTCATAATATGTTAGTCTAAATCTGAGTTGAATAGCGTTGGTGAATTCCACCCAGCTGAGTGGTCCACGAAACTTTGTCAACGAGTGATGCCATTGGTAAACTCAAAATATTGCTCAACTTTATAGATCCAACCAGTTGGATCTTCACAAGAAAATCTGGGAAATGAATGTTTCAAGTTAGGATGTCGGTTATCTATGGTCAATCGTGAAGTGTGGGGGTGAGGTTGCAGAGTTCCCTCTCGTATGAAGGGTTTAACCTCTGGAGGGTTCTCGGTTGCTCGTATTGCTTGTAAGTGAGAGAGCATAGTGCCGAGGGTTTCCATAACCTCAGTATGGAATTCCACATTGGATTTTTCTCGAGTATCCATGGTCGAACAGCTCTGATACCTCTGATACAATTAATTGCAGAGAAGAAGCTATAGGAAGAAGAAGAGATAGAGAAAGAGCTGAATTTGTGTAAATATTCCGATAACCCTTTTGATTTCTAAGTGGCTTTATATATAGCCTTACAGGAATCAAATTGGAGAACAATTTATAACTGATTTCTGACATCCTTAATAGAATTCCTAACCCTAATTTATTTCATGGTCCCTTCTGTTTTTCTAACTGAATTTCGTGCCTTCCCTGCGCCTGTCCTTTGCGCACGTCCATACGCTCTGTGCGCCAAGTGCTGTTCTGATGATGATGAACATAGTTGGTTCATATCAGTGTCATACCCTAACAAAACAAAGAATAGGGCTTTACTAGAATTTATACTTATTTTTATCGTGTATTTACATGTACTTAGGCCATATATGACAAAACTTAGAAGATTCAGTGGATGGAGAAGTACAACGGGAAAATGATAAAGGTACTACGCTGCCTAAACTTTAATAAGTCAACAATGGCACCAGTACCCTTAAACTACAATACCCTTACAAGCCTAGGACTAGAAAAAAACCAACAAGTGTGCTTTGCCTCCCTCGAGCAAAGGCCACCGCATGGTTTATAAGATAGAAGTGTGACATATTGTTGACAAGATCCATCCAAACCTTTAATTATTTGATCCACACTACAACTGATGTAGAGAACATCTTATTATTTTCTCTATCTCCTTTTAATTCACCTTAAACACTAATAGTGGGACTTGAATTCATCACCATGCTGTCTCAGGTCTAGGAATAGTTCCAAGTTCTAACATCCCACCTTGGAAACATATATTTATGCAATTTTGAAAATTACAAAGGTCTACGACAAAGAGGTGAAGAAACACCACTTGAATATAAGGAAAGAGTGCACTCTAAACAAGATAGAAGAATCCACTAATAAAAATTTCCTATGGCGAAATGGAAAATACTCGAATAACTTGACAACATCAAGGATATCAAGTATGGGGACTGGTAGTTGGGGGGTCTAGAGAAACACTTAAGTAACAATCACCCCAAAATACAAACCTAAAACTTAGGACTTCTCAAACTTTGATGAGTACTCTCATACGAGGCTTGTAGATCAACAAACATATTAGAGTTACGATAACTAAAAAATTAGCAAGGATTTTACTCAAGTAGGCCACACCTCTATGAGACTTGTTGGTTCAAAAATATGCTGGTGTTTTCATAACCAAACAAAGCAAAAATTTGCGTGAGTATAAATAACAAAAAAAATCTAAAGGTAAATGCACATGTTGAGACAAGTTACCTACAAACATGACTATCTCCCAACCATGGTTGACTATATACAATCAAGTTAGTTTTTATTTTACCACATACCGACCAACCATGTACCATACAACCAAGTTTCAAATAACAACATGCCACATAGCTATGATATGTCTTGCAAGCAAGATGCTACACTCCTTATACATGTATGCAAGTCAAGCAACCAAGATATAGTGAAACTTATACTTACTTCCCAAGTAGCAAATATCAATGTAATAAAGAACAAATTATGCAAACAAACTCCTCCCCCCTTTTGACATAGAAATTCAAAGTAATATCCCTACATTAGGGAGATAAGGCATACAATCATACAACAATCCTAACATTCATGCAATTAGTAGAGAAGATTAATGGAATAACAATAAGTCAAAAACCAAACAGACAACAAAGTATAGTGCTGAACAACAACACATAATTTTCATTAATTTTTTTTGTTTTTTTAGTACCTTTATTCATAAAAGAAAAGACAAAAGTACATCAAAGAAGAAATATAATAAAAAAAGTAGCTCTCTCTTCCATCTCTCTATCATCATAAAAAACAATGCTACGAGAAGAACCACCAGAGTCTATATGGTTTAGAGGAGGAGTAGCATTCTAATGGGCAAGGAAACTTTCCAAAAATTAGTTCAAAGAAGGATCACACTACATGTTTCCAAAATTTTGAAAGAGGGAACTTATTGAGTCAACATTGGAAATACCAGAGGCAAAGTGATAAAAATTACCATGCAAGCCATCAGGGGTAGGTCTGACTAATGGAAGAGACCCAGAAAAATGAGGAGAACCATGTATAGGAGGTTGAAATTCAGGTCATAAAAACATGCTCATCAAGGTGAGTAAGGAATTGTACCAATAGATTATGAGCCTACTAAGAAGTAATAAACTCCCTAAACAGAGAATCCATGCACTAGGTAAAGATGGAAAAGTTTGGGCGTAAGAGAGAGAATCCAGAAGGTGAAATTGATTGGACACAAATTGTATGCAATGAATATACAAGTATACTTATCGCAAAAAGTAATATAATGGTAAGAAAATATCATTCACATAGAAATTATGTTATTAGAAACTAATTTTTAAAATACGAAAATAAAAATTGATTTTTTTTTTGTGTTTTTATATTTTAAGAAAGCAAAATTGAAAGAATTAAAAATAAATAGCAATAATTAATTAAATTAGATTTGGAAGCTAAGAAGATATATGAGAAAATATTTATTCATACTTAATCCCCTAATTTTCTAAACATGTGAATTACTAAAATCCCTCTAATATAATTATCAATTAATTACATTATGAATTGAATCTAAGCTATCATGTATTCTTCTCTCAAGTAAACTTCACACCATATAGTAATTAACCTAATCACACTCTCATTTAATCAAATTACATACTACTCATTAAGTTTAGCAGTTATAGATCACATACATAAGAATCATATATCTTTGCCTAGAAACTATGCATGTTATTTAATTAAGAGAAGTAATTAAATAATTCTCTCAAATCTATTTAATAGCCTCTATAGATCAATTATTGGCCATAGCATAAAAATCATATTAAATAATATAATTAAATTGAAATCATAATTTAACCCAAAAAATACTACTTATTGAATAAAACGAGCAAATATTAAGTAAAAAGTGCACTTATGAATCTACTTTCATAGAGTCATCACACCTCCAAACTTAACTATTTTCTTATTCTCAAGTAAAGCCAAGTCTAAATAAATAAAATGGAATGGGTAATATATTCATATATATACACACACACACACACACACACATGCATACTTAGCAAAAACTATCTCCCTCAAAAGTCATACAATTCTACTATAAATAGGTTCACATATTCATCAATCAATATTCCATCAATACAAGGATATGCAAATTTTGATGAATTGATTTGTGTGTGTGTGTGTGTGTGTTGCACATGATATTATCCAATGCACTCATGAAACCAACCTATATAAGCATGCTAATCAATTCAATCTTAGAACGAATATCATAAGTATATTTTTCACACTCTCTCCATTAATATAAATATGTACTTACCTAAAGATTAATAAGGACTTTACATGCTTGTAATGTAAAGCTTAGGTGGGGGTCGATAAATGAAGACATATAGGAATTTTTCACAGTTTAGCTTTCTTTTTGTTTATCATACACCTTTTAACTATAATTGAACTTTTACTTAATATTTTAGTTCACCCTCTCTTATTATTCTTTTCATATTCTTTTATTCTACATCTCTTTTTTTGTAACTTTAACATTGCCCCAAACGTTTTTTAATTTTATTTTATTTTTCTTTAGAGGGATAATTGTATTGTGAATTTTGTTTTCATAAAGTGAATTACATTTCACCTTACTCTGTAGTATAAGACATTATTGTAAATTTTTTCATACAAGCTAAAGGCGCAAGGATAAAGGTAACACTTATTGGTTAGGCACAAAATATGGCTTAAAGATATGCAAATTTCTTTGTTAGGCTCAAATGAGTGAATAAAGATATTTAACAGTGGTTAGTTTATAATGTTCAATCGATCCAAATAAGACCTAAATCATTTCTCTTGCTAAATATTATTTAGTATTTTGCTTCAAGAGATGATCAAATATATTCTAAAATATGGTAGATCTCATCAACTCGTATAACTCACTACAAAATTTCTCTCAATAAGAATACCAAAATCAATCATGAATATGTGCATAGAAATTTGAATCAATCTAGTGAAAGTTACAAGAATATTACATGATTAGTCTAAGTATCTTAATCAGCATGTTACATTCCTTATCCTACTTATGACAACCAATTTTTATCATTGAGTTCATATGTTTCATATTAAGCGTACAAACATTTAATTTCCATATATTTATCAATTTCTACCCAAATCATGATTAAAAACATTCTAAAAATAAAAAAAATCCCTAACAATTTAAAATGCATACTAAGTACTAAATTAGAGGATGAATTTCCCTCCCCAAACTTAATAACACATTGTCCCCAATGTGCACATATAAATACGAAAAAGTAAAAGGAAAGAAAACTCTCTTTGTCCTTGCACACCACATCTATCGTTAAAATGCTCAATCATGTTGTGTCATTACTCTCCATATTTATTCACCTACAAAACAAAAAAAAATATAAGTCAAATAACGTTAGGTTTCCTCCCAACCAGGGTCATGTTTAACGTCCTTGACTACATGGTCATATCAAGTTCTATGGTACATCCCTCTCTGTTTATTTACTTTTGAGTTTGCCGAGAAACAATTTGAGTCTTGATTTGTTCAATAATACTTTATGTTTTGGTTTAAAACCATGGTGCTCAATTCTCTTATCATGCCATATTTGTTTTTTCTTTTTGTACGTTTTGGAATTCTTATAAGAATACCACCGTAACTCATCCAATTTATGTATTTCTAGCATCTTTTTCACCTCTCTATTGGACTCTTTTGCTTGCCCATTTGATTGAAGATGGTAGGATAAAGGTGTGAGGTCTAAACTTGGTGGCTCTTTAATAGATGGTTGAGCTTAGATCATATCTCAAAACTGATCATATCTCAAAACTCTCCATAACCATATTAGGCACACAAGAGAGGTATAGCCTCCAAATAGTTCACATAGTCAACAATATCAATCATAGATTCCATCCTTTCAAAATTAAATTAGATTGAGTTTTTTCTTGGTGAGTTTACTTCATTATTCATAACAATATGTTTAACAGTCTTAAGTATGGACAACTCAATGGATTATTTTAAGCTATCCTCACAATCAATAACATTTATCCTTAAGCATTCATTAGCATTATCAATATCAAGGGGTTTAGATTCTTTAAAAACTTTAAATATTACTTGTTCATCTTCTATTCTCATTGTAAGTTCCCCTTTTGTACATAAATGAGTGATCTTCTGGTTACTAAGAATGGATGACCAAGTATGATAGAAATTTTATGGTCCTCTTCCATGTCTAGTACAATGAAATCCACCAGGAAGATAAACTTGTTTACTTTTACTAGCACATCTTTTACAACACCCCTGGATCGCTTAATTGATCTATCGGTCATTTACAATATTACTAAATTTGGTTTGGCTTTACCAATACCTAATCTCTTGAAGACTAATAATGGCATAAGGTTAATTCTTGAACTTAAGTCACATAATGCTTTCTCAAAGAGGATGTTCCAAATAGTGCAAGGGATGTCAAAACTACCTAGATCTTTCAGGTTTTGGGATAGTTTTCTAGCAAGGATGACACTATAACCTTCAATCAAGGTTATTGTTTCATGAACTCTAAGCTTACTTTTCTTTGATAGTGTATCCTTCATGAATTTAGCATAAGAAAACATTTGTTCAAGTGCATCTACAAATGATATGTTTATGTGCAGCTTCTTGAAGATATCAAGAAATTTTTAAAATTGTCTTTGAAGGAAAGGAACATTGGGTTTGTAGATGTTGTTTTTCTTTGGATGAATTATTTTATTTCTTTTACTCTCTTTATCCATTAATTTCTAGCACTTTTTATCCATTGATTCCTTCTCATCCTTGTTAATTTTTGGTTCCTCTTTATCGTTTTTAGTTTCGAGTTCCTCCTTATCCTTTTTAGTCTTATGGTCCTCCAATAGAGTTTTACCACTCCTCAAGGCCATGGAATTGAAATGCTCTTTACCTTCTCTTCTTGGGTTTATAATTGTGTCACTTAGAAGGTTACCTTGAGGCCTTTGACTTATGGCTTGAGCAAGTTGCCCCATTTGGGATTCTAAATTCCTAATTGAAGCCTTTTGAGTAGATACTTTTGTATTTACTAATTAGATGAAATCTTTCATCATCCCCATTAAATCATTTTCCATCTTCTCTTAGGCTTATGATTATTTGGTTGTTGAAAACCTGGTGGTGGAAATGATTGATGGTTTAATTGATTACCACCTTGATTATTGTTATTCCAAAAGAAATTGGGATGTTGTCTCTATCTTGGGTTATATGTGTTTGAGTATGGATTATTGTTTTGGTTCACATTACCGACATAAAATTTTGATTTAGTATTATTTGTACAATTATCAAATAAATGAGGTCCCAAATAAAACACACACGAGACCCCTGAATTTTGGACCTAGTTTATACTCATTAGCGAGTTTTGAGCCTTCAAAAGATTATCCAAAGATGAAACTTTAGCTGTAAGTACAGTGATATCATTTATCTCATGCATTCTAGCTACTCTTCTTATGGCTATAATTCTATCTATTGGCCATTGATAATTATTGCTAGCCATTTTCTCAAGTAACTTATAAGCTTCATTTTAAGATTTGGCTAGCAAAGCTCTATTAGCATATGCATCAACAATGGTTCTTGTTTAAGAATTGAGACCATTGTAGAAAGTCTCCATTTGGATCCAATGAGGGATACCATGGTAAGGACACTTCCTTAGTTATTCTTTGAATATTTTCCATGCTTCGTATAAAGATTCTCCTTCATATTGTTGGTAGGAGGTAATGTCATTCCTAAGCTTGGCATTCTTTGTTGGTGGGAAATATTTCATCAAGAATTTCTTCGCCAAATCATTCCAAGTTGTAATGGAATCAAGTGGCAAAGAGTTTAGCCAAGCTCGAGCACAGTCTCGCAAAGAGTAAGGGAATAATCTATACCTAAATACCTCTTTGGTCACACCATTAAATTTAAATGAATGTCCAACTTCAATAAACAATCTGAGATGTAGATAAGGATATTTTGTTGGTAATTTACTAAATTATCCAACTGTTTGTAGTATTTGAAACATCATTAACTTTGGTTCAAACTGATTAGCTTGAATGTTTGGCCTTCTAATACTTGGATTCAGCCCTTCCAACATAGGTAATGCATATTCATTCATAGCTCTGTCCCTATCATCCATCAAAGGTATCTGGTTGTTCAAATTTAGCTTATTATTATTTATTTCTAATAGTTATCCATTTCTTTCACTTGGGTTACACCTTTTTTATTTTCTTATTGATCTCAAAGTACGCTCAATTTTGGGATCTCAAGGCAAGATTTCACCTTTACGGACTCTACTATTGTAATAGACTCAACTATGTTTCTAATAGCACTAAACAATATGTCTAAATTAAAAAATAAATAAATTTAACTTTTGAAAAATAAATAAAGGAAATTAACTAAAATAAATAAATAAAAATAACTAACTAGATAACTAAATAAACTAAAATTAAGATTAAAATTATGAAAAATAAATAAAGAAAAATAACTAAAATAAAATAAAACAAAAATTAATTTCTAATATTTATAAACCCCGACAATGATGCCAAAAAATTAATTAAATTAGATTTGGCAACTAATTAGGTATATGAGAAAATATAAAGGAATGCTTAATCCCTCAATTTTGTAAACATGTTAATCACTAAAATTCCCCCAATGTAATTATCAATTAATTACATGATCAATTGAATCAAACCTAATATGCATTCATTTCTCAAGTAAACAACACACCATATAGTAATTAACTTAATCAGACTCTCATGTCAATTAAATTACATACTATTTATAAAGTTCATTAATTATGGATCACATACATAAGAATCATACATCTTTGCCTAGAAACTATGCATGTTATTTAATCAAGACAAAAAATTAAATAATTCTCTCAAATCTATTTAATTTCCTTTATAGATCAATTGTTGGTCATAGCATAAAAATTAGATTAAATAATATAATCAAATTGAAATCATAATTGGGATAAAATATTCGATCATCACATGTAGAAAATTGGGTTTATAAGACCCCTAGATTTATAAATTAGTTAGATATAATTATGTTCATAAAGCTCATATTTTTCATAAAAAAATACATAAAAATTAAAAAGAAAGAAGAAGAAGAAGAAGATATACAATCAATCTCTTGAATTGTAATACAATCTCCCATTGAATCTCCACCAAACTTTTATCTCCTTTTGGATGTTTCTGTGTTTTTCTCTTCTTGACTTTGAAAACTGATAAATATTATGTTAATTTTGGCTCATTAGGGTTTATGAGGCAATTAAGGAGTTAAATCAAGTTTAGATGGAATCTGGATCATTAGATCAGGTTTATATCAAGGGTTGAGATTTAAAAAGTGAAAATTAACAATGGTAGTCAATAGGAACGTGACACTTGGTAGGTAATTTTTACTGGGCGAATTAGCACATGATGCAAGGCATATGAGGACTGGTTTGGTCAATCCATACTAAGTTAATGATATGTTGTGAGACATGAATCATGGTTACAAATTTCATGATGCGATGTTGCAAGGAATGGACAAATCACTTTATAACAGATGGAAAGACTTTTGACTACGCGATGAACTTAGAATGGATTCCATGTTGACACGAGGAATGGTGCTGCATCACTGAGAACACGTAGCATTGCATGGTTCACTCTTTCTACTTATGTGGCATCTATGTGGCTTTCCCAATTAGCTTCCTTGCTTTTGTTGCATCCATATGGCTTGCTTGATCAGATTTTCTGCTTGTATGGCATCTAAGTGGCATCTTTTGATTGGTCATACGTTAAAAATTCATGAAAAATCCATAAAAATCCCCAAAACATTACTAAAAATATATTTTTACTGCTTTTCACTATAAAGTTCACATTTTAATATTTTTAATCCTAAAATACTACTTATTGAATAAAATGAGCAAATACAAAGTAGAAAATTTCACTCATGACTCTACTTTTATAGAGTCATCAGAAACCTCAAAAGAGGAAGGAGGAGAAATAGGAGTAGAGGACAAGGAACAGACTGAGAGATGTTTTGAGAGGAAGCAGCAGAGGGAGTAGAGCATCTAAAAATAGAAGCATTATCAAAAGAGAAGTGACTAACATGAATACTTCATTCACCTCAGGTAATATAAAAACATCAAGAAAAAGAGGACCAACCTACTAAGTGACTAAAGAAGTCTAGTGAAAAGCATAAAGAAGAAGAGTAGAAAATGATAAATGATGGCTTTATAGATCATGCTTGCAAGATCTATTTTCTCACCACTAAGAATAGCACAAAGAAAATGACCATGAGAGGTAGTCACTAAAGTTAAGTGCTTCTAAGGATTACAATATCACTAAGTTGTCGTATAGGGGTAGAATCACTCAATTAAAGTGCAGAGCCACCATAACAATGACTAAGAACTGCAAACAAGTTGTCTACCTTAGTAAGATCATAAGATGAAATGTTGAAAATTTTTTAGGAAGATCCAAAGAGATGAGATTTTCAAACTCATAGGGGATGATAGGAAAGGAAATGTTATATACAACAAAAAGAGACAATATCCGAGTGACATAATCTAGAGAAAAGGTAACCCTATGCACTCATAATTGAAAGGTGATAGAGAAACTAGTGCAGAAAAAAGGGAGAATTAGCATAATAATAATCCTGAACAAAGGTGGGACCATACCTACATGAAAGAGAACAAAAAGTAAGCAAACCTTTCTAGGATGAGTGGAAACTCATCTATCTACAAAAAACACTCACAAAGGGTCGGAGCTAGTAGTGAGAAGGACCATCTATGTTAGGTTGTTATTCTTGATATTTAGAAGTGTTTTAGAAACTTCTAGACCTTTTGTGGCTATTGAAGAGGTAGGTTGAAAGAAAAAGGGTAGGTAAATGTTTACAGGGTAGAAAAGTGCTTAAGAAATTTTGTAGTTTGAAAAAGAGAGGAAAAAAAGGTTTAAATATAAAAAGAGCTTTCTAGTTGACCCCTCACTACCACCTTGCCTAAGAAAGAATATAATTTTCTAAACCATAAATTAACATAGAGAAAAGGACCAAGTAGAAAAACTACATGAAATGAAAGAAAAGAAAAAGGTTCATGAGGATGAGTCATCAAATTGCATCCTTTCATGTAGTAAAGTATTTATAAGGGGCAGCAAACTCTAAATGTATTCTTTGGTTTACATTTGTATATCATGTATATGGTACTCAGGGACCTTATTATTTGTATACTCTTAAATAACTAACGGCGTGATCCATATACATATGGCCAAGAGGACTCTTAAAATTTGATTTAGTCCCTTTTGCACCATACCCTAGGTTTATGATGCACCTAGCTTAAATGTGCTCATGCAAACCACAGTAGCTAACACTGAGAAGATAGAAAGATGTCAACGAGGAGGGGGTCTCTTGGTAGTGCTCCAAATATAACTAGGACATTGCCTAATAATGTGGCTAGTTGTGTACCAAAGATAACATATACATGTAGAAGAGTGAGAGAAATGAAGTCTTTAACTTTGAGGAGCACCACGAGGATAAGAAGAGGAAGATGTGCTAACATTAACTCTCATAAGAGGATGAGAAGTTAATTTCCCACAATGAAGAGGAAGCTAGAAACCATCACCCATATAGTGAGAAGATGTAGCAAGAAAGGAAATGCTTACCTTGTGGGAAGAAGGAGGTAGAGATGCAATAACCGACTTACCTTTTGGTACAACTATAATCAACTTTAAGTTAAGATCAAAAATAGTAATTGTTATTAACTTAAGAGCTAAACTAGTGGGAGTAGATGATCTAGCTTCAAACTCAAGACCTCTTTTGTCATTTATGGCTTTAGTACTACCAAAGATCTCATCAAGCTTTATATTCCTAACATTATCTTACGAACAAAACTCAAAGAGTGAGTTAGTTCCTCTTGGAACATCAATAGATTTTCTCCTAAAGTTGGTTCTCTTTCTCATGAATTGAAAACTTTAGAAAATGGAAAAATTAATGAGATTTTTGACCTTTTCATAGTACAGCCCGAGCTCCATATCCTTTTTAAAAAGATTGTATGCTAAACATTCTTTATCACTTTTAAGAACAATTACCATATTTCCATAAAGAGTAAGTCAACCAGTATATCATTAGAGGTCATAACTCATAGTGTTATGATTCATTTCACTAGAGTCAAGTTTCTTTAGCTCATCCTCCAGATGCTTTAATCTAAAAAGGTTAGTCTTAAACTCCATTTGAAGATAAAAGTATTTCTAATGAATAGTACCATACTTTTTCGTGAGATCACTTTAATCATTGCTAATTGATGACTTCCTTTCCTGAAGAATGGCCTACAAAATCTTTAGTGCACTCAACTCTTTTTCCTTTTCTTAAAGACTCTCCACAACTTGGTTCCTTATTTTTTTCTAACTTAATAGCTCATTCAAAAGTTCATTACAAGTATCAAGAAGTTTGTCTTGTTCATCTTCTTCATCTTCAAAAGCTTAGTGGCTATATGAGGTTGTATATGGGAGATATTTTAGAGACTTATAATCTATTAAGGCTATAAAATTACACTCTTCCTTATTAGTACTATAGCTAATATTTGAAATAGTAACCTTGATCTTCATTGCTTGTTTCCCAAAGTGATATTGTTTTGATGGGAAGTTCATAGCAATGTGTCCAGACTTTCCATATTTGTATGTCTTGTAAATATTTTAAGTCTTGCAATTCTTTAAGTCTATGTTGGCATTCGTGTGTGCAAACCATAGAGTTTGTTTGTTTTACTGAGTTTATTATCTTCCTTTATGGAAGTTTGGTTACTAATAGTTCAATAATACACACATGCACTCATTTGGGTAGACTATGTATGCAAGCAAGTGCATACATACCACTAGGTTTGGTTGTTATAGTGCCATGTTTTGGACTTTGTTTGTGTTGGGTTTTCTTATAGGGGACTAGGCATTCTCCTTGTCAAAAATGTTGTTCATTGTGGTTTTCGACGAGCAAGCTTACAAGTGAGCTAATGTAATCATTGTTGGATTTATGTTACCTAGTCAGGGTGCTTGCCACCCCTTCCTCAACCTTGGTTGATAAGTGTGTAACAATTAGTTTAATGGCTAGTTTCCTCACCTACCTTAAGTGGTGAGACCTTCCTTTTGTATTGTGGTAATAAAAAAAATTGTAGTGATGCTTTGTCAATTTGACATCTCATTTACTAATTTTGGGTACCTTAAGAGTTTGTTGGGTATTAGTGATTCATGAATGTGTGAGCATAACCAAACCCTTGAGTGGTATGTACTCAAGGTAGTGTTTGCTAGTACGTTTTAGTTGAGGTGGGTACCTTATTTGTTTACACTATTGAGCATTGGTGATTGATTGCACTACTGTGAGTAGTGGAGCTCCATAAGAGATCCAAATTCTTGTGTCAAATCAATTTGTTGGAAGAGATAGCAGACAAGGGAAATAATAGGTAGTTAGGGCATGGTGGTCCCAATTGATAGATGTATTTATGCTTATATATTGATCGATTTGTATCTATTTATTTTGTTTTAGTGGATTGTTGGCAACCGAATGGTTATCATAAGCAACTTAAGGATGTTCCCACATAGGTAGAGGTTCTATGTAAGTTTACCTTGTTATGTTGCTGTGCTTTTGAGTTAGTACAATCACTATTTTACTCGAGTATGTGTGATAACTCTATGAAAGAAGAGTCATAAATGTACTTTTATTCTTTAATATTTTTTTGTATTTAGTAAGTAGTATTTTTAAGGTTAAAATATGAAAATATAAAATTTTTAGTTAAGGGGTGAAAATATAATTTTTGGAATATTTTGGGATTTTTTTGGAATATTTATGGATTTGTTTTATGAATTTTTAATGTAGAACCATTAAAAAGTTGCCACAAGTTTTTGGAGCTGTTCTATGGGATTATAAATATTAGAAATCAATTACTTTATTTTAGTTGTTTTTGTTAATTTATTTTAATTTTAATTTTTTTAGTTATTTAGTTATTTATTTTTAATTTTTATTTAATTTATATTTAGACATCTCATTTAGTTCTATTAGAAACATAATTGTGTATATTACATGAGCAGAGTTTGTAAGAGAGAAAATTTTGTCTTCAAATCCCAAAATCAAGCGCACTTTGAGGTCAATAAGAAAACAAGAAGTGTCACCCAAGTGAAAAAATGACTAATCCATTACAAATGAACAATAATGAGCTAAAGTTGATCAAATAGATACCTTTACTGGATGATAGGGATAGAGTTATGGATGAATATGCAAGACCTTTGTTGGAAGGGCTAAATCCAAGTATTATAATATCAAACATTCATGCTAATCATTTTGATCTAAAGCTAGTGATGTTTCAAATGCTACAAACATTTGAAGAATTCAGCAGATTACCAATAGAGGATCAAAATCTGCATCTCAAATTGTTTACTGAAGTTGTAGATTCATTTAAATTCAATGGTGTGATCGAAAATGCATTTAGGCTTAGATTATTCCCTTACTCTTTATGAGACCGTGCTCTAGCTTGGCTAAACTCTTTGCCACCTAATTCCATTACAACTTGGAATGATTTAGCGAAGAAATTCTTGGTGAAATACTTCCCACCAAAGAAGAATGCCAAGCTTAGGAATCATATTACCTCCTACCAACAATATGTAGGAGAATCTTTATACGAAGCATGGGAAAGATTTAAAGAATTGCTAAGGAAATATCCTCACCATGGTATCCCTCATTGGATACAAATGAAGACATTATGTAATGGTCTCAATGGTTAAACAAGAAACATTGATGATGCATCTACTAATGGAGCTCTGCTAACCAAATCTTACAATCAAGCTTATGAGTTAATGAATAAAATAGCTAGCAATAATTATCAATGTTCAATGGATAAAATGACAGCCACAAGAAGAGTATCCAAAGTGCATGATGTAAATGATATCACAGAACTTACAACTCAAGTGTCATCTTTAGTTAATCCTTTGAAGGTTCAAAACACGCTAGCGAGTATAAACCAAGTTCAAGATTCAAATATGTCTTATGTGTTTTTTGAGAGAGCCCATTTGTTTGATAATTGTCTAAATTATTCTAAATCAACATTCTATGTGGGTAATGTGAATAGAAACAATAATCCATACTCAAACACATATAACCTAGGATGAAGATAACATCCAAATTTCTCTTGGAGTAATATCAACAATCAAGGTGGTAATCAATTCAACCATCAATCGTTTCCACCAAGAAGTTTTCAACAACCACAAAAATCACAAGCCCAATAGAAGAAGCCACCTACTGAGGAAAATACAAATTCTTTAATGGGGATGATGAAAGACTTCATCCAATTAGTAAATAAAAAAGTGTCCACTTAAGAGGCTTCAATTCTGAATTTGGAGAACCAAATTGGGAAACTTGCCCATGCTATAGGTCAAAGGCCTCAAGGTAACCTTCCTAGTGACATCATTATAAACCCAAGAAGAGAAGGTAAAGAGAATTGTAATGCCATAGCCTTAAGGAGTGGCAAAAGTCTAGAGGAGGAAGAAGAGACTCAAAAGGATGAAAAGGACCATGAGACTAAAAAGGATAAGGAGGAACAAGAAACTAATAAGGATGAGGAGGAATTAGTGGAAAAAGATTGTCAAGAATTAGTGGATAAAAGAGTAATGTAACGGAAATAATTTGGCCAAAAAAGAGAAACCTCTACAAAACTATTATTCCTTTCCCTCAAAGACCGCAAAATAAAAAGTTAGATACATAGTTTTCAAAATATCTGGATGTCTTCAAGAAGCTACACATAAATATCCAGGTAGTTTTGACATCCCTTGCACTATTAGGAACATCCATTTTGACAAGGTACTATGGGACTTGGGTTCTAGCATTAACCTTATGCTATTATCAATTTGCAAAGGATTGTTTGTTGGTAAAGCCAAACCCACTTATGTAACATTACAAATTGCAAATAGATCAACTAAGAGAACTCAAGGTGTG
Source organism: Hippophae rhamnoides (assembly GCA_033030585.1). Classification (NCBI taxonomy): domain Eukaryota; kingdom Viridiplantae; phylum Streptophyta; class Magnoliopsida; order Rosales; family Elaeagnaceae; genus Hippophae; species Hippophae rhamnoides. Next base: position 46,792,179 of record CM065438.1, on the reverse strand, counting down.
GTAGAAGATGTGCTAGTAGAAGTAGACAAGTTCATCATTTTGGCGGATTTCATTGTACTGGATATGGAAGAGGAACGTAACATTCCTATCATACTTAGTCATCCATTCTTAGCTAGTAAAAAAGCACTCATTGATATACAAAGGGTGATCTTACAATGAGAGTACAAGATGAACAAGTAATGTTTAAAGTTTTTAAAGCATTTAGACCCTCTGATATTGATAATGCTAATGAAAGCTTTAAAAAAATGTTACTAATTGTGAAGATAACTTAAAATAATACGTTGAGTTACCCATACTTAAGACTGTTACACATGATGCTATGACTAAGGACATATAGGGATGTACCTTAGGACTTGATATGATTGTCTAGTCAAGGATGTTAAACATGATGTTGGTTAGGAGACAACCCAACATTATTTTTCTTATATTTTAATTGTTTTGTTTTGTAGATGAATAAATGTGGAGAGAAATGGTGCAATAAGATTGAGCATTTCAATGATAGATGTGGTGTGCCGAGACTAAAATAGTTTTGTTTCCTTTTACTTTTTCATATTTATATGTGCACATTGAGGACAATGTGCAATTGAAGTTTGGAGGAGGGAACTTCATTCTCTTCTTTAGTATTTAGTATGCATTTTCAATTTTAAGGATGTTTTTAATTATGATTTAGGTAGAAAGTGATAAGTATATGGAAACTAAATGCATGCATGCTTAATATGAAACATATGAACTCATTGATAAAAATCATTTGTCACGACTAGGATAAGGAATGTAACATATTTGTTAAGATACTTACATTAATCATGTGATATACTCGATAATTTTGATTAATTTGATTCAAATTTTTACGCAAATGTTCATGATTGATTTTTGTGCTCTTATTGAGAGAAAATTTGTAGTGAGATATACCAAGTTTTAGAATTTATTTGATCATCCCTTGAGGTGAAATTATGAATAGTATTTTACAAAAAAGATGATTTAGGCCTTATTTGGATCGATTGAGCATTTTAAGCTAACCATTGTTAATATTCATAGTCACCCATTTGAGCCTAACAAAGAACCTTTCATATCTTTAAGCCACATGTTGAGCTTAACCAATAACCATTACCTTTACCCTTTCACCTTTAGTGTGTTATGCTACAAAGTAATAATGCACCTTATAAAAGGAATAAAACTCACAAAACAATTATCCCTCTAAAGAAAAAGAAAATAAAATTGAAATAAGTTTGGGAGTGTTGTGAAGTTACAAAAAAAGAAGAAGAAGATGTGGAATAAAAGAATATGAAAAAATGATAAGAGATGATGTGCTAAAATATCAAGTTAAATATCAATTGCAATTAAAAAGTGGATGATGAATAAAAAGAAAGCTAAAGTGTGAAAAAATCTTAAATGTATTTATTTATCAACTCTTATCTAAGCCTTACATTACAAGCACACAGAATCCATATTGATCTTTAGCTGAATGCATATTTATATTAGTGGAGAGGATGTGAAAAAGAGACTTAGGAGACATGTTCAAATACTTATGAGACTTACGGGTGCATTGAATGATATCATGTGCAACACACAGAGATAGATTAATTTGTCAAAATCCTTGCATATCCTTGAATTGATGGACGTTGATTGATGAATATGTGAGTCTCCTTGCCATAGAATTATATGACTTTTGAGGGGGATTGTTTTTGCTAAATATAGATGTATTAATATATATATGAAAATACTACCCATGTCATTTTATTTAATTATACTTGGCTTTACTTGAGGACAAGCAAAGAGTTAAGTTTTGGGGTATGATGAAAACTTGATCGGACACACGAATTATGTTCAATAAATACACAAGATTACATATCACAACAAGTAATTTAATGATAAGAAATGATCCTTCATATAGAGATTATGTTATTAGAAACTAATTTTTAAAAGAAAAAAAATCAATTTTTTGGTGTTTTTATATTTTAAGATAACAAAATTAAAATAACTAAAAATAAATAACAATAATTAATTAAATCAGATTTGGAAACTAAGAAGATATATGATAAAATATCTATGAATACTTAATACACCAATTTTATAAATATGTGAATCAATAAAATCCCCCAAATATAATTATCAATTAATTACATGATCAATTGAACCTAACCTAGCATGTATTTCTCTCTCAAGTAAACTACACACCATATAATAATTAACCTAATAACATTCTCATGTCAATTAAATTGCATACTACTCATTAAGTTCATCAATTATGGATCACATACCTAAGAATCAAACATCTCTACCTAGAAACTATATATGTTATTTAATCAAGACAAACAATTAAATAATTCTCTCAAATCAATTTAATTTCCTATATTGATAAATTGTTGGCCAAACAATTAATAGCATAAAAATTAGATTAAATTATATAATTAAATTAAAATTATAATTGGGGTAAAATATTAGATTATCACATGGTGAAAATTGGGTTCATAAGATCCCTAGATTAATAAATTAACTACACATAATTTTGTTTATAAAACTCATATTTTTCATAAAGAAAGACATAAAAATTGATAAGGAAAAGAGTAGAAGAAGAAATACAATCAATCTCTTGAATTGTAATATCAATCTTCTGTTGAATCTCCACCAATTTTTTATCCCCTTTGGAAGTTTTTTGTATTTGTTTCTCTTCATTACTATAAAAATTGATGAAAATTATGTTAATCATGGCTCATTAGGGTTTATGGGGTGATTACCGGGTTAAATATAGCTCAGGTGGAATCTAGACCATAAGATCAACTTCAAATCAAGGGTTGAGATGAAAATGAGGGAAATTAACAGTGCTGGTGAATAGAAAGATGACACATGGCATGTAGAATTCAATTAGCAAATCAGTGAGCGACGTGTGGTGGGGAAGATTGGTCTCAGTCAATGCTCATTGAGTCAACAACACGTGGCACTCTATGATTCGTAGTTAGTGATGGCGTGGCATATTGTTGGAAAGAGTGTACGAATAGTGTGACTACATATAACGTAAACATTGATTGTGCGGTGAGCTAAGAAGGAACACGGTGCTGAAAAGTGTGAAGGTGCTATGCCACTTTGTACATGAAGCTTTGCATGATTCGGCTTCTCTAATTGCATGGCATCCATATGGCTTGCTCCATTAGCTCCCCTACTTGTGTGGCATTGATGATCAGAATCGGGATTGCCCAAAACTTGATGAACGAAAACCGGCATCGCCGATCCTGCCAATACTTTGGTTTTATATTTATAAAACTCTCGCAAGTGCACGAATCATTTCATAGAAAATGATAAGTATACTCCCAAGGTCGATCTAAGGAAGGAATGTATGTGGTTTTTAATTTATTATTCAAGCTTTTAAAAACGAAATTAAATCCTAAACATCCTGTCACGATATTTTGGGGTTTTTTGTGTTTTTAATCTAATTACAGAAAATTAAACATAGATTCAATAAACATTCATGCAAATTTTATCTTTTATAAATAGTGGAGTATTTATGAATATAATAACTAAGTTAATTATGCTTTCTCATATTATCTAGATTATTAAAGATATGAATTGATATTTATTGATTCTCCCTTTTTTGTGTGAATACCACCTTTGGTGGGTTAGATATTCTTTGTTAACTAAACAAATCAATTAACACCTATGGGTGGGGTTGATAACTAATTTGGTTAATTAAATTAATTCCTTTTTCTAAGAGATTGAAAATGAACCATTTAAATGCCACCTTTGGTGGGGTTAGACAGTTTAAACTTTATTCAAGGTGTCCAAATTAAACCTAAGAATTTAGTTATCCAAGTACTAACTTTCAAGCTTTAAAACTACTAATGAAAACATGTTGTCAATACATATTCAGATAATAATTCTTATAAAAACTTTTGAAATAGAGCTTCACTCTAACTACCGGGCGATTGTACCAACAAATAAAAGAGCACTACTCTAAATCAGACCGGATAACTAAATCTTAAAATCTAATTTTCAGATTTAAGTTTGTAATGAAAAATAATATATTTCTCTCTAACATTCTTAATATAAAATCTTGAATAAAAATAAAATCATTTCATTTTAAAGATTTTTACCTATTTAATATTTCGCAAGCATAACAACGTTATTATTATATCATTTTTACAAACAAATTTAGCTTACGGTTAAATTTAATCACAGAGACAAATTAAATATAACATATAAGAATAAAGCATAAAAAATAGTAAAGAAAATAAAATCCTTACAGATTTCTCGATGCCATTCCATGTTGCTAGAAAACCTCCCAAACGAATTTGCACTCCCATTTATTGAATCAAAAAGCTAATAAATTACAAAAACATAACTAGTTCTTCCCAAAGAGGGAAGAACTCTAAAACTAAGAGAAAATAGCTAAAACATAAGAAAAACTAAAAAAAACTAAAAACTAAGAAATGGAGAGAAAGAAAGAAGAGAGAAGTGTATTTTGAGGTGTGTTTTGAAGTGAAGGGAATAGGGGTATTTATAGGTGAGGATGGAGAGAAAAAATGAGTAAAAAAATGTTAAAAAATGTAAAAACGCATAATGGAAATGCTGAGGTCATTAGTGATGTCAACATGACGTCATGGGGGCGGCTGCACGTGAAAAATGGGGCGAAAAGGCATTGGGCGCGAGAGGGCTATTGGGGCTATTGTGTATCAAGACGGCCATGCGATTTCCATCTTTTGACATTTTTGACCCATTTTGTCCAATTTTTCAATGTTTGTTCACCTTTTCCCTCTTATTTATTAATATGTTTGTGATGTCTTGCTTCAAGTATTCCTCTTTGAGTCTTTAAATTGCGTTTTTAAGCCAAAATACCTAAAAACAATAAAAATACACGTGATTCCGAAAAGACAAATTTATATAAATATATGATAAAACATATAAATATATATATTTTTAATCAATTAATGTACATAAAATCATGGTTATTTTAGTGCTTTTTAAGCACTCATCACAACCCTTAACCAGCTTCTTGCTAGTCCCTTAGTAAGAGAAGCGATAAAAACTAAAAATTAAACTATCCTAAATCACTTTCGTGAATTGACACGGTTGCATTTAGCATATGCAACAAGCCTTTAAACCCCTAGGTTGCCCTAGTGGACGAGTTTGAGTCTCGTGAGGGTTTTCAGTAATGATACCCACAAACATTGAACTAAATGTAAAAATCAAAAGAAACAATAAAAACAAACAACTTAAAAACTAAAATTACAACAAAATCGAAATTTAATTTTTAAGAATAAGAGTAAACAACATATCACCAAAATGTGTCATACTTTTTAATCTCCTTTAAGATCATAATTAAAATCTCAAGCATAAGTTATTTTAATCTCTTTAAACAATCATGATTTATTATAATAATTAGTCGAAAATCATTTTCATATTTCATGTCAAAAGCTTGATGAGCAGAATCGGGATTGCCAAAAACTTTGATGCCATCCCCACAACGGAGTCATCCCCGGCAACGGTGCCAAAAACTTGATGAGCAGAAAAACCGGCATCGCCGATCCTGCCAATACTTTGGTTTTATATTTATAAAACTCTAGCAAGTGCACGAATCATTTCGTAGAAAATGATAAGTATACTCCCAAGGTCAATCTAAGGAAGGAATGTATGTGGTTTTTAATTTATTATTCAAACTTTTAAAAACGAAATTAAATCCTAAACATTATGTCACGATATTTTGGGGTTTTTGTGTTTTAATCTAATTACAGAAAATTAAACATAGATTCAATAAACATTCATGAAAAGTTTATCTTTTATAAATAGTGGAGTATTTATGGATATAATAACTAAGTTATTATGCTTGCTCATATTATCTAGGTTATTAAAGATATGAATTGATATTTATTGATTCTCCCTTTTTTGTATGAATACCACCATTGGTGGGGTTAGATATTCTTTGTTAACTAAACAAATCAATTAACACCTATGGGTGGGGTTGATAACTAATTTGGTTAATTAAATTAATTCCTTTTTCTAAGAGATTGAAAATGAACCATTTAAATGCCACCTTTGGTGAGTTAAACTGATTTAAACTTTATTCAAGGTGTCCAAATTAAACCTAAGAATTTAGTTATCCAAGTACTAACTTTCAAGCTTTAAAACTACTCTGAAAACATGTTGTCAATACATTTTCGAGATAATAATTCTTATAAAAACTTTTGAAATAGAGCTTCACTCTAACTACCTAGGGCGATTGTACCAACAAATAAAAAGAGCACTACTCTAAATCGAACCGGATAACTAAACCTTAAAATCTAATTTTGATTTAAGTTTGTAATGAAAAATAATATATTTTTCTCTAACATTCTTTATATAAACTCTTGAATAAAAAATAAAATCATTTCATTTTAGAGATTTTTACCTATTTAATATTTCGCAAGCATAACAACGTTATTTTTATATCATTTTTACAAACAAGCACGGTTAAATTTAATCACAGACAAATTAAATATAACATGTAAGAATAAAGCATAAAAAATAACTGCAAAGAAAATAAAATCCTTACAGTACTTCGATGCCATTAGTTCTTTAGAAAACCTCCAAACGGAATTTGCACTCCCATTTATTGAATCAAAAAGATAATAAATTACAAAAACATAACTAGTTCTTCCCAAAGAGGGAAGAACTCTAAAACTAGGAGAAACTAGCTAAAACATAAGAAAAACTAAAAACTAAGAAATGGAGAGAAAGAAAGAAGAGAGAAGTGTGTTTTTAGGTGTGTTTTGAAGTGAAGGGAAGAGAGGTATTTATAGGTGAGGATTGAGAGAAAAAATGAGTAAAGAAATGTTAAAAAAATGTTAAAAAATGTAAAAATGCGTAATGGAAATGCTGAGGTCATTAATGATGTCAGCATTTCATCATGGTGGCGGCTGCACGTGAAAAATTGGGCGAAAAGGCGTTGGGCGCGCGGAGGGGGGCTGCTGGGCAGCGGGGCGAGATTTCTGTCTTTTTGACATTTTTGACCTTTTCAACCCATTTTGTCCAATTTTTCCATGTTTGTTGACCTTTTCCCACTTATTTATTAATATATTTGTGATGTATTGCTTCAAGTATTCCTCTTTGACTCTTTAAATTGCGTTTTTAAGCCAAAATACCTGAAAAATAATAAAAATACCCGTGATTCCGTAAAAGACAAATTTATATAAATATATGATAAAACATATAAATATATATATTTTTAATCAATTAATGTACATAAAATTATGGTTATTTTAGTGCTTTTTGGGCACTCATCAGGCATCTATATTGCAAAATTTTATTGGTTCTACATTAAAAATTCCTAAAACATCCAGAAAAATTCTAGAAAAATCTCAAAGATTATATTTTCACAAATTTTCACTAAAAAGTTTATATTTCAATATTTTTAACCATAAAAATAATACTTATTAAATAAAATAAGGAAAATAGTAAGTAAAAAAGTGCACTGATGACTTTACTTTCATAGAGTCAATGTGCCAACAAATGAGAGTTAAATTGTGATTAGAAAGTGACACACAAAATTGTTCCAAAATATTTTTTGTATGATTTATAAAATAGTTCGCAAGTGCACAAATTAATTATAGAAAATGATTAGTATACTTCCAACGTCGATCTCTAGACGAATCATGTGGTTTTTAAATTATTTAACATATTCTTAAAAACGAAATCAAATAAACTAAACATTATGTGAGAGTTGTTTTTGTTTGGTTTCTAAACTATTGGCCTAAATGTAAAGATAGGTTCAATGAACATTTAGGCAATTAAACATTTAGCATATAGTGGAGAATCTATGGAATATATTAGCTAGTTAATTGTGCTTGGTCATTATTAAGTATGTTATAAAAATATGAATTAAGATTATTGATTCTCTCTTATATATACAAATAAGACTACCATTTGTTATTAATTAAAACCATTAATCGTCTTTAGTCAAGTCTAACATTTAAATTTAATTAAATTATGCTTCTTTTCTAAGAGATTAATAAATCATTTAGTTGCCAAACAAAATAATATCAAAAGTAGAAAACTTTAATAACATATATTATTTGTCAAATAGAAAGCATGTAAATAACAAATGTTTTCTAATTAATGTTTAAGCTGATAGTGTGTTGAAATATGCACACCTTAAACTTGGATTGTAGTAGCACAAACTTAGATCATGCACAACACTCGATATAACAAGGTAAACCTATATAGAGATCATATCTACATGGTAACATCCTTGAGTTACTTAAGATAACCACTCAATAGTAAATAATTCACTAAATAGTAAACATGGTGTATCACTAATACACAGTAAGACCACTATTACCTCTATCAGATAGGATCTCCATCCAAACCACCTATTGTTGTTCCTCACTTGTTACTTTCATAACCATTTGGTTCAACACTTAATCCCAACTGTCCTCCACAATCAACACCACCCAAAGTGGATTGATGGTAACCAATGATTAGTAACTGAAAGTGTATCAACTTATACTCTCAAGGGACACAAAATACACCACTACAATCAAATCATATAAGGGAGAAAAATAGTCAAACCATGTATGCACACAACCTACGATTTTATTACTAAACTCATTAAGAGACCCACACTCAATAAATATAAATCTCTAAAATAATTTCAACAATAAATATAAATCTTAGAGTGAATTTTGGCAAAGTTTTGGTTCTTAAACAAGAGAGAAATAAGTGGGGTATTTATAGGGCTCAAATTTTCCACCATATGGGCCATCTCATCATGCACATTGCCAACCACCTCACTAAGGATGATGGCAAAGGTGGTTGCGAGCTAGTTCATGAGATGCTAAAAAGTCACATTTTTTATTTCTAAAAATTACCAAGTAGACTCCCTAAATACCCGCAATAGAAACAAAGGAAACACTAGTGACAAAATAATCTCACTCATAAGATTGCTTGGAAAATACCCACACTCTCAACATAGCATGCACACTACGAAAATAAACCCTATGGTGTTTGCAAACATGCCCTATTACAAAGTGTACCTAACTATGTAAGTATGTGTGAATTACTAATTTGTAGTAACCAACCTTAAATAGAGGAAGATAAAAACACTAAGTAAAATAACAGACATTGTGTTTTCTACATGGGAAGCTAACACAAACATGAGTACAACTGGACTTATATTCTTCCCATTTGGCTTTCTATGTCAAAACATTGCACAATTAGATATATAAACTTATCAAACATGAGATGATCATGAAGATGTCCTAACACAAAAGCATCTGCACATAGTAGACAACAAGGATAATGGAAAAAAGAGAAGCAAACTAAGCATCTTCAATGAATTAGAGGGTTCGTAAAGGAAGAACAATATATTCAACACAAACATCTACATGTCCATCAATCAATGATGCCTTCATGTAAGAGTATGGAAAAAAATTTAATGTCATGCATAGTGTGTGATATGCAAACATTATTTACTCTATATGCCATCAAGATATGATTATGTGAACCAAGAAAATCGAAATATAGACTCAAGTTGAACCAAGCTTCAAATGTCTATAATTAGTTTCTCTTTGCACTAATGTTAGAGCCAACTTAGAAGAAATCAATAGATCTTTCAAATTTTGTAATGATATGCTATGATACATGTAGGGAGAAGACATTTAGGCTCAAACACACCTTTTTTGAACTAGTCAACAAATAAACCCTTGTACAAGGGTACTTTTCTCTTTATTTCTTAAACATCAATCAATGATGTTGTGAGAACAATATACAAAATTCAAAAATTTATGCATCACTTCCTTTTCATGCTTATTAATAGTTGACTTTCCTTTTCTTTTCTTTCATTTTTCTTTTGTTTTTAAACACAAGCAAACTTTAACACTTCATTTTTTTCTTTTCTCCATCTTTCCTTCCTTTTTTATATATAAATCCATTTTCAACCTTTAACCTTCTTGGTTTTTTACTAAAATCAAGAGGGTAAAATGGACATTCTCAAAGCATGCAAGCTCAACAAAAGAGTAAGGTAATTGGGAGAGAAATTTGAGCTAAATGAGTGTTTAGGTGCCAAGTAATGAAGGAATAGCTTAAAAGCTCAAAGAAGGTAGACTAAGGATAAGAAAACATTCATGGTATGAAAGGATGAAATGATTCAATGATGGCTTAAATCCTCTTTCTATCCAAGCATCAACTAGGATTCACCTCGAGAGACATTACGAGTAGATTCAAAAGCTTGTTAGTGGTAAAAAAATCATCAGAGAAAGAGATCTACACAAGCTTCTCAAAATAGCCATACATATTCACAAATTTATGGCATGCACCATGTCCAAAGGAATGTCAACATGATCCCTCTAAAGGGATTTAACATGAAATGTGATAGCAAAGGAAAAATACATCAATCTCATGAAACACAACAACAATTATTTAGAAGTGAATAGACAAGGAAAGACTCAAAGCAAAATAAAGCCCAAGAAGAAGAGAAAATTGCATCGAAAGAGATTAGCAACAACACTCACATCATCACTAGCCAAGAGAAGGTGGGCTTTTTGAGCAACATCCCTTAAAAAAGGAAGAAACTGGGGATGCTACTAAAACACTAAGCACTTGAGAAAGGCACGTGTTCCAGTATAAAAAGATGAAAACATGCTTAGATAGGGACCACATCTCAAACAATAAGAGTGCAAAAAAAACACACGAGTTAAACATAATAATGCAAGTACGTCAAAAGTCCTAAAAATAGGTATATAGTCTAAATGACATGCAGATGCACATGGAAAACCAGAGTATGTATAGAAGTGAAACACTTAAATAGAGACATGCTTGTAAAATCATCACATTTAACTTTATAGAAAACAAATATAGCATAGTAGAAAGATAAGGTAAATTATGGATAGAAACTAATAAAAGAAAAAACAAGGAATCAACATAAATCATGCTAGGTGCAAGAACATAGAACCTAGTAAAATAGATTAGACATATACTAGATGACATGGCATATGCTTGATAAGATAACATAAAGCATAAACCTAATAATTTGAATACATGAAGAAAATGTGACATGATGCATATACAAAAATCCGTAGAGGAAGAAGAAAGCAATATGCAAGGAAGGAACATGCCAAAGAAACTAGCATATGAGAAAACTAGTAAAGGATCAACTAGAAAGGTAAAGTATCACATAAGATAATTAACATATAATGCACTATAAAGAAACAGTAAGTGAAAGATAAGAATAAGAGTCCAACAAATGAACAAAAACAAAATGACATATATTCACATATCGAAAAATGACAAACAAATAGGGAAAAGAAAGTAAGCAACTCAACCCCAAAAATAGTGATCAAACTACATCCCTTGATTTAAAGAATTTGTGATAGGCAATAGAACTTGGAGATAGTCTTTGACTGATGTGAGCATATGGAGTTTATGGAACTCATTGTTTGTTTTGTTTAACATTTCTACTGAAACCAATCGAGTCATCCATAAAAGTAAGGGAAGGTGGGCTTTTTGAGCCAAATTTATTTCTTTCTAATTTGTGCCTGAGTTGTATAATGCAACCTTTATAAACATGCTCAGATGAGCCATAGTAGCAACATCCTAATTGAGAAGATGGGGAAGAGCGATGTGGGAGATTCTGAGTTATACTCCTCATAAATCTAGAACACTACCTAGCCATATGGCCAATAATGCAACAATAATAACAAGTATGAATAATGGATCTAGGAAAATGGGTTTTTTGACTCCAAGTAGTAGTATGTGGAGAAGAAGAAGAGGAAGTACTCACATTGACTTTCGCATGAGGATAAGAAGTCAATTTCATGTAGTGTGGTCTTAGATGCTCAAGTTCACCACAATGTTGATAAATGGGAATGACAGTAGGTGAAAGAAATAGACCACTACTGGAGTGACAAGAAGTGCTACCCTTAGGTGAAAGGTTCACCTTGTTAGAGGAATTTGGCTAAGAAAATGCAACAGATTTACCTCTAAGGGCGATAATGGTAGACTTTAACTTTGGTTCTTGATTGAAAGCTTTGACAAACTTAGTAGAGCCACTTGTAAAAGTTGAAACCCTTTCATTGTACCCAATGCCATTTTTATCACTAGAAAAATTGATGTTGTTGATCATATAATTCAACATTTTTAAACCCAAGGCCAGCCAATTGAAAGTGACGGAAGTATGAACCAACTCCTTCTCTCATATGTTGATTTTATCTTTGAGGGTTACAACCAAGTATTTCTTCTCTCTATGGAAGGATTCAAGATAAGAAGTTGAATTATTAAGAATCTTTACTCTCTTATGAATTTGTTCAATCTCAACATCCTTTTTCGCAAGCAGGAAAGTCAAACAATTGTTTGAGCTCTGAAGAATAATTATCTCTCTTTTTAGCTATTCAACTTCATCCTTCTGATTAGGAGTAGAGATGAGATAGATCAGAGGTTGAGTAGCTTTACCATAAGCAAGAACCATAAACTATTCCTTAAGCTTTTCAACATCCTCATGATTTGCATTAAACTTTTTTAGTAAATCATCATACCTTTTTTGAATGACTTCACACTTACTGGTGGGATCATGCTTTTATTCATGATCGCCACACAAATTGTATGTGCAATGAATATGAAAGTATACATATTACAACAAGTAATATAATTATAAGAAAAGATCGATCACACAAAGATTCTTTTATTAGAAACTAATTTTTAAAACTAAAAAGCTAAAAATCAATTTTTTGTGTTTTTATATTTTAAGAAAGCAAAATTAAAATAACTAAAAGTAAATAGAAATAATTAATTAAATCAGATCTGGTAAGTAAGAAGATATATGAGAAAATATCTAAGAATACTTAATCCCTAAGTTTTCTAAATATGTGAATAACTAAAATCCTCCCAATATAATTATGAATTAATTACAAGATCAATTGAATCTAACTTAGCATGTATTCCTCTCTCAAGTAAATTACACACCATATATTCATTAATATAATCACACTCTCATGCCTATTAAATTGCATACTACTTATTAAGTTCATCAATTATGGATCACATACACAATAATCATACATATCTACCTAGAAACTATGCATATTATTTAATTAAGACAAACAATTAATAATTCTCTTAAATATATTTAATTGCCTCTATATATAAATTATTGGCCAAATAATTAATAGCATAAAAATCATCTTAAATAATATAATTAAATTATAATTATAATTGGGGTAAAATATTATATCATGCCATATTTTTGTTTCCTTTTTGAACTTTATGGAATTCTTATAAGCATTCTATCGTAACACATTCAATTTATGTATTTTCAATATCTTTTTCATCTCTTTATTGGACTCTTTTACTTGCCTACTTGATTGAGGATGAGAGAGTACAAGTATTGAGTCTAAACTTGGCGGCCTTTCAATTGATGGTTTAAGCTTAGATCCTATCTCAAAATTTACCATAATCATCTTTGATACACACATGAGAGGCACATCCTCTAAAAAGTTCACATAGTCCACAATATCAATCGTTGATTCCATACTTTCAAAATTAAAACATGTTGAATTGTTTTCTGGTGAGTTTATGTCATTGGTCATAGCATCATATGTAACAATCTTAAGTGTGGGTGACTTAATAGATTCTTTTAAGTTTTCCAAAAAATCAATAACATTTATCCTTAAGCATTCATTAGCATTATCAATATCAGAGGGTTTAGATGCTTTACAAACTTTAAACATTACTTGTTCATCCTAAACTCTCATTGTAAATTCACCTTTTTGTACATCAATGAGTGCACTTTTGGTTTCTAAGAATGGATGACCAAGTATGATAGGAATGTCACGGTCCTCTTCCATGTCAAGCACAATGAAGTCTATCGAAAAGATGAATTTCTCTACTTTTACTAGCACATCTTCTACCACACCCGAAGTCTCTTAATTGATCAGTCTCACATCTGCAATATTACTAAAGTGGGTTTATCTTTACCAACCCCCAATCTCTAGAAGACTGATAATGGCATGAGGTTAATGCTAGAACCCAAAACAAATGTTCCCAATGGTGCAAGGGATGTCAAAACTACCTGGATCATTCAATTTTTGTGGTATTTTTCTATCAAGGATGGTGCTACAACCTTCACTCAAGGTTATTGTTTAATAATCTTTGAGCCTCCTTTTCTTTGATAGTAAATCCTTCATGAATTTGGCATAAGATGACATTTGTTCAAGTCCCTTTACAAATGGTATGTTTATGTGCAGCTTTTTGAAGATATCACAAAATTTTTAAAACTGTATATCTAACCTTTTCTTTTGTAGTCTTTGAGGAAAAGGAATAGTGGCTTTGTAAAGGTTGTTTTTCTTTGGCTGAATTATTTTCTTTTAGGTGCTCTCTGTATGCATTGGTTCCTCTTCGTGGGTTTACAATTATGTCACTTGGAAGGTGACCTTTAGGCCTTTGACTTATAACCTGAGAAAGTTTCCATATTTGATTATCTAAATTTCAAATTGAAGCCTCTTGAGTGGACACTTTTGTATTTACTGAGTGGATGACATCTTTCATCATCCCTATTAGAGAATTTTAATTTTCCTATGTAGGTGGCTTCATTTCTTGGGCTTGTGATTGATGTTTGAATTGATTACCACCTTGATTGTTGTTATTCCAAAAGAAATTTGGATGTTGTCTCCATCCTGGGTTATATGTGTTCGATTATGGATTATTGTTTCGATTCACATTACCTACATAAAATGTTGATTCAGGATTATTTGAACAATTATCAAATAAATGGGCTCTATCACAAAACACACATGACACCCTTGAATCTTGGACCTGGTTTGTACTCGCTGGTGAGTTTTGAACTTTCAAAAGATTTACCAAAGATGACACTTGAGTTGTAAGTGCCATGATATCATTTACCTCATTCACTGAGGTCACTCTTCTTATGGCTATCATTCTGTCCATTGACCATTAATAAGTATTGCTAGTCATTTTTTCAACTATGCTTCTAATAACACTAAATGAGGTGTCTAAATAAATAACTAAATTAATAAATTAAAATTTAAAAATAAGTAAAAAATGAATAAAATAAATTAACTAAAATAAATAAGTTAGTAAAAGAAAATAAGTAAAGAAAAATTAAAATTAAAGTAAAGAAAATAACTAAAATAAAAAATAATAATAAAAAATTATTAATTTCTAATATTTATAATCCCCAACAACGTCGCCAAAAACTTACTCACCACACAAATTGTGTGTGCAATGAATATGCAAGTATATGTATTGCAATAAGTAATATAATAATAAGAAAAGAGCAATTCCACATAGATTATTTTATTATAAACTAATTTTTAAAACTAAAAAAATAAAAATCAATTTTTTTGTGTTTTTATATTTTAAGAAAGAAAAATTAAAATAACTAAAAGTAAATAAAAATAATTAATTAAATCAGATCTGGTAAGTAAAACAATATATGAGCAAATATCTAAGAATACTTAATCCCCAAATTTTTTAAATATGTGAATAACTAAAACCCTCCCAATATAATTATCAATTAATTACATGATTAATTGAATATAACTTAGCATGTATTCTTCTCTCAAGCAAACTGCACACCATATAGTAATAAATATAATCACACTCTCATGCCAATTAAATTGGATACTACTTATTAAGTTCATCGATTATAGATTACATACTAAAGAATATACATATCTACCTAAAAACTATGCATGTTATTTAATTAAGACAAATAATTAAATAATTCTCTCAAATCTATTTAATAGCCTCTATAGATAAATTGTTAGCCAAATAATTAATAGCATAAAAATCAACTTAAATAATATAATTAAATTAAAATTATAATTGGGGTAAACTATTATATCATCACATGGTGAAAATTGGGTTCATAAATTAATTAATAAATTAACTAGACATAATGTTTCCATAAAGCTCATATTTTTCATAAAGAACAACATAAAAATTGATAAAGAAAAGAGTAGAAGAATAAATACAATCGATCTCGTGAATTGTAGTACTAATTTTCTCTTGAATCTTCACAAAAATTGTATCTCTTTTTGAATTTTTCGGTATTTTTCTCTCTTTTTAGCTCCAAAAACTTATCAAAATTATACTAATGGTGACTCCTTAGGGTTCATGGGGTGATTAGGGGCTTAAATATACCTCAGGTGCAATCTAGATCTTCAGATAAAGGGTAGAGATTAAAACAAGCAAACTTAACAGCCCCAGTGTGATAGATCTCATATAGAATATATTGGACAATGCCATGCGGTGCAATATGATTCACAGAAATGGATGGCATGGTGCACAGGTTGAAAGGCTAAATGAGTAGATTGGCGACACATGGCGTGACGGTTTGACTACGCTTAAACTCAAAATGATTGTCGTGTTGACACGTGGCACGTGGCACGTGGTTCGTCGCTTCTCACACATAGCGATCTACGATTCATTGTCCCCGTGGCTTGCCTAGTTATATCCTCTACTTGCATGGTTGACCACGTGGCATCTTCTGATTGGTCCTATGTTAAAAATTCTAAAATATTCTAAAAATTATATTTTCATCCTTTTTCACTAAAAAGTATATATTTTAATATTTTTAACCCCAAAAATACTATTTATTGAATAAAACAAGTAAATATTAAGTAAAAAAGTGCCCTAATAACTCTACATTGATAGAATTATCAATTCAACAATAAAGGACTTAATTTCCTCTAGAGCTTTCATTAACGCTCAAATTTTGTGTTCTTTTTCATCAAGTCTCTCCATAGCCTTTGTCTTATCCTTTTCAGGATTGATATGCTCCATTCACATTCCTTTCATTCTTCCTTTGTCCATTCAATCATTAGTTTAGGAATTATGAGGTTATTGGGTAGGGTTTTTGTTTAGTAATCCAACCATTTCAACAAGGAACCAAACACAGTCTCCTTGGGATCATAAGAAGGCCCTTAATTGTGATTTACAATGGGCATAGTTTAGCCCATTGAAATATGAAGGTCTACCTACATTATCTCCTTATTTTAACTCCATCAAAAAGTATGTGTGTGTATGTGTGAAAAAGCAATTTAGTAGAACCAATATCAAAATGATTAAGCTTAAAAGGGTGCACCAGCTCTAACACCAATTAAAGGAGTCCATGACTCAGTATACAACTAGGGTAAAGAGATTCAAACCCCTAAAGGACTTGTCTCTAACTTTCAAGGAACATAACAATATGACACATTTACTATTCACACAATAGAAGCAAAAAATAGAATAATATCAAAAGCAAAAACTTTAATAATAGATATTATATGTCAAGCAGAAAGCAGATAAATAAAAAAATGTTTTCTAATCAAAGTTTAAGCAAATAGTATGCTAAAACATGCACATCTTAAACTTGGATTATAGTAACACAAACTCATATTATGCATAACACTCAATATAATGAGGTAAACCCATATAGAGGTTGTTTCTATATGGTAACATCCTCAGGTTGCTTAAGGCAACCACTCAGTAGCAAATAATTCAATAAACAGTAATAGGTTCCATCCTTAGTAGAGAGTAAAATCACTATTACCTCTATCAATCAGGACCTTTTTCCAAACAGCTTACTACTGCTTTCATTTGCTACTTCTAAAATAGTTTGGTTTAACATTTGGGCTCAATCTTCCTTTACAACCAACACCATGCACCCAAAGTGGTGTGATTGGTAACCAATGATTAATAACTCAAAGTGTATCAACTCACACTCTCAAAGGACAGACGGTCCACCACTATAATCAAATCCTATACGGGAGAGACACAGTCAAAACATGTATGCACATAGTTGATGATTTGATTACTAAACTTACTAAGCAAACCACACTCAAATTTAGTCTTTACAAAATAATTTTGATAACAGATATAAATCTCAAAGTGAATTTTGGTATAGTTTTGGTTCTTAAATAAGGGGTAAAGAAGAGAGAAATGAGTGGGATATTTATAGGGCTTGGTTTTTTCACCTCACCAACCACCTTTCCTACCACCTCGCCAAGGATGGTAGTAAGGGTAGTAGCAAGCTAAGTGGTGAGCTAATTGGCAAGGTGCTAAAAAGTAAAAAAAAAACATTGTTTCTAAAAATTGTCAAGTAGACTCCATAAATACTTGCACTAACCAAACACATGTGACAATGTAGCTTTGCTCACAAGATCACTCATGAAAATCAACTCTCAAACTAGCATGCACACTATGAAAAGCAATCCCTTGGTGTGTATAAATATGCTCACATATAAAGTGTACTTAACTATGTACATGTGTGAATTAATGATCTACAGTAACCAACTTTACATAGAGGAAGATAAAAAGATTAAGTAAAATAAACATCATGTTTTGTACACTCTAAGCTAACAATAGACATAAGTACAACGAGACTTGCAGATATATACATATATATTAGAGAAAAGACCCATGTACAGATTATACATATTTTGTATGATAAGATGAGTGACAAATATATGGCCTTTTCTTTTGTATTTATTTAGGTAACCTCATATATGTCCATTTTTTAGAAGTCATACATGAATGAAGAGAATGGCATATACATTAAATTTTAGTAATAAAAAATGAATATATGATACTTTATTTAAATGCAAAAATCCTAATATTCAATGCAAAGACCTATAGAGATCATCTAACAATTTAGAATTAATAAGAAGAGTGTTTAAAAGAGTGAAAAAATAATATCAACATTCAAAATGGGAAAATAATGGCTCAAAATATATTATCACAAGGTAGTTTCCACTATTTGATTCCCAAACGCCGACTTTGGGTTCATCGTAATTTCAATATTTTATCATGAAATACTAATTATGATAAAAACTAACTAATTTTCACATTACTCTATAAAATGTTTTTGAAATTAATCTAACAATGGAAAGACTTAATCATTATCTAAAAATTAACTAACAAGAAATGATAATTTTGTAAGAAAAATTTAAAATAAACTCAAAATTTCAAATTCAATAAAAATAAATAAAATCACACAAAATTTAAATAAAAACAAATAGAAAGGAAAAATAAAATAAAATAAAAATGTGAACTTATAAAACTTTCAATTTAAGCATAATTTAATAACGTAACTTTTCTTACCCTTAACCTAGAACTTACATTACCTTTAATTTAACAATTGTAAATAAAAGATAAATAGTAATGGAAAAAAAAGTTACCCAATTACTGATCATGTTCAAAGGTTGATATGGAATTGCAGATGCATCCATTAATATAAATTATAAGATAGAAAACTGTGTTCTTCTCACAAATTTCAATAAATGGTTATAAACTTTAACATTTCTAAATAATTTTCAAAAAACATGAAATAAAAAAAATTAACATATAATAAAATAAAATATTCAAAACAAATAAAATAAAATTCTAAAAACAAAGTAAAATAAAATATATAAAAGGTAATAAAATTACATATCCAATTTAGTGGTTCCATATCATCCAAACCTTGTTCTTCTTGGTGTTGTTGTCATGATATTTTTGGTGGTATAAAAGTGAAATCATAATGAAGATACTCATATGTTGTTATGTGACTTGTATACACCCTGAAATTGGTTTATTCTATACATTAACTAACTGTCTTCCACTTGATCACAATGCTGTTGATTTAGGAATGTAGCTTATTGGGTAAAGTAAGCTAGTTGATTTTCTTCCATATAACTCATTCTCTCGCCAAAATTGTGAAATTTTTCCTTCATAGACAATTTTGATGGAGGAATGGCTCTTCTTTCATTTGCAACAATATTCATACTAGAGATGAGCTCATTAACATATGCCATGCTCAATAATTCACCCTTTTGTATAACAACCTCACCTTTCGAATAGGGTAGCCCCACTTTCTTACATAAAGTAGTTATTAGTTGGGGGAAAATAAACTCAAACGGTGACTATTTGGAGATCCTTTAATTCTTCGGTGAATTATAGCTCCAACATTTATAGGCATATTTGATGTGATTAGATATAGTAAAATAGTCCTTTCTCTATCAACAATGCTATAATGCTTGGTGGGAATCATCTTAGACCATACAAAGTATTTCCAAATTCTTGAAATTTTATCCAAATACTTTGCCTCGAAACCCTTATGTTTACCACCAACATATATCCACTCAATGCCTCGTATAATCAAGGTTTCTAAAACTGTAGTATAATCTACATTATTTAGATATTGCTCATACTCACGTTCTCCAATATTTACCAAATAATAAGGAGCATTAATATCATTAGTTCACAAGGAGCTAAAACATTCCTAACTAAAACTTGGTTATTAACAACGTCGAGCAAATTTACATAGAATTCCTGAAAAAAAGATTCAATAGTAGCCTTTGGTTCCCTTATAAACTATTTCCATCCTTGGACTACTATTACATCAATAATTCCCTTAGGTCCATCATCTTATTTCATCCCCCTCTCCAGAGTAAATTCTTTATTAACTTTCGTTGCTTTACGAAGTGCACTTTTGCCTCACTAGAAAAGATAGAACTATCATAATCTCCAAAGTTAAAATATATTTTCCTTTTCTACTTCTTTTTGGTCCCATATTTTTAATTTTAAAAACAAATCTAAAAATGTAAGTCTTCACAAAAATTCGAAAGTAATTTTCCTAACCCCTCTTTTTCCTAATTAGGATTTTGGACTTTTAAAAATCACAATAATTCTACAAATTTTTGAGAATTTAATTTAAATATTTAAATTCTAAATTTTTCTGGAAACTAACTTGTATTGTTGTAGAAATGAAGAACACCCCTTTCTTGAAAATGAAGATTCTTGATTTTGTTGAATAAATTGAAAACTTCTTTGTGGGATAGTAGGAAATTGTTAGGGAAGTGATTATTGCTAAAGGCTTTGAAGAAAGGTGGGATTTTTGAGAATTATGGTGATGTTCAATAGGAGAGAAAGCTAGGTTTTTGTGAGAAATAGTGAAGAAATTTAGGATTTTTGCGTAAGAAAAAAGAATTTTAGTCAAAAATGTGTATGCTAGTTGCAAGTAATATTTTTCATGCTGTAGTGCCAGCTTCCCTATATTTTGACCATTTAAATATTTATTGTCTCATGTTGTGGTGGGAATAAAAGCATACAACGATACACCCTAAACAACAATTCACACTTGTTTTCACATTACTCCCCCTTTTTATTTTTTTATATTAAATTAAATAAAAATTTGAACTTAATACCACACATAAATTAAAAATAAAACAAAATAAATAACAAATAAATAAATTATCTAAAAAATAAAAATAGATAAATTAAATCAATAATAAATAATAATGGGTTATCTCTCATCTAAGAATACTTTTTTTCGTCTTTAGTGAGACGTTGCTTTGGGAGCTTTCATCAATTTCTAAACTCAATATCCCGTTGTTATTGAGTTCTTTTATTTTCTCACCATGTAGCTATTCCTTGCCTTGCTTCTGCAAGTGTTCAGTTAATTGCTCCACTTGTACTTTCATCTTTTTAATGGAAATTTTCAAAGAGTTGGAGACTTTGTTTAGTTTGTGATTGGTTGCCTCTACTAAATTTTTCCTGGATGTAGAAAAACCTTCCATTAGCCCAAATCTTCAACCCATCAGGCTAGCAATTCCACGAGCAGATGCCTAAGAATCCTCCCAATAAGATAACTATAAAGGACAACTTAAATGAATAAATTTAAAGTTTCTTTTGAGGTATAGAAGCTCTAAATCTTGTAATACTCATCCAGAGTTATGGCTATTGTAATAGCATATATCCCATTATTGTTTCATTCAAACTCCTTGATTTCTTCTTTATTCCATTCAATTATTGGGGATGACAAATTTGTTGATAGGGTTTTGGTTAGGAATGTCCATTTGTTCTAAATAAAATAAAGCATACAAGTTCTCTGAGAAGCCATAAGAAAGTCTGTATCTAACAAATCTAATAGGCATAGTTATTTCCATTAAAAAAAGAGGTCAACCTATGTTTCTTCCTTCTCTAGAATCCATCTAGAAAGAGTGAGTATGTGTAAAGAAGCAAGTCAAAAGAATCAAAACTGGAGCAGTAGAGCCCAAAAGGGTGTAATCACTTTGATACCAATTGAGAAAATGCCCTACCTGATAAACGACATGGATAAAGAGTCAACTCCTCTTAGAGACTCACCCCCAAATCATAAATAGTGAAAGTAAAATAGATGAGTATATGTAGTAAAATAACAATAAGATAGACAAAAACCAAAATAAACTAAACAAATGAGCAAGTAGTTTACTTTATACCAGGAAAGATAACAACATAAGTAGATAAAGCAGAAGCAAGATATAACAAGAAAGAATAAATCATAGAGATATGGTAGATAGTAAGAAGTGATTTGCAATCAAAGTAGGATCCTTATATGTTGGTACATGCTTAGATAGAATTGTGCTTGCACTAACTAAAATAGGAGAGCATGCAAACATGACAATATAATGAGGTAAAATCATATAGAGCCTAACCTCTATGGTTAAATCCTCAAGTTTCTTATAGCAACCACTAATGCCATAAAATTTCACTAGTAGAATAACAATAGTTTACAATTTAATAGAAATATACCTCTAATATATCTATCTATCATGAAACCTACCCTCACTTCTCCTATGTTGCCCTCATTAGCTACCTCAGCAAATACAGTGATACAAGTTGAATCTAACTCTCTTCCTAAAGCCTACCACAACCTAGTGGTATGATCTATCACCAATGATCAATATAAGTGAAACTTATGGGTATGGCTTATCCAAAGCTCAGGTGTTAATTTACTTTTAATTAGCCCAAACCCGATAAAATAGCTTTTACTAAAAAAAAACTCACAAAGCAATACTACCAAAAACACACTTGAGGTATTTGAGGCATTAGAAATCTGAAATGACAAAAAACTTTACTTTTGTATAGCAAGTTTCAAATTTGTTAGAGTTTTCCCACATTTTTTAGTTTTTTAAACAATTAGAAGGTTGATTATTTATAGAAAATTCCAAGCAATTTGGGTACCTCTCTGGCCTCTAGCTGCCCTTCTCACCACCCAAGGTGACAAGGCTTGCTGGCCATAGTGACAAGGATAGTAGCCATTACCCAATGATGGTAATAGTCATTACACACTCATCGATGAAAGGTGGCGAGCATACAACACATTCTATTTTTTGTTTCTAAATTTTTCCAAGTAATTTTCCACAAATACCTACAAAAAAACTCAAACAAAAATCTAAAAAACAGCCTAGCATGCATACTGACAAATCAACCTCATTTTATGTGTAAAACATGCAAACATACAAAGTGTTACTAACTATTTCATTGAGCATAGCACTGTTCATAAGTAAATAACCTTACATATGGGTCAAAAAACACTAAGTAAATAAAATATACCTAGTGCTTTGTACATGGGAATTCCTATAAAGACAAAAGAGACTTATAGGACTTGCAAGGAAAGAGTTATGAAGAAAAGCCTAAGTGGTAAAGAGAGGGGACACTTGCAAAAGAGATATCAGAGCTCCCAAAACTCATGCAATCCTCTTGAAAGAAGAATCCATATCCTAAATATATTCCTCTAGGATACCAAAACCACCATCATAGACATAATCAAAATGATCATGTTTCTCGAAAGGATCAGATTGATCACTTGGGTCGGGACCTTCTAGTTGGAACTTTACCTACTAGAGGTGCACCATATAGAATCTTACCAAAGTGGTACCCATCTAACAAACCACTGATGAATGGACCACCTACTAGATTGAACATTATTGACCATACCATTTATGGATGGCCACTCAGTCCCCATGTTACATTGACCTCTTTAGTTCACCTCTATCCTATGGAAGTTAGATCTATCCTCACCCATCTACCCTTTCGCCCTTTGTAATTGAGTTATGTTCGTACCATCAACATTAAATAGTACATATGTGAGTATGACGAGGTGTACTAATGACTTGTTGGCAGGAAAACTATCAAAGTACGACTTCTCACTTCTAGAAAGGTAGAATGCAATTAAGTAAGAGATTATAGAGACCCAGGAAAGTGATTTTATTCAAACATTTTCTATATAGACTTGAAAATTCTAGCAAGAAAACCCTATAGTATAGAAGGTGTAAGACACCCTATAACTCTAGAGTTGACTTTTTGAAAGCCAACATTTACTTTGGTATAACTCTCTAACCAAGAGAGCGATTAAAAATTTGGAAAAAAAAATGCAAACAATAGGAAGCCACCGTGCATCTTTTGAAAGGTCAAGAAAAGCATAAAATCATACGACTAGACAAGTGGAACCATACACAAAAGTGGTCCCAGCACTACTAGTGCGACAAAAAGTGTCATGAACCTCTATATGAATGAAACTATTAACATAACTCTTCACCCATTCTTCCACATCTGGGAGTCCTGGCGGTTGATGTTGAGTGTAAATTACTACATGCCATATGGTGATTGATGAGTAGCCCCAATCATTAGAATGACTTGTAGAATGCCCAATATACACTTCCACACAATATCTCTCACAACTGAGAATATAACAAGATCCAATCTTTACACTTCATTTTTCTATGATCATAGAGGGAGACCTTGAGCTCTTCTATTCCCTACAAACTTCTCATAATAACTAAAGCATTAGATGGTCAAAAGCCACCACCCCCTATGGTGCTCCAAAGTCCTAACATGTTCCTTTCATGATCATAGGATGACATAAGAGATCGGAATACCTCTTATTTGATATTGAAAAAAAATCAACATCACCAATTCATTAAATTAGTAAATATGAATCATATAAATTGTCACTTTTAAGAATCAAAACAATTATTCAAAGGTAATATTGTAAAGTTACTACTCAATAAAACTAACAAAATAACTAATCATAAGTATATATATATATATAAACTTACAAAAATTGAAAGAGAAAAAAGAGAAAGAAAATAATGCTTAATAAAACTATCAAAAACTATTCATAAGTACTTATTATAGAGAGATTTTAGTGTTTATTTGTGTATAAGAAAAACCTACAAAATTTATTTAAAAAGATGCTAAATTTAATAGGAATGTTAGCAAAAATATTCTAAAAACAAATAGTTAATTAATTTAGTGAAAGATAAATACACAAGAATAACTATTTTATGATTATTAGGTATGATAATTTATGATAGTAACGTACAACTCAAACATGAGTCATTTAGATCAATACTGACAGTATTTTCATAACTTCATTCAATAAATATATCAAATATAACATCAAAACAAAAATAAAATTAACACGATATACATGACCTGATTGAATTAATTGAATAAGTGTTTTTTTAAAAACATATTGCTTAAAAGAAATTTAGTTTAGTTGACTATTATTTTTAATTAATATAGGATATATCATGATCTTGACACAAAATACAAGATTAGTTCAATACAAATATGATATGTTCATAAATGAATTGATCAGACCCAATTCATTCATTAAATTAGTAAGTATGAATTACATAAATTGTCACTATTAAGAATCAAAACAATTATCTAGTAATAATGTAAGGTCAAAACTCAATAAAACTATTAAAACAACTTATCATAAGAAATATATTTATCATAGGGACATTTGAGTATTTATTGGTGTACAAGAAAAAATTCCAAATATTAAAAAATGATTAAGGAAAAAAATAATACTCCATAAAAACTATCCAAATAAATCATAAGAAATGTATTTATTATATTGTTATTTATCGATATACCAGAAAAATCCAAAAATAATTATTAAAAAAGTTTAATATTTTGGAAAAATGTTACCAAGAATACTTTTCAATTAAGTAGTTAATTAACTTTTTAGTAAAAAAAAAGTTAATTACTTATTACTTTAGTTTATGTAAATATACAATAATAGATACTTATGAGTAATAGGTATGATAGTTTATGTGAGTGATATATAATCCAAGCATGATTTATTTGGCATAATCCAGATAAGATTAGATAACTTTATTTAATAAAAAATCCAAATATATTAGGAAAATATAGTTGAACTTAATGCGATAGATACAATCTGATTGAACTAACTTAGCAAGTGTTTTTATAAACATTTTTTTCTTAAAAGTAATGCATTTTAGTTTACTTTTTTTAATTGAATAGGAGATGACATGATCTTGATATGAAATTTATGATACTCAATAAAACTACAAAAATATCTAATTTTAAGAAATATATTTATTATTTGAACTTTTGTATTTATTGATGTAAAAAAAAAACTTACAAAGACTAATAAGAAAAACTACTCTTAAGAAGTATATTTCTTATAGACTTTTTGATATTTATTGATATAAAAAAATTATAAAAAAATAATCACCTTAATTGTCACACTTAACAATCAAAACAATTATTCAAATGTAATAATATAAAATCAATACTCAATAAAACTATCGATAAGAAATATATTCATTAGGATGTTTTGCATAAAAGTAATGTATGTTAGTTGATTAATTTTTTATTTGTTATGAGTAAATATATCACATGAATTTTCACTTTTAAGAATCAAAACATTAATTCAAAGCTTATAATATAAAGTTAGTATCACTACTACAAAAGGTGGCATTTAAGTCGAGATTTAAAGTCGGTTTTTGGAGAAAACTGACTTATATTGAATTTAAAGTTGGTTCGCTAAAAAACCAACTTAAAACATGTATATTGTAGCGTCGGTTCACGTGTTAAATCGACGCTACATGTAAGACGTAGCATTGGTTCTACGTGTCAACTGACGCTACACATGGATAGCGTTGGTTGACACGTAGAACCAATGCTACATCCTACATGTAGCGTTGGTTCAACATGTCAACTAACTCTAGGACATAGCGTTGGTTGACACGTAGCACTGATGCTACAAGTAGGACGTAGCGTCAATCCTAGGTGTCAACCGACGCTATCCATGTGTGCAGTGTCGATTTACATGTAGAATCGATGCTAAGTCCTACGAGTAGCATCGGTTTAACACGTCAACTGAGCACTACACACATTGATATTTTCCTTTTATCTTCTTTCTTCCCCATTAGACAGAACATTCCAATGTTGTAAACACTCTCAAAAACCCAAAATTGACTAAAACTCCTCCTCTACTTTTTCTCATTTTCTGACCACCTACGACCACCAATTCCAACGCCATTTAGTGGGTTTTCTTTCTCTCCAATTAATCTTCTAGATCCCCTATTTTTCTGCTATTATTGATCGAATACAAGTTTTCAGTAAAGTAGAAAATGAGTAAATTGTGTAAAAAAAATAGAATCAACGAGTAAATCGACTTTAAATTTTAAGTGAGAGCATTTAAAGTTGGTTCACCAAACCGACTTTAAATTGATTTAAATTCCGTAATTAATCGATTTTAAATCTTAGTTTTTGCGTAGTGTATACGATAAAACTACCAAAACAATAATTTATAAGAAACATATTTATTATTATATTCATTATAGAAGTTTTGATAATGATGTACAAGAAAATCTATAAAAACTAAAAAAGGTTTAAATAGTGATAATGTAAAGTGTAAATGTACAAAGACAATTATTTATATAATGAAGTATACAAAAAATATAATAATAATACAAAATGAAAGGCCAAACTTATAAATGCTCTTTTAAATACTAGGACTAACCTAATGGTCGTAATTTATTATACTGTTTGTTTCATTATTATAACTTAGATGATTGATAAGGGATATGAGAGTAAAAATTAATCTTCTTAATCTCAATGGTTAAAAAATGATAGTATAATAAATTGGGAGAATTTATCTTATTCCTTTTGTATATTGATTGTATAAAATAAGTGATAGAAAAATGACTTATAATATTTTAATATACATTAAAATGACATAAAATTGCACTACTACAATATATACATATGGCCTTGATTTTTAACCATGACCGTAAGTCTACGGCCACAGTTATAATAACCGAGACCTAAGTGAGAGAGACTATACACCCTATGACCTCGGTTATCTAATAATCGAGGCCATAGACATGTAATCAAAATGATATCTATTATCTCGGTTACCCTTAAACCGTGACCATATACATCTCACTTAACCTCATTTTTCAATATAAATTAAAAAAATATTAAGAAATTGAGAAAATTAAGAGTTATTATATTAAATTTAAGAGGGATATTACATTAATAAAAAATTTAATAGATACACTAAACATAATAAAACCTTAATATAACTAGCTAATTAAAGTGTTCCAAAAATATAAAAATATACATGAAAAACATTTACTAATATAATGATAGGTCCATAATGGCATACGTACCAAGCTTCGCCAAGATGGGCACGTAAGCACGCAGTCGCAGGCGCACGGGGGCATAAAGGTAGCCCCTAACCCGTAGTTGTAACAACTTGTGCAAAAATGAAGCACAGTGGAAGAAGGGGCCACCAAAACCGTTAGGGAAGATGCTTACACCTTTCCTCTGACACACAACCAACTTATCACACACTTCTTCTGTTATCTTTCCTTTAATTAGTTATAAGGTTATATATAGCCGAGAAGCCATGGAAATGGTATAAGAAAATAAAATCATTACAGAACTTCGATGCTATTCCCGTTGCTAGAAACCTCCAAGCGGAATTTGCACTCCCATTTATTGAATCGAAAAGCAAATAAATTACAAAAACATAACTAGTTCTTCCCAAAAAGGGAAAAACTCTAAAACAAAGAGAAATTAACTAAAAACTAAGAAATACTAAAAAAAACTAAAAACTAAGAAATACTAAAAAAAAACTAAAAACTAAGAAATAGAGAGAAAGAAAGAAGAGAGAAGTGTGTTTTGAGATATGGTATGAAGTGAAGAGAAGAAGGGTATTTATAGGTGAGGATGGAGAAAAAAAGTGGGTGAAAAAATGGTGAAAATGCAGAGTGGTGATTGCTAACGTCATTGATGACGTCAGCATGACGTCATGGGGCGGCTGCGCGCGAAAATGAGGCAAAATGGAAGTGGCGCGTGCAGGATAGAAGCATGGTGCACGCGGACGTGGGCGCGGGCATGTGCGGGCGTGGGCGTGGGCGCGCGCAGACGTGGGTATGGGCGCGCGCGGGACTGGGCGCATGCCTGGGCAGTTGGGCGGCACGAGTTCCTCCTTTTTGACATTTTTGACCTTTTTGACCCATTTTGTCCAATTTTTCCATATTTGTTGACCTTTCCTCATTTATTTATTAATATATTTGTGATGTATTGCTTCCAGTATTCCTTTTTGAGTCTTTAAGTTACGTTTTTTAAGCAAAAATACCTGAAAAACAATAAAAATATCTGTGATTCCGAAAAAGACAAATTTATATAAATATATGATAAAACATATAAATATATATATTTTTAATCAATTAATGTGCATAAAATCATGGTAATTTTAGTGCTTTTTGGGCACTCATCACAACCCCCAACTAGCTTCTTACTAGTCCCTTAACAAGAGAAGCGATAAAAACTAAAAATTAAACTATCCTAAATCACTTCCGTGGATTGACACGGTTGCATTTAGCCTATGCAACAAGCCTTTAAACCCCTAGGTTGCCCTAGTGGACAAGTTTGAGTCTCGTGAGGGTTTTCAGTAATGATACACACAAACATTGAACTAAATGTAAAAAATAAAAGGAATAATAAAATCAATCCACTCAAAAACTAAATTACAACAAAATCAAAAATTAATTTTTAAGAATAAAATAAAACAACTTATCACAAAAATGTCTCATAATTTTTAATCTCCTTTAAGATCATAGTTAAAATCTCAAGCATAAGTTATTTTAATCTCTTTAAACAATCATGATTTATTATAATAATTAGTTGAAAATCATTTTCATATTTCATATCAAAAATGTATCAATTTAATTTCACCCAATTTCAGTGTCATGAATCAGAATTCGCTTCGACTCTATCCCTCACTAGTCAATACTCTCAAAACACTGAATCCTATGGGTTCAAACACTCATACTAATTTATATGCGAAAGAGTTGATGTATAGAAATGAACTAATATGTTCGCATATGTATAAAGAATAAAGGCTCAAAGTGTTATTTTAACATTGATCTCATGAAAGGAATCAAATGTATAAATTAAAAAGATATCATATATAAAAATTATTTTCATGCATAAATCAAACTCATTAAGAAAGAATTTCAAGATATATGCCTTTTACAAATGAAGAGAGTGCAATGACTTTTCAGGAAATTATTTCCTATATCTTTCTTTTGTAATTAGCTTTTACTCACAACTTTGTAGGCAATGTGGGTTATAGTATGTAGATTATACTATATATTCTTTATCTCTCTATTTTTTCTGAAGATATTTCTCAATATATATATATTAGAGAGTCAACCCATGTACAGATTGTACATTTTTTTTATTTTGGTGAGTGGTTAATTTTGTGGTTTTTCTGTTTGATCTTGGTTTAGGTAACCCCAGATATGTCTTTTTTTTTGTAGCAGTCATGCATGAATGAGATATAAGCATATACTATCAATTTCTACTCAAATCATTTAATTTAAGCAAAAAATATATATATATGATACTATATTAAGATGAGAAAAAATTCATACATTCAATGCTAATACCTATAGAGATCATCTAAAAATTTGAAGAAATAAGAAATGTGTTTGGAGTAGAAAAAATATAATTTCACTTTGAATAAAGGAAATTAGGCTCAAATTATATCTCACAAAGGTAGTCTCCACTAAAAAAAAATTCATAAACACCGATTTTGGGTTTAATATAATTTCTACATCTTATCAAGAAATACTAGTTATGACAAAAACTAACTAATTATCAAAAATAATTACAAAATATTTCATGATATGTTTTCAAAAATTAATCTAATAGTACAAAAGACTTAACTATTTACTTAAATTTGATTTAAAGAAATGATAAATTTTTGTGAGAAAAGTTTTTTTTTATTTTTTTTTAAATTCCAAAAATTACTAAATCACACAAAATAGAAATAAAACCAAACACAAAAAAAAAATGAAAATGTGAACATAAAAATAAAAACAATTATTATATATATATTTTTTTATTTTTTTATTTTTAAATTGTTAAAACTTTTTTTTAATTAAGCATGGTAACTTTTCACCACCCCCAACCTAGAACTTACATTGTCCTCAATGTAACAACTGTAAATTAAAGATAAAGAGAAAAGAGAAGAAAGATTAGCTATTTCCTGAGAATGTGCAAGTAGTAATTGAAAATATAAGTGTACAGACAGATCGTTGTGAACTTCTAACATCTCAACAAATATTTTTAGTTTTAACAATTTAAAAATTATTCACATGTAATTAAAATGAAATAAACAATAAAATTAAGTGAATAAAACAAATAAAAGAAAATTACCTAAAATGATGAGTTGCCTCCCATCCAGCACTTAGTTTAACGTCTTAGCAAGACGTAACTTGGGGATTGCATTTTAAGTAAACTCTATGTCCCCTCATCATTGAGTCAATTAAACCTACAAGTAAGACAAGGTTGTCTACTTATACTTTTTCAGTCATGCTCTATTGATTTTCAAATTTTTTTCTGTACTTAAAACTTGGGCCATACTTTGAGGGTTTTAGATAACCCACATCTAGTGCAAATCAAATAATTAAGGCATAAAAACACAATTGTTCCTAGATTAAACAAAACAACTAACTCTTTAGATTGTAATTAAAACTTTAAAATTTTGGAGATTGTTTCAAAATTTATGTTTTTTTTTGTTTTTTGTTTTTTTGTTTTTTTCTTTTTAAGATAAAATAACATAATGAGTATTATTAACCAAGAGTGCTCCCAGGAAAGAATGGTGGTGCAAAGGCTCCTTAAAAACCATCCTCCTAGACAGAACAACGTTCCCAGGAAAGACTAGTGGCACAAAGGCTTCCAAGAACTAGTCTCCTAGACAGAACTCCCTTAGATCTTTACTTTTCATGTTATTAAGTTAAATTAAATAAAAATTTAAGTTAATTAAGTGAATGAAAATTTAAGTTAATTAAGTTAATGAAAATCTAAGTTAATTAAGTTAAATTAAATAAAAATATAAGTTAATTAAGTTAAGTAAAAATCTAGGTTAATTAAGTTAAGTAAAACCTAAGTTAATTAAGTTAATTGAAGTAAAAAAACCAAAGTTAATTAAATTAATAAAAATCCAAGTTAATTTAAGTAAAAATCTAAGTTAATTAAGTTAAGTTAATTAAAAATCTAAGTTAATTAATTTAGTAAAAAAAATAAGTTAATTAAGTTAAAAGAAATAGTTAAAGAAAGAAAATATAAAATAAAATAAAAATAATAAAATAAAATAAAATTGAAATTTGAAAATAAAATAAAATTGAAAAAGGTAAAAGAAAATAAAATTAAAATTAATTTTTTTAAAAAATGGAAAAAAAAATTAAAATTAAGATTTAAAATAAATAAAATAAAATAAAATAATAAAAAAATTAAAATTAAAATTAAAATTAAATGAAAATTAAAAATTAGGTTTTTTTAAATTTTTTTAAATTTTTTAAATTTTTAAATTTTAATTTTTTAATTTAATTTAATTTGTTTTTATATTTATTATTATTATTATTATTATTGTTTTTGTTTTTGTTTTTTTTTCAAATTTCAAATTCCAAAATTATTTTACTATTAACACTGTAATTATTATTAATTTATTATGAAATTTAAAATTAGAAATTGTTTTTTAAAATTTTAAAACTTTTATTTTTTAACTATTTATGAACGGTAACTTTATTTTACTATTTACACTATAATTTTTATTAAATTTTTTTAACTTAAAATTTTTGAAATTTTTTTTATATTCCAATTTTTTTTACTATTTATGAACGGTAAAACTTTTTTAATTCAAATTTCAAATTTTTAAATTAATTTACTATTCACGCAAAAAATTTATTTAATTTTTTTTTCTATTCATAAACGGTAAAACCTTTTTTTTAATTCAAATTTAAAATTTCTTAATTATTTTACTATTCACGCTACAATTGTTATTTAAATTATTTTTTACTATTCATGAACGGTAAAATTTTTTTACTTCAAATTTCAAATTTCTAAATTATTTTACACACCACCTCTTCCCCAACTACCTTCTCTCTCGGACAATTCAACATTGCTTCCCCAACTACCTTCTCTATTCATTGGATTGTAGAATGATTCAAAAGGGAAAATATCAACCCAAATCAGAAATCCTCATGAAATGGTTTTGCACACCAATAGAGGATGCAACCTGGGAAAATGAGTGGCGATTCTCTAAGACATACCATGATTTCATCCTTGTGGACAAGGATTCTCAAGCGGGGAAGGGTTGATAGGTGTAGAATGGCATGCGTACCAAGCTGCGCTAAGATAGGTGCATGAGCATGTAGATGCAAGCACACGTGGGTGTAGAGGTTTCCCGTGACGTGCAACTATAACAACATGTGCATAAATGAAGCACGATGGAAGAGGGGACCACTAAAATTGTTAAGGAAGATGCTCACAACATTCCTCTACACACAACCAACCTATCACACATTTCTTCTGTTATCTTTCCTTTAATTAATTGTAAGGCTATATATAGCCGGGAAGCCATGGAAATGGTATAAGAAAAATATTACTATCAGTTCCTCCCTCTCACTGTTCTTCTCTTTCTCTCTCAAAATTACTCTTATCATATAACTAATTCAATTGTCTACAATCTAAATCAATTTGAAAATCTACAACCAATTGGTTGGCTAACTATTAAACATAATGCATATAATCCTATAATATTGTCCTTTCCAAAATGATTTCCTCTCTAAACATATCGATTAATTTCTCACAAAATTGCTTCCCAATGATTCTTGGTCTCCCACTACGTCATTCGATCCCAAGATGCTACCCAAGTTCTACTAGATCTTATGTCCTTCACATGGCATCATAACTCCAAGTAATGAGACTTGACTATTTGCTTCCTTCCAATCCATCTTAACCTTTAAATGTTAAAGTGGACCACCTATCACATGTAAGTGTCTCTCCATCTCAAACTTTGCAACCCACCACTTCATGCACCCATTTCTACCCAATCATCACAAGGCTACAACATGAAAACCATATCTAAAAGCAAGGTTTTGAAGCCCGCAAGGTTTGAAATATTGATCTCAGAAATATCAAAAAATCAATTACTTATTTCTTAAATTAATTTTCTTATTTAGTATATATAAATATAAATACATTTCATATTTATTTTGACCAATAAATTAAAATGTTATAAAATAGATTGTTAAAATATTTAAAATAATTATTCAAATTAATAATTTTTATGATTAATAAAATTAAATAAAAATATTTAATGGTAAATTAATTTTAAAAATAAATAAATTTAATTATAAACGACATATTATCAATATTATTCCACATTTTACCAACAATAATTATATTATTAATTGATATTGTATCGATATTTTCTCGACATCGACATTTTATTGATACAATCGCGTACAAAATGTATCGATACCATTATCTCTAAAATACGAATATTATCGAGACATTATTGACAATGTGAAAGATATTTTCATGGTTGCAAACATGTCCTTGATATAAACACTACCTCCACATATCCTTTCCCCTAATAGAACCATCCACCTTTAAAAAAACTTAAAAAGACTTGTAAGTGGTGTAATTCCATGAGTGAAGAATATGATGTTTTGCTTTGTAATTCTACTAGCTTGGACTCTTGTTTGACTCATGCAACGTTCGTGAAGATCATGCAAATTCCAAGAAAATAGCGGCTATCTGATCACCAAGCTAAAATTTGGCAGCACACTGTTTCCCAATTAATAGTTTAAGAAATGGATTAATTAAGCTAATTATTTTTCACGAGGATGTACTCATTCAACAACATTATATAGATTAAGCCAACATTTTATGCAATGAGGGCTTATGTTTGTAAAATATATAAACCTGCTTTACCTAATCAACGGTCGATTCATCAATTTTCAACCACTACACAAACGGTGAGACATGACGTGAGAGTGAGAATCAAAGAGTACTTAGCATAGCTTTTTTATTTTATTTTAAGATCAAGCAATTTTTGGTAGAATTTGATCATGTGACTTAAAACAATGGAGAAGTGAATACCACCAGACTTAATCGGTGAACAACTTTAGCATAGATATTAATGTTCAATGTGGTTTTATATTATTAAGATCATCAATATTGTGTAGCAAGTCCTGTATGATGCTTTTTAATTTAATTAGAGGTTAATAAGAGTCATTAATATTCTGTTATATGCAACTATAAGGATAAATAGATTTTTTTATAGTTGTTATAATAATATCACTAAATTTTAAATAGTTACAGATCTACTGTCGAACTTCTAAGGGTTATAGTTTATAACTAGTAGTGTTGTAAGGGTTTATAGTACTGTGTAACTTATTATGTTGTGCTTAGCTGTCATTCGGTTTCTAAGTAACCCATAGGAAGAGCTCTTGCTCAGTGTATATACAGAACCCCATGTACTCTTGTAACTAATCAAGAACTGATAGTATTCATTTGCATCTCTGCTTCATTTGTTTATGGTATCAGAGTAGCTGTGTTTTCCTCACAATGTGAGTAATAACAATTCCAGACATAGAGCCAAAGATCCAGTTCGTCACAAGACTATTGATACGATTCCAACAAATTAACTTAATCGGAAGTGAGTTGTCTTGTACCTTTGACAAACTTGATAGGAAGATCAATTGAAGAATCTACATAGTCTTCGAGACCATATGAAGTGATGGTAAAAGAGCATATGCTCTTTCTAGATCAAGAAATTTTTACGATCAAGTTTGATTGTAAAATTGAGATTAACAGGAGGAGAAACTACGGCATATGGAAAAGATCATTGTGAATAATCACTGTGAGAAAAAAAAAAAAATCAGAAGCAAGTGGTGTCGCCATTGTTTTTCTAGAATCGCATATATATAGTGATCTTATGAAAAGCTGGATCTTTTGCGCCGTGTCTCTGGAACTATTGTTACTCACATTTTGAGGAAAACATCAACTATTAATATGTGACCTACAATCAAGATAATTCTGACTACTTCTTCAAGTGCAAGAGTGATGGATCTACGATTTCAGTTGGAAACTCTCAAGAAGGACAATCTCTCAAATGAGGATTTTGTGAAATAAATCAAGATATATTGGTGATTATCATGCTACAATTGGTAAGGCGGTACATAATGTGATCTAATTTTGTATGTTCTTGGAGGCCTAAATTTAGATTACAATTCGTTTGTCTCAAATGTGACTACGTGCATTGATTTCTTGTCCTTAGATCAAGTGCAAAGCATGCTCCTATCTTATTAGCATTATATTAAACAATATTATGATATTAATATTATTGTGATTAAAATAGGAGTTTATTGTGCATATCTTTTGAGAAATATTTTTCCTTAATTTAGTCTTTGTATTTTAGGTATATATATATATATATATATATATATATATATGAACTCAATCTCAACAATATTTTGTAATAAATATACTTATTATTGTGAATGAAAAGGACAAGAGAAATGGTGGGGAATTTGTCTTGGTATCAGAGCTTATGGAGATCCTTGGGCAAACACAT
Organism: Hippophae rhamnoides; assembly: GCA_033030585.1. Taxonomy (NCBI): domain Eukaryota; kingdom Viridiplantae; phylum Streptophyta; class Magnoliopsida; order Rosales; family Elaeagnaceae; genus Hippophae; species Hippophae rhamnoides. The sequence continues at coordinate 46,755,710 of CM065438.1, read as the reverse complement.
TTTTTTTTACAATATTATAGCCCCCACTACAGATCATGGCTGGCAGAACTTTGTCTGGGTAGCAGGCAAGGACCTCGCAGAGGTTGGCGGGTGGGACCGAAGCTGTGAGTGTTGCAGGTGTTTCAGCAATGCAATTGCAACTGCAACAACTTCTTGATTTTTTTAACTTAACCAAAAAAAAAGATCGACTGAATGGTAAGAACAATGACTTTAGTTGGATTATCAATACATGAATATTGAACCATGTGACGTGAGACTTATCTATTTTGAGAAATGTGAGAAAGGTGAAACACAGCCCGGTGGGATTGCTGGATGGAAACATGGAAGAAGCAAACCAAGAGGGGAATGTCGTGTTTCCAAGAGGATTGAAGCTTGACAATGTGCTGTATGTCCCACAATTAACATTCAATTTAATTTCTATGACTCAATTAATCGATGAATAAAATTGCATTGTACAATTCACTAATAATATTTGTGTTATATAGGACCAACCGACGAGGAAGGTGATTGGAGTGGGTGAAAGATTGGATGGACTTTATTTATTCCGTGGTGTTCCTCGAGTTATGGCATCAACGAATAGAATATCTATCAGAGAAAATAGTGAAGATGATTCCGACTGTGAGTCATTCTTGTAGAAACAATAATAAAGCTTATGATGTATGTCCACGTGCAAAGCAACCTAGATCTACTTTTCCCATTAGTACGAATAAAGTTGGTAGGAATTTTGAACTTTTTCATTTGTATTTGTGGGGGCTTTACAAGGCTTGTTCTTCGTGTGGGGATAGCTATTTTTTGACAATAGTAGATGATTTTTCAAGAGGATTTTGGGTATATTTACTATGCAATAAAATGGAAGTTGAATCTATGTTTCTTAATTTTGTTACTATAGTTGAATGAAAATTTGAACAAGTGATAAAATGTGTGAGAAGTGACAATAGGACATAATTTAATTCTTTGCATGTTTATTTTCAAAATAATGGAATTATTTTTTAGACTTCTTATTTTGGGACTCCCAAACATAATGGAAGGGTTGAGTGAAAACACCAACACATTTTAAATGTGGCTAGAGCATTAAGATTTAAATGTGGCAGCATGTCACTTGATTAATAGAACACCCTCTACTTTACTTAAGACTAAATTGCCATATGAAATGTTGTTTGGGAAAGTTCCTTCTTATTAAGCTATTTGTGTATTTGGTTGCCTTTGCTATGCCAATAATCAACGACACAAAGGTGATAAATTTGCAAGTGGGAGCTATAAGTGTATCATTGTTGGCTATCCATTTGGGAAGAAAGGTTGGAAATTGTATTATTTATAAACACATAAGTACTTTGTATCAAAGGATGTGAAGTTATTTGAGAAATAATTTCCTTTTACGACAAACCAACCACGGAATGTGGTGACTCCTATGCTGGCAAACAATGAGGATGGGGCATGGAGTGAAGATCAGGGTGCCGATGAGTGTGTTGTATGCATTGAATTTTTGGCTAGTTTTCCTTACCCTAGCTCACCTTCAACTTATATATTTTGCTTCCCCACCGTATTCTCCAGCCCTTCATCACGATGGGGAAGCAAGGTATACAAGTTGAAGGTGAGCTAGGGTGAGGAAAACTAGCCAAAAATTCTTCAACACGGTATTGTGATTTTTTTACTCCTACTATACAAAAAATAAGTCCTTATGAGAATTCATTAGCTACTTCATCTTCCTCAGGTACAACCTATCCTATAACATATTTTATGAATTATGAACGTTTTTCTGTGATACATAGGAGTTTTCTTGTAGCAGTGACAGTGGGACATGAGCCAAAGTATTTTAAAGAATAAATGAAAGACTCAGGATGCTGAGATACGATGAGTAAGGATATAAGAGCCCTTGAAGACAATAAGACTTTGGTAATGAAGACTCTTCCACCCGGAAAGAAAGCACTAGGGAGCTAGTGGATATATAAAATTAAGTATAAGTCTGATGGCAGCATAGAGAAACTCAAAGCAAGACTTGTGATCTATGGCAATCATCAGGTGGAAGGAATTGACTATAACGAGACATTTTCCCCTATGGAAAAAATGGTGACATTTCGTATTTTTCTTGTAATTGTTGCTGTTAAAAATTGGGAGATACATCAAATGAATGTTCATAATGCTTTCCTTCATGGTGACTTAAGTGAGGAGGTTTATATGAAGGTTCCTCCAGGTTTCAAGAATACAAATCCTAACATGGTTTGTAGGTTGAAAACGTCATTGTATGGTCTGAAACAAGCTCCCCAATGTTTGTTTGGAAAACTGTTAACAACGTTGAAGAATTATGGATTTGTGTAATCCTATTTAGATTATTCGTTATTTGGGTTGTGCAGGGGAAGAACTCATATCATATGTTAGTTTATGTTGATGACTTGATTATTGCATGGAATGATAAGGTTGCATTGATAACTTTTAAAGATTATCTTGGCAGGTGATTTCATATGAAGGATTTGGGAGTTTTGAAATATTTTTTATGGCTAGAGATAGTCCGTAATCTAGAAGAAATTTTTCTTTGCCAAAGAAAATACATACTTGAGATAATTTCTGAAATAGGTTTATTGGGTGCAAAGCCTGGGGCATTTCCTATGGAACAAAATCATAGTTTGACCCTTGCTAAGGGCGAATTCCTTGCAGATATGGCACCATATAGGGGACTTGTAGGGAGATTGATTTACTTGTCTATGACAAGACCTGATCTAGCATATTCGGTTCATATTTTGTCCCAATTTATGGAAAAACCTCGTGAGGACCATTTGGAGACGGCTCTCAGGGTCGTGAGATATTTAAAGAAGACTCTAAGGCAAGGGATTTTGCTTCGTGCTGATAGTGACATAAGTCTAGAAGGGTGGTGTGACTCAGATTGGGCTAGTTGTCCACTTACATGGTGTTCCTTGACAAGATGGTTCGTGTTACTTAGTTGTTCTCCTGTGTCGTGGATGACAAAGAAGCAACAAACAGTGTCTAGATCATCTGTAGAGGTTGAGTATAGATGAATGGCGGTAACAGTGTGTGAGTTAAAGTGGCTATACAACTTTTAGGTGACTTAGGTATGCAACATCTAAAGCATATGAAGTTGTATTATGATAGTCATTCGGTGTTGTACATTTTTCAAAATCCAGTTTTTCACGAAAGAAAAAAGCATATAGAGGCTGACTATCATTTTGTTCAAGATGCGGTGACTGAAGGGATGATTTTTCTACCATATGTTTCCACTAGTGTTCAATTGGCCGACATCTTTACAAAAGCATTGGGGAAAGCCAAATTTGAGTTTCTACTTTGCAAGTTGAGCATTCGAGATCTTCACACTCCAACTTGAGGGGATATTACGATATTAATATTATTGTGACTAAAATAAGAGTTTATTATGCATATCTTTTGAGAAATATTATCCCTTAATTTAGTATTTGACTAAAATAGAAGTTTATTGTGCATATCTTTTGAGAAATATTTTTCCTTAGTTTAGTCTTTGTATTTTAGGTAAATATATCTTTGTGATTAAAAGGATATTTAGGAGATAAACTCTCGGCAATATTTTGTAATATATATACTTCATTATTGTGAATGAAAAGGAAAAGAGAAATTGGTGGAGAATTTTTCTAACAACAATATAATTATGGTAATTATTTTGCTTGGGCTCACCCGACAAATCTTGATAACTTGTCTCTTCGTGAACAGTCTAGTAATTCCTCTCATGGTGACTTTTCTTCTTGTGCAAGTTGGAATTTACAAGATTTTCTTGCATATAACAATAAATCTAGTGGAAAGATACCTAATCAAGGATCTGTTGTTAAAGACAAGCAAACTGGATTGCTCCTAAAGTATAGTGCAAGATATGTGGCAAGCAAAGTCATCCAGCCAAAAGTGCTTCTTACTTTTTGATATTCTCACTGTTAAGCTTTAGATGGTCAACATATTTGTAGTTCTCCATCAAACTATGCATGCCTCTATTGGATCAGGTAGTCCTAGTATAACAAGCTAGTCATTGGACTCAACTAATCTTGAAAACGGTATGACCTATTCTAGCTTCAATTCTATTATAGTATGAAATCATGACCAAATTTTTCATTCTCATATATCCACTAGTTTAATAATCAACTTGTCCTTTAATAATGTCTTACACACCTAATGTTTCTCATAATCTTGTGTTTGTCCATCAATTGTGTAAAGACACTAATCCACTAGTTTAATTTCATTCTTTTTCCTTTTGTGTGTAGAAGGAGCACACATAAAGAGTGTTGGATTAGTGTCATTAATACATATATTGGTATATCAATTCCTATATATTTACAATGAATGAGTGTTCTTTGTGCATTTTCTTTTTTTATTTTGTGTTATTCAGGTGATTTGGGTTGCATTGAGCAAAAAGAAAAAAAATGTGTTAAGAGCAAAAACAGTGGATTCAATTGAAGATTAACTAAGTGTGTAAGGAAAGAATAGTAATGGTTGATTGATTGATTGATTGATAATGGTATTGATCGATCAAGCTTCACTCGAGTTTCCTTGGTTTGGAAATCACAATTGGATACATTGAGAAGCTAGTTAGTACACAAATTTAATTATTTTTTAGCACCAACTTCTAATCCTAGCCATTGGGTCAATCCTAATCAAATCAAATTTAAAATACACAATATAAACAGCTAAAGAACTCATTAATCTTGCACAATTTTTACAAGGACAAGAGAGATCAAGACCACATATAAAGCAAACTTTTGAAGGAGATTGACAAGAAAGGAATGAAGATTGGAAAGTGGGTTATTTTGGCTTCATCATCTACGATTTCGAAGCTTTTTTTAATTATTTCTTCTCTTCTTACTTTCCATAATTGTAATGTTGATTCATTTAGAATCCAATTCTAGCTAAACTTCTAATGTGATTATGGGTAATTTCAAGCCCTAGACAATGCTTTAATTAATTTAATTCCATGAACAGTTATAATTTCAATTCTTAATTCTTGATGTGTTCAATTCTAGATTTATATGCCATGACTATACGTGCAATAAATTAGGGTAATTAGCTAGTTTGTTACATGAATATGTTTATATCTAGTCTAAGATGTTAGTATATAATTGCTACAATTCTTATTCGATGTGGTTGTTGTGGCTGCTATCATAAGTAGGATTGAATACCTTTACTAAAGGTTGAATTATTATTCTAATCTTGCCTAGTTTAGTTATCATAATTTTAGTTATTAATGCAATAAATGAATTAAATCTAATAAGTGTACCTTTAATTTGTTCAAGATTTGTATTGGTTAATAAGCGAACCTTAAATCAATTACATGGTAAAAAAAGATGAAAATCTTAAGCCGACCTAGATTTTCAAAGCTAAAGTTAAGAACTCAAGAATGGTTTCAAATTATGAAATTAATTTAGAACTTAAGAATTTAATTTACATTCATGAAATGCTTAATAAAATTATAGGTTAATGCTGGGGATAATCCCATAATCACATATTTAATGGAGATCAAGGTGTTGACCAAATTGTTGTTCCCAAATATTCTCAATATTCTTTGCAAGGAATTGGCAGTCCAATGACTAGGTTAAAGACAAAGGGGATGAAGGAAGCTTTGCAAGGCTTGATCATAGAAGTGCAATACAAAGAGGCTATGCTAGAAGATTCTAAAACTAAATTCGATGATTCCAAAGCTTCACCAAGGATGGTTTATTACCTTTTTATGCAAGGAACATATTTGGTAGATCAATTTGGGAGCAAGGATTGATTTAGGAAGTAATTTTTTTTAGTTAATTGTGGACTTTTATGTTTCATTTTTCATAAGTCTTTTAATCTTTTATTTTCTTAAGGTTGGATTAGTTCGTTTAGGGTTTTCTTTAGGGATTGAATTGGTGCCTAGAATTTTCTTTAGGGATTGAATTGGTGCCTAGGGTTTTCTTTAGGGATTGAATTGGGACCTAGGGTTTTCTTTAGGGTGAATTGATGCCTAGGATTTTTGATGAAGGTTTCTTGCTTATAAAAATAAGCCACTATGTAATTTGGACGGAGATCATATTTCATTAATAAAAGTTTATTTCAAAAAGCTTCTTGCTTTGCCTTCTTGTGTTCTTGATTGAATACTTGAATTGGACTTATCAAAGGGAGTGATCATCCTTTTTGGTGTCTCAAGGTTAGGTTTTTAAGGACTTTGTTTCCTTAGGGTTCTAATCCAATCATAACAAAGGTTAGGGTTTTAAGGACTTTGTTTTCTTAGGGTTCTAATCTAATCATCTTCAACACATTTCGAGCAAATTAATTGTTCCTATTCCTATGAGGTTGTGGGTTCCTATAGTTCTTAGCCTAGAGGGTCCACATCAATATCTCTTATAATACTATTTAAATTACTTTATGTTTTTATGTTATTTTTTCTCAAAAATAGTTCAAAACCTCATTTTATTAATTATTTTAACTCACTAGCAGACTAATAAATAGTAGTAGAAATTTTCACCAATCCTTAAGTGTATGACAACCCTAGTTCTTAAAATTACTTATCACTTATACATAATCACATACACTTGCATATTCTAAATCATATTAGATTTTTAGAGCCGTTGATGGGATTGACTTTGCGATTTCCCCACTAAATATTAGTTTAATTTTATTTTATTTCTTTTAGGCTTGAGCTACGTCACATGACGTTTCCAACCACACCATGCTCTATTATGCTTCCCTTATTTTCTTGTATCATTTTTTAATGGTTTGGAGCATTACAATGGAGTTCTTCAAGTGTAATTATTCAAGTATTGATCAATTTTATCTTTTAAAGCTAAAATACCTAAAAAATAATAAAATATACCCGTAATTCCAAAAAGACAGTTTTGTATAAAATAATAGTTAAACTAAGTGAATACAAATCTTTTTAATTATTAAATATGCATAAAATCACAATATATTGAGTGCTTTTCAGCACTCATCATTGAACTTACAAGCCTAGCCACAATACAACCAATTGAAAGATCTTTTTCTTTTAGGAAATACTTTTGGTAAGTGGAGAGAAAATTCTAAGGAAAATCCTATAGTATCCAAATCAAGTTTAAGAGGACTAGTAGTGATCCATAAGGTTGAATGATATAATAAGCTAGTTTAAGTTACAAGACTCAACTATTCCTAGTGAATGTGAAATCATGCAAACACTTTAAGCAGTCTTTATAAGGGAGATAGAACTAAGGAATGACTAAAGTCTATACAGTGTGGACATTAAAATTTGAGATCATAGTATTGCTAAGCTATTGAGTTAATGCTATGATGATTATTATTATTTTTTTGCCTTTGCCTTTGCTCAAGTACTAGCAAATAGTAGGCATAGGGTAGTTTAATCGGTATGATTTTATACATATATGTTTACATAAATTATCACATATTTATAATGAATTAATGTTATTTTTCATTTTATATGTTTAGTTTGTGTTATATAGGTGATTAAGGTCAATTGAGAAAAAAAGAGGCAAAACAATGTTGATCAATAGATCGAGATATAGCTAGATTGATCTAGCATTGATTGAGCTTCACTTGAGTTCTCTCAAGTTGGATAATGTAATTATTCGATCAATCAAGAAGTCCAATCAACACACAAATTTAATTATTTTTCAACACCAACTTCTAATCATAGCCATTGGATTGATCCTAATCTAATCCTAATAAAAATAGATTAAAAATACATAATATAAGTAGCTAAAGAATCTCACACAATTACTACAAGTAACAAGAGATCAAGATCACATCTAAAGAAAAATTTTGATGGAGGTTGACAAGAAATGATCAAAGATTGGAGAGTGGAAAGTAGGGCTATTTTGGCTCATCATCCATTATTCCTAAGTTATTTGTATTATTTCTTCTCTTCTTATTCTCCATGTTTATAATGTTGATTCATTTAGAATCCATGTTTAGCTAAACTTATAATGTAATTATGTGAAATCCCAAGGCCTAAACTATATTTTAATTAATTTAATGTCATGAACAATTTTAATTTCATTATTGATTCTTGATGTGTTCAAATTTATATTTAAGTTCAATGAGTATGCATGTTATTAATTAGGATGAACAACTAATTTGTTGTATGACTATGTTTATAACTAGTCTAAGATGTTAGTATTTAATCGCTACAATTCTTATTCGAAGTGATTCTATGTGGCTATTGTCACAAGTAATATTGAATAACTTTGCTAAAGGTTGAACAATGGTTCGAATCTTACCTAGTTTAGTTATCATCTTTTTAGATCTTAATGCAATGAATGAATTAAATCTATTAAGTATACCTCTACGTTGTTTGGGATTTAGGTTGGTTAATAGGCAGACATTTAATCAATTATACTTAAGAAAAGGTGGGAAATCTTAAGTAGACCTAGATTTCCAAAGTTATAATTAAGAACTTAAGAATGGTTTTAAATTATGAAAGTAATTAAGAGCTCAAGAATTTAATTTACATTCATGACATGTTTGATAAAATTATAGGCTAGTGGTGAGGACAATCCCATAATCACGTATCTATCATAATTCTTTTGCAAATTATTTTATTGCTTTATGTTATTTTTTTCAAAAATAATTCAAAATCCCCTTTTGCTACTTTAATTAACTCATTAACAAACTATTAAGTAGTAGTATAAAATATCATTGATCCTCATGAGTATGACAACATTAGCTATTAAAATTAATTATCACTTATATATGATCGTGTATATTTTCATGTTCTAAGTCATGTCACCGATCAAAGGTAAGGGTGAGGAAGGTTTGTGAAATCTAAAAGCTACACATGTACTTAATAATAGTAATACTTCTCATGTTTTTCCTTCTTTTGTTCATAATTCTTCTTATAAGTCAACTAAATTTGTTTGTCTTTGGCATAAAATCCTTGCACATCCATTTTATGTAGTTTTTGAAAAGCTTAATATGGCTTCTCTACTTGATTATGACATATGTTGCCTAATAAAATTATGTGCAAAGTATGTCCTCTTATTAATGCACACAAAGCTCCTTATACTTCTAAACATATAGTGTTTGTTGCTTCTTTTAATTTACTTTACTTGGACCTTTGGACCTCACATGTGGTTGCTAGTAGTGGTGAAAAGTCAATTAAAATTCATCAAAGCAGTCTCAATTTGCCTAAATGTAAATTATAATAGCCAATAAATAAGGTCTTAAGTCAAACCTTTTACATCTGAACTGTCTATGAAATGTCTTTATGTCTTTTCCCCAATTAACTTGAATATCGTAATTAGAAAGTGAATGAAAAGTGGGGGTGAGCTTAAAGCTCAGTAGGAGTCTACTCTAAAGTATTATTATAACAAACAAGTATTCATGATGCATGCTCTTTATTAATAAATTTCATCAATGAAAGTAATCATCATTAGTATACATTGTGGGAATATTTTAGTAATAACACTCAGGTATACCTATACTTCCTCAATTATGGGGGACTAAGGGAGTGTACATTCTAGGTATCTCAATGCATACTTATACAATATAAAATATAATATGCAATGTAAATTCAATGCATGATATGCAAACCCATATATAGTAGTCACCAAAATACATGGGCACATGTGTGGTCCAACTTTCAGACGCATGTGGGACCACCTCCGACCCCATGTATGATCATAATACATGTCATATATATTGGTCAAATCAATGTCATATGGGCCCCCACCTATGGCCTTTGAAACACAATGGGATTCCAACTCCAAGCCCCATGTACGATCAAGAATCTGAGGCACCATAGATGAAAAAACCCTGAGAATACATATGTATGCAATGCACACCTGTAGCCTATGGAAAAATAATCTGCTACAACCAGTAGCCCATGGTTACCATACCTTGCAATATAACATATCGGTATACTCCCCACGTATAAAATCATTCTCATGATGCATGTATAAAATTCTTAGATGCCATGCAATATTTTCAATGCTAATTTCATATCAAAATTTATACACATTTTATATCAACTTCATATCATGTTTGCATATAAAATATTTATAACGAGCATTTGACTACAACAACATTCATAACATTATTTATGAAATCATGCCATCTGGTTTCCATTTTATTCATAACATATGATGCATAAAATTCTTATTTATAAAAATAATGCATGAATTAAAAGCTAGAGTAGAAGCCCTTGCCTTGAAACTTGACCCAAACACTCAGATATTTATATCTCTAAAATGTTCTCTAAAATGTAACACAAAACCTGAACACTTTAGAGAGATAAAGTTTAAAGAGAGAGGGAGGAGAGGGAAAAATGGTATGCGATAAAAGGGGTGAGGTAAGGCCACATTTATAGAACAAATTGTTGCTTGTTGAGCACCCTTGTTAAGGGTCTAATGAAGGGTCCGATGAGTGTTCAGCAAGGGTCCGATGAGTGTCTGACAAGGTTTGATTAGGGGCTTGGTGAGGCACATAAAAATTTCTTAATTATTCCCATTCAATATGATTTTTCACACAAAAACTTTCCTATGCGTCCTTATACTTTAAAATATTATTTTAAAATTATTTTTTGGATACTTTAACTATTTATAATGAATTTTTGGGGTTTTACAAAGGATGAGGCATGTACTGTGTTTGAAACTTTTATTTTTATGATTGAGAGGAACTTTAATTAATCACAAGATAATAAGTGTTCAAAATGATAGGGGTGGGGAGTTTAATGATTTGGATTTTCTTTTTACCATATTGCCCTTATTTCTTAAACATGTTTTAACTGATTTTATGGACAATATGGTAATTACACTATAACCAAATTTACTTCAAAATAATATATAAATATAAAGCTAAGCACACTTTTAGAAAGAACCACACAAGAGCTTAATTGTGCTTATTCTCTTCATCTTATTCTCTCTCTTGTTTTGCAAGTATAAGATCATAATTCTTTAGGCATCTTCATTTTGTTAATCAATCAAATATTAATTCTTGGTTTGATTATTAATTTTTAAAGAAGTTAAATTTATCAAACCTATGCTTAAACTAATTATTCTAGGGTTGCTAGTTGATTTTTATTTATCTAATATATTTAAAAAATAAAATAATTAGGATTGTTTATTATTGAATCTACTCAAGGACACACACTTCTACTTGTGTTTATGTATTAATATTCAAGGTGACAGTAGTACAGGTTAATTTTACTCATGGGACTTGACTTTGTCGAAATACTAGTCTAGATCCAAATGCCTATCTCGTAGAGGCTATGATCAAAACAACGGCTTGTAGGTAGGTCACTTGGGCGCATAACTTGGGTGGGTAGTTTGAGTCTTAACCTTGTAACTGTATACTTATTTTTCCTAGGGGATAGTTTGGTGGTTCGGTGGATCAATGCTTGTCCTCTTAGGTCATTGGTCTGGCCTAGGTTATTTTCACCTAAAAATCTTATGTGTCGATATTTTATTTCTACATTACTTTGCATACACGTGATTGGTTGTTTAGCCGCTTACGAAATTTTAATTTACCATACTTTTGCTAACTATATATTTAGATCCATAACTAAATGAACTGTCTTTTGGTATGAGAGCATGTCACTAGATATACCTAGTGTGCCTATGACCTTGTTATAGATTATCTTATCGGGGATGATAGCTCAAATGTTGAGGAATTAATATACTCTTTTATTTCTTATTATAATGTTAACAAATTTCTAGAACTATTTTCTAAAGGTGCTAGAGCCATAAAAAGGAATTATAGTTTAAAAGAAGAAAATAATATTTTACAAGATTAGAATAATGCCTTAAACTTTAATCTTGTAGGTTTGAAAAAAGAAAATAACAACCTTGTAATTGATAAAGAAAAACTGGTGCATAAGCTAAAAAAATCTATGGAAGATATAAAAAGGCTAACAATTGGAGATAAAAGGTTTAACAAGATTCAGAATTATGGTTAACCCGTTGGAGACAAGAAAGTACTAGGCTATGTGGATAAGGATTCTACACCATCATCTTCAAAAATTATTGAGTTTGTAAAGCCCTTCAACCCTTTTCCTTCACAAAATACAAATACAACTTCAACATAAAAGACTAATATTGTAAGACATTCTAATCCTAATCCTAATGTTACTCTTTATACACAAAGAACAGTTGCATCTGTTATTGAAAAATCTATAAAGTTTGTGCATGTATGTCATCAATGTGATGGGAAAGGTCATAAGTGTAGAGTTTTGATGAATTCTTCTAAATCTAATAGCACTTTGCATACTTCACATAGTAGGATTCATAACCATAATACATCTATACATGTTGCATTATATTCTAGGATGAATAGAAATTGTAAGAACATGTTCAAAAATTCTACTATAAAGCATAAAGTTATTGGTTCAAATAGGCAAGTAAAATTCAACACTCGTAATTCTAGGACTAATTACCATCATCCTATCATTCATATGGCATTTTAATTTAGGATGATGAATGAGAAATCTAGAGGTAAGTCCAAGAATATTCCTATGAAAACAAAGGCAGCTCATTTCCAACCCAAAGATATAAAGAAAACAAAATTCAAGAAAGTATGGGTTAGGAAAGATTGTCTCTTTTTGGTCACCTGACCATCATTCTTTATTGTTTTACCTAGATGCTTTTTTTTGAGTTCTTAATTTCCCCAAAGTAAAAATATTTATTTTGATTGTTTGTTCTTATTTTTATTTATGTTTCTTAGTTTTTTTAAAAAAGATAAAAAAAATTAAAAAAATAGGAAGTAGAAGACATGCTTTAACATTGACATGATCATTACATAATCCATTCATATTTATTTTTATTGGTTACACATTATACAATGGATATTTTTACTTCTTCATTTACATATTTTCACATCTGGTGATCGATGTTGACAAAAACTTACTCACACTCTTACTGGACACATAAAATCATACAGATATAAATCTATTTAATCAATTAAAGTACATTAAATCATGGTAATCTTAATTCTTTTTAAGCACTCATCAATGATGCCTATAATTTACCATAACATTGTTGGCAGCTTGGTAATCAACACATATTTGACTCGATCCATCCTTCTTAGGCACAAGTAACACTAGAATTGCACACAAGCTCAAGCTTTTCCTTAGTAGACCTTTAGTTAAGTACTCTTCAACCTTCCATTGAATCTCTTTGGTGTCTTATAGGTTTGTTCTATAGGTTGGTCAATTCATAAGGGATGCTCCAGGAATGAAGTCAATTTGATGCTCAATTCCTCTATTTAGTGGCACACTATCAAGTATCTCTTCACGAAATACATTTTCAAATTCCTGTAACAAATAAATTGTAACACTAGGAAAAGAATAATTAAAGTCATTTGTAAAAACATTAGCCTAATTGAACAAAAGTACAAGTATGGGCCATTGTGCAAAAATACCTATTTTGACATGACTTGCCCTAGCATAGAAACTCACATTATTTTTCTCTCTATCTTGTTCACTCTTTTATTTTCTCTCACTCTTCTTTCTTTCTTTTTTTCTTTTTTGCTCTTTTCTTTTTTGTTACTCTTCTCTATTTCTTTCTTTTTCTCTCTTTTTCATTTGCCTCATACTTCTCCCCCTCTTTTTCTTTTCCACTCTTCTCTTTTTCGTTTGTCATTTTCAATTTGACTTTGAAAGCATCCATGACCCAATATACAACCAATGTAAAGAGATACAAACTCAAAAAGGACTTCGCCTTAACTTGTACAAACAAGAATATAAACACGTATACAAATCAAGCAACAAAATCATAGATAATATAATATCAAAAGGAAGATAATTTGAATAATAGACATTATATATCAAAGTAAAAAAGAAAGTAAACATAAATGTTTTCTAACCAGAGTTTATGCTTCAATATGTTGCAACATATACACACCAAACTCTGATTATACTAACTCAATATGTGATCACGCATTACACTTGATGTAGCGAGGTAAACCCATATAGATACTATATCTTTATGGTAGCACCCTCTGGTTGCTTAAGGCAACCACTCAGTAGCAAATAATTCACAAAACAGTAAATAAGTTACAACACTAATAGATATTAAAACCATTATTACCTTTATTAGCCAAGACCTCCATCCAAACTACCTACTACTACTATTCACTTACTACTTTTGCAATGAATTAGGTCAACACATGAACCCAGTTGTCCTCCACAGCTAACTCAATATAATGTGATGCGATTGGAAACCACATATGAAGTAATTGGAAGTGAACAACTCGCACTCTCAAGGGACACATAGTCCAATACTAATATCCAATCGCATACGAGAGATACACAATCAAACCACGTACTCACACTGATGATGATTTGATAACTAAACTCAAAAAAATAACCAACAATCAAATTGAGCTCTCCAAAATGATTTCAAAAATATATATAAATCTCAGTATGAATTTTGAAAGAGTTTCGACACTAAAAACATGGGTGAAGAGAAGAGAAATGAGTGGGGTATTTATAAAGCTCAAAATGTACACCTTACTTGCCACCTTCCCAAGGGTGGTGGTGAGGGTTGTGGTGAGCTTGGTGGTAAGGTACTAAAAATTTGCAATTTTTCATTTCCAAAAATGTTGAGTACTAGCCATAAAAACTCGCACTAGAAATACGCCAAAAATCACAAGTAAAAATGTTGGCTCACTCACATGCTTACTAATTGATAACCAACACTCTACCTAGCACATACACTACCAGAACTAACCTCATGGTGTGTAGTGAGGCATAGTATCAAGTAAAATAGTTAAAGCACCATGCAAGATAAAGAAACAAGTACAAAAGTATCAATATGTATGAACAAGAAAATAGGACACATGTAGACAGCAACTCAAGCCTTATAGATCACCCAAAAAATTTGTGAGGCACAAAAGAACTTGTAGATAGTCTCTAACTTAGGTAAGCATGAGGTGTATATGGAACTTGCGTTCTATTTTTTTTATAGCTTTGAAAAAATTATGACAAGTCTTCCATATAAGCAAGACGAGGCAAGTTTTTAAGCCAAATTTATTTCTTTTTTCTTTGTGCCTTAGGTGCATAATACATCTTACTTGAGCATGCTCATATAAGCCATAGTAGCTAAATCTTGATAAAGAAGATGGGCAAGATATAGATGGAGGAGTCTGAGTTGTACTCCTCATAAATCTAGAACACTACTTAGCAATATGGCCAGCAATGCGACAACAATAACAAGTGCAAATAATGAAGGTGGGAAAATGGGTCCTTGACTCTGAGGAGTAATACTAAAAGGAGAAGAAAAGGAAGCACTCATATTAAGTTTCGTATGAGGATGAGAGTTCAATTTCTCGAGTGGGGTCTTAAATACCCAAGAATATTGGGGACATGTGGAAATGATAATAGGTAGAGGTAGTAAACCACTACTTGAGTGATGGGAAGTGCTAGAATTATGTGAATGGTTCACCTTGATAGTGGCAGACTTTAACTTTTATTCTTTATTGAAACCTATAAAATTTGAAACCCCATCACTATACCCAATTCCATGCTTTTCCCCAAAAAACTTGACAATGCTAATCATTTCATTTAATATTTTTGAATCCATAGTTATTCTATCGATAGCAATGGTTGAGTGTTCCAGCTACTTCTCATGTATGCTAAATTTTTATTTCAAGGCCAAAACAAAGTCTTCCTTTTCAATGAGAAAGGATTCAAGATAAGAGGTTGAATTACTAAGAATCTCGACTCTCTTATGTAGTTGCTCAATCTTTGCAACATTTTTTAGTAAAAAAGTCAGTCAAATGATCCTTTGAACCCTCAGAAAAATTATCTATGTTTTTAATGGTTCAATTTCATTCTTAAAATTAGGAGTAGGCATATAACTCACCAAATATTAAGTACCTTTACCACAAGTAGGAACCATCAATTGTTTCTTAAGCTTTTCAACTTCCTCATGATTTGCATTAAACTTTCCTTGCAAATCATCATACTTTTTTTGGATGACCTCACACCTGCTTGTGAGATCATGTTGTTGTTAATCAATATAGGACTTCCTTTCCTCTAAAGCTTTCTTTAAAGCATAAATATTTCCTTCTTTTTCATCAAGGCTTTTAATAGCCTTTGTCTTATCCTTTTCAAACTTGACATGCTCCAATAGTAGAACATTGTAGTTATCAAGAAATTCATCTTACTCTTTTTCATCTTCATCTTTATCATCTTCAACAATCACTTCTTGAACTTTTGAGATAGTCATCGAAGGAGTAATGATCCTACTACAGGAAATAAAAACCATAAAATTAGTATCATCTTCATCACCACTATTGATACTATCCAAAATAGTGACATAAGCTTTTGTTGCACACTTTTTTGTGTGATTTTATTTCTAAAGGTAATTCGCAACATGTGTTGGCTTCCCATGGTCAAAATATTTGATCTTGTTTAAGTGGCCTTTGTTGGGTTTCTCAAATTATCTATTTGGATTATCATAAATTTTAATTGATTTTGAGCTCCTTGAGCTCACGTTTTATTTTCCAAAACCTCCAAAAAAGGATCTCTTCTTTCTAAAATATTTGGTGAATCTCTAGATAAGAAATTTCATTTCTTCCTCATTGCAATTAGAGTCATCATCATCCACAACTAATGCATTAACATTTTTACTGTGACCACTACCTTGGGTTGACTTTAGAGACAAGCTCTTTCCCTTCTCAAAAATAAATTGCTTGTTTCATGGCAACAAGTGATGCAGTTTGAAGACTTACGGGTCACTAATTACCTCATTTAGAGTAAGCTCACCTGGTTTATACATAGACTCAAGTACTATAACTTTATCATGAAACCTATAAGGTAGACTAGTGATGATCTTTTCAATCCATTTTTCTTCATTAATGAGTTACCTAGGTTGTGTGAAAAACTAACTATATTTGAGAATCGTCTATAGAACTTATCAAAGGTCTAGTCCTCCTACATGATGCATAGTTCAAAGTCTATTTAATATCAGAATTCTAGATCTCTTTATAGCAGATGCATCCTCATAAGTAGTTTGTAGAATATTCCAAGCTTTCTTCGATGATGTCCAACTTTGAAACCTTCTTCAGTCATCCTGTGTCACATCTTGGATGATAGTATACAAACCCTTATTGCTCCATTTGGACTCTTTACATTATTCCTTAGTCCACTCTATCATAATTTTTGGAATCATAGTATTATTGGGTAGGGTTTTGGTTGGTTGAGTCCAGCCATTCTCAACAAGAAACCATACATGGTCTCCATGAGGCCATAAGAAGGCCTTCATTTGTAATTTCCAATAGGGATATTTTATCCCATTGAAAAGTGGAGGTCTCCTTACATTACCTTCTTCTCCTGACTCCATTAAAGACAAAGTGAGTTAGCAGAATAACACAAAGGGATTAAGCCCAAAAGGGTGCATCTACTCTAATACCAATAGAAAGAGTCCATAACCCAGTATACAACTGGGGTAAGGAGATACAAACTCCTAAAGAACTTTTCCCTAACTCACATGAACAAGAATATAAACACTTATGCAAGTCATGCAGCAAAATCATAGATAGTGTAATATCAAAAACTAGATAACTTTAATAATACATATTATATATTAAAGAAAAAATAAATTAAACACAAATGCTTTCTAATTATAATTACACTTTAATATGTTACATCATATACATAACAAACTCATATTATACTAGGTCAATATGTGATCATTTATTACACTCTATACAATGAGGTAAACCTATATAGAGACCATATCTATATGGTAACATCCTTGAGTTGTTTAAGACAACCACTCAGTTGTAAATAATTCACTAAATAGTAAACAAGTTACAACACTAATAGATAGCAAAACCACTATTACTTGTATCAAGTAGGATCTTTACCAAAATTGCCTATTTTTTCTATTTACGTACTACTTCTACATCAACCAGGTTCGACACATGAACCAATATATCCTCTACAACCAACACCACCCAATGAGATATGATTGGAAATCACAAATCGAGTAACTGGGATTGAACAACTCACACTCTCAAGGGACACACAATCCAATACTAATATCAAATCATGTATGGGAGACATACAGTCAAACCACATACTCACACCGATAAAACTTCAATAGCCAGACTCAAAAAATGACTCATACTTGATTTAAGCTCTCTAAAATGATTTCAAAAATATATATAAATCTTAGTATGAATTTTGGTAGAGTTTTGGTACTAAAAATGTGGGTGAAGAGAAGAAATGAGTGGGATGTTTATAGGGATCAAAATGAACACCTCACCATCCACCTTGCCAACCATCTAGTCAAGGGTGGTGGTAAGGGTAATGGTGAGCTTGGTCGTGATCTTGGTGGCGATGTGCTAAAAATTTTCATTTTTTGTTTCCAAAAATGCCAAGTACTATCCATAAATACCCATACCCAAAACATGCCAAAAACCACAAGTACAAATGTCATCTCACCTGCACGATCACTCACTAAAAAGTAAGACTCTACCTAGCATGCAATTTATGAAAACCAACCCCGTGGTATGTGTAAACATGCTTGCATACATAGTGTACCTAACTATTTTCATGTATGAATTACTAATCTATAGTAACCAACCTTACATAAAAGAAGATAAATACACTAAGTAAAATAAAACAAACACTATGTTTTGTACATAAGAAACCAACACACAAACATGAGTATAATGGAATTTACAGCCTTCAAAGACTTGTTTAGGAGTAAGTGGTACAAGTGCAATATTTTTTTTCATCTTTTACAAAAGAGTAATAGCTCCTATACTCGTCATGTATAACCCTCCAATCATATTGCGAACAAGATATGCCCAGCTTTCATTAGAACCACATCACACATCACTTCATCTTTCTATTTTCCAATAGAAAAAGATATAGTACTTTCCTATTAACCCTTCTTCTCAATCATTCAACCATTGCAGCTTATAAGGCATAGGGTGTTTAACCATAAGCAATCCTAGCTTCTCAACTAGGGTGGTACTACCTACATTAGTATAGCTTCCCCCATAAATAATGACATTACAAACCTTATTATTCACATGACATCTTATGTGAAATATGTTTTCTCTTTGTTGTTCCATGTCATCTTCTTTAATTTGAACACTTAAAGATCTCCTTATCAAAAGTGCTTCACCATCCACCGTTCCTATTTCTTCATCACTAGCATCCTCTAGTGGTGGCATTCCTTCATCTTTACTCTCATCATCAATTACCACCTCCCCATCTACTTATGTGATCATTTCTCTTTTGTTTGAACATTGAGAGGCTATATGACCCCGACCAATACAATGAAAACACTTAATATCATGATTACGATTTGGGTTTTCAACCTTACCTATTTCCACCTCCTTTATTTTGAAAGGTTCAGTCTAGGCTTGGAACTTGATCCTTCATCCTTTTTCTAGTTTCATTTCCAAAGGGTAGTAGGGTTCAATTTCAATGTAGTAGGACTTGATTTTTTTGGTAGTGTATGGCTACTTCTTTTTCTTCGTCACCTTTCCACTTTAATTGGCATGGGGACCATATCCCTCAACTCTACATAATGGTGAAGTTCTACAATGTTGGCATTGTCTGAATTGAACCCACTCAAAAACCTTGTCATTGTACCTTTGCTAACTTCCTTTACATTGGCCCTAATTATCGCCACTTCCATTTCTTTGTAGTATTCATCTATT
The DNA here is from genome assembly GCA_033030585.1 of Hippophae rhamnoides. Lineage (NCBI taxonomy): Eukaryota > Viridiplantae > Streptophyta > Magnoliopsida > Rosales > Elaeagnaceae > Hippophae > Hippophae rhamnoides. The sequence goes on along the minus strand of CM065438.1, from coordinate 46,736,111 downwards.
GACTTAAATCCCTAATTAAGTCCTTTTAATTTCTAGTGCAACTCCTTATAATAATAACAACTAGGGACAAACTTTTTTCTCACAATATGTTTCATATCTTCCCAATTTTCAATTGACGTTTCATGGTTCCTTCTCCTACCAATCACTGATGAGTGCTCAAAAAGCACTAAAATAACCATGATTTTATGCACATTAATTGATTAAAAATATATATATTTATATGTTTTATCATATATTTATATAAATTTGTCTTTTTCGGAATCACGGGTATTTTTATTGTTTTTCAGGAATTTTGGCCTAAAAACGCAATGTAAAGACTCAAAGAAGAATACTTGAAGCAATACATCACAAATAAATTGATAAATAAGTGGAAAAAGGTCAACAAACATGGAAAAATTGGACAAAATGGGTCGAAAAGGTCAAAAATGTCAAAAGACGGAAAACGCTACACAGAAATTTCAAATTTCAATACAAGTTGCCATACAATACAATACATACATTGTCATAAGAAATGGCATCGTTTCACGCTGCTTGGCAAGGCATTAGCCATACATTCATACGGCAATGCTCAACATACTAACGCGTTTTTGACCCATTTTTCACGTGCAATTACTTTACGACGCCACGCCGACGTCATTGATGACCTCAGCAGGTCCAAAACACGTTTTTTATTTTTTTAATATTTTTTTAACATTTTTTAGTCATTTTTTCTCTCCATCCTCACCTATAAATACCCCCCTTCCATTCACTTCAAAACACACCTCAAAAACACACTTTTCTCTTCTTTCTTTCTCTCCATTTCTTAGTTTTTAGTTTTTTTTTAGTTTTTCTTATGTTTTAGCTAGTTTTTCTTATGTTTTAGCTAGTTTCTCTTAGTTTTAGAGTTCTTCCCTTTTTAGGGAAGAACTAGTTATGTTTTTGTAATAATTTAGATTTTTGATTCAATAAATGGAAGTGCAAATTCCGATTGGAGGTTTTCTAGCAACGGGAATAGCGTCGAAGTTCTGTAAGGATTTTATTTTCTTTACGCTATTTTTATGCTTTATTCTTACATGTTATATTTAATTTGTCTGTGATTAAATTTAACTGTGCTAAATTGCTTATAATCATGATATAATAATAACGTTGTTATGCTTACAAATATTAAATAGGTAAAAATCTCTAAAATGAATTGATTTTATTTTTTATTCATGATTTTATATTAAGAATGTTAGAGAGAAATATATTATTTTTCATTACAAACTTAAATCAAAATTAGATTTTAAGGTTTAGTTATCGATCTAATTTAGAGTAGTGCTTTCTTTTATTTGATGGTACAATCGCCTTAGTTAGAGTGAAGTTTCATTTCAAAAGTTTTTATAAGAATTATTATCCGAAAATGTATTGACGACATGTTTTCGGTAGTGGTTTTAAAACTTGAAAGTTAGTACTTGATAACTAAATTCTTAGGTTTAATTTGACACCTCAATAAAGTTTAAATCGTCTAACTCACCAAAGGTGGCAGATTTAAATAGTTCATTTTCAATCTCTTAGAAAAAGGAATTAATTTAATTAACCAAATTAGTTATCAACCCCACCCAGGTGTTAATTGATTTGTTTAGTTAACAAAGAATATCTAACCCACCAAAGGTGGTATTCATACAAAAAAGTGAGAATCAATAAATATCAATTCATATCTTTAATAACCTAAATAATACGAAAGATAATTAACTTGGTTATTATATCCATAAATACTCCACTATTTATAAAAGATAAAATTTGCATGAATGTTTATTGAATCTATGTTTAATTTTCTCGTAATTAGATTAAAAACACAAAACCCAAAATATCGTGACGGGATGTTTAGGATTTAATTTCGTTTTTAAAAGTTTGAATAATAAATTAAAACCACATACATTCCTTCCTTAGATCGACTCGAGTATACTTATCATTTTCTACGAAATGATTCGATGCACTCATGAGAGGTTTACAAATATTAAAACCAAAGTATTTGCGAGAATCGGCGATCATTTTTACCATCAAGTTTTAGCGAATTCTTAAGGAAGAATAGCGTTTTTAATTTATTTATCAAAATTTTAAAAATATTTTTTGTGTTGTAAATAATTGTGATTTTTTTTTTAAAAAAAAAAAATAAAATAAAAAATAAAATAAAATAAAAATAAAAATAAAAATAAAAATTTTTAATCAAATTTCAAATTTCATAAAAAAAAATAAATAAAAAAATAAAAAAAAAATAAAAAATAATAAAAAAAAATAAAAATTAAAAAAAAATAAAAAATTTTTTTTTTTTTAAATAGTAAAAAAAATAATTTAGAAATTCGAAATTTGAAGTAAAAAGTTTTTACCGTTCATGAATAGTAAAAAAAAAATAATAATAATAAAAAAAAAAATTTAAAAAAAAAAAAAAAAAAATTAAAAATTTTAAGTTAATAAGAAATAAGTTAGCGTGAATAGTAAAATAAAATTACCGTTCGTAAAAAAAAATTAAAAAAAAAAAACAAAATTAAAATTTTAAGTTAATAAGAAATAAGATAGCGTGAATAGTAAAATAAAATTATCGTTCGTAAAAAAAAATTAAAAAAATAAAAAAAAATAAAAAAAAATAAAAAATAAAAAATAAAAAATAAAAAAAAACAAAATTTTAATTTTTTGAGTTTAATTTTTACTATTTTTTTATTTATTTTAAATCATAATTTTAATTTTTCTTTTTCTTTTTCTTTTACCTTTTTCAATTTTTATATTATTTTTTTTTTCTTTCTTTAGCTATTTGTTTTTTCTTCTTGATTTTTAGATACCCTACTTAACTTAATTTTTTTTACTAACTTAATTAACTTAGATTTTTTTTTAACATTAACTTAGGTTTTTACATAAATTTTCATTAACTTAATTAACTTAATTTTTTTTTTACTTCACTTAACTTAATTAACTTAGATTTTTTTCACTTAACTTAATTAATTTTTTTTTCACTTAACTTAATTAACTTAGATTTTTTTTTTACTTCACTTAGCTTAATTAACTTTTTACTAACTTAATTAACTTAGATTTTTTTAACTTAACTTAATTAACTTATTTTTTTAATTCACTTAACTTAATTAACCTTTTCTTTAAACTTAATTAACTTAGATTTTCATTAACTTAAAGTTTTATTTAACTTAACTTAATAACATGAAAAGTAAAGATCTAAGGGAGTTCTGTCTAGGAGACTAGTTCTTGGAAGCCTCAGGCCAATTAGTCTTTCCCGGGAACGTTGTTCGCTCTGTGAGGATGGTTTTTAAGGAGCCTTTCCACCACCATTCTTTCCTGGGAGCACTCTTGGTTAATACTGATTATGTTATTTAAAAAAAATCTGAACTATCTCCAAAATTTTAATGTTTTAATTACAATCTAAGGAGTTAGTTGCTTTGTTTGAGCTAGGTACAATGTTGTTTTAATGACTTAATTATTTGATTTGCACCTAGACGTGGGTTATCTAAAACCACAAAGTATGCCTCTAGTTTTAAGTACGTAAAGAAATCAAAATCAATAGGGCATGATGAAAAAGTATAGGAAGACAACCTTGTCTTACCTGCAGGTTTGATTGACTCAATGATGAGGGACATTGAGTTTACTTAAAATGCAATCCCAAGTTACGTCTTGCTAAGACGTTAAACTAAGCTACTTGGATGGGAGGCAACCCATCATTTTAGGTAATTTTCTTTTATTTGTTTCATTTATTTAATTACATGTGAACAATTTTTAAATTGTTAAAACTAAAAATATTTGTTGAGATGTTAGAAGTTCACAAAGAATCAATTCTGTATACACTTTAATGATGAATATGATGGATGCACCTGCATTTTCCATTACTACTTGCACTTTCTCAAGAAATAGGTAATCTTTCTTCTCTTTTCTCTTTATCTTTAATTTACAGTTGTTACATTGAGGACAATGTAAGTTCTAGGTTGGGGGTGGTGAAAAGTTACCATGCTTAATTAAAAAAAAAAAGTTTTAACAATTTAAAAATAAAAAAAAAAAAAAAAAAAATTTTTACTTTTTCATTTTTTGTGTGTTTGGTTTTATTTCTATTTTGTGTGATTTAGTAATTTTTGAAAAAAAAAAAAAAGTTTTTCACAAAAATTTATCATTTCTGTAAATCAAATTTAAGTAAATAGTTAAGTCTTTTGTACTGTTAGATTAATTTTGAAAACATATCATGAAATATTTTGTAATTATTTTTGATAATTAGTTAGTTTTTGTCATAATTAGTATTTCTTGATAAGATGTAGAAATTATATCAAACCCAAAATCGGTGTTTATGAGTTTTTTTTAGTGGAGACTACCTTTGTGAGATAATTTGAGCCTAATTTCCTTTATTCAGAGTGAAATATATATTTTTTCTACTCCAAACACATTTCTTATTTCTTCAAATTTTTAGATGATCTCTATAGGTATTAGCATTGAATGTATGAATTTTTTTCATCTTAATAGAGTATCATATATTTTTGATTATTATTTTTGCTTAGATTAAATGATTTGAGTAGAAATTGATAGTATATGCTTATATCTCATTTATGCATGACTACTACAAAAACAAAAAGACATGTCTGGGGTTACCTAAACCAAGATCAAACAGAAAAGCCACAAAATTAACCACTCACCAAAATCCAAAACAATGTACAATCTGTACATGGGTTGACTCTCTAAAAAATACACATATTGAAAAATATCTACAGAAAAAAAAAGAGAGAGATAAAAATAGTATCATCTACATACTATAACCCGCATTGCCTACAAAGTTGTGAGTAAAGGCTAATTACAAAAGAAAGATATAAGAAGTAATTCCCTAAAAAGTCATTGCAATTTCTTCATTTGTAAAAGGCATATATCTTGAAATTCTTTCTTAATGAGTTTGATTTATGCATGAAAATAATTTTTATATATGATATCTTTATAATTTATACATTTGATTCCTTTCATGAGATCAATGTTAAAATAACACTTTGAGCCTTTATTCTTTATACATATGCGAACATATTAGTTCATTTCTATACATCAACTCTTTCGCATATAAATTAGTATGAGTGTTTGAACCCATAGGATTCAGTGTTTTGAGAGTATTGACTTGTGAGGAATAGAGTCGAAGCGAATTCTGATTCATGACAGTGAAATTGGGTGAAATTAAATTGATACATTTTTGATATGAAATATGAAAATGATTTTCGACTAATTATTATAATAAATCATGATTGTTTAAAGAGATTAAAATAACTTATGCTTGAGATTTTAATTATGATCTTAAAGGAGATTAAAAAGTATGAGACATTTTTGTGAGATGTTGATAATTTGTGATTTTGTTGTAAATTTAATTTTTAAGTTGTTTGTTTTTATTGTTTCTTTTGTTTTTACATTTAGTACAATGTTTGTGGGTATCATTATCGAAAACCCTCACGAGACTCAAACTCGTCCACTAGGGCAACCTAGGGGTTTAAAGGCTTGTTGCATAGGCTAAATGCAACCGTGTCAATCCACGGAAGTGATTTAGGATAGTTTAATTTTTAGTTTTTATCGCTTCTCTTGCTAAGGGACTAGCAAGAGGTTCGTCGGTTGTGATGAGTGCTCAAAAAGCACTAAAATAACCATGATTTTATGCACATTAATTGATTAAAAATATATATATTTATATGTTTTATCATATATTTATATAAATTTGTCTTTTTCGAATCACGGGTATTTTTATTGTTTTTCGGGAATTTTGGCCTAAAGACGCAATGTAAACACTCAAAGAAGAATACTTGAAGCAATACATCACAAATAAATTGATAAATAAGTGGAAAAAGGTCAACAAACATGGAAAAATTGGACAAAATGGGTCGAAAAGGTCAAAAATGTCAAAAGACGGAAAAACGCTACACAGCGCCTCAAATTTGGCCCAATGCCACACACAATACATTGATGCTTGCTTCCGCTGCGCGCGCGCGGGCACTGTTCACACGCGCGGCTGCAGCGCGCCAGCGCGCGCCAACGCGTTTTTGACCCATTTTTCACGTGGTACCGCCCCATGACGTCCACGCTGACGTCATTGATGACCTCAGCAGGTCCAAAACACGTTTTTTATTTTTTTAATATTTTTTTTAACATTTTTTTAATCATTTTTTCTCTCCATCCTCACCTATAAATACCCCCCTTCCATTCACTTCAAAACACACCTCAAAAACACACTTCTCTCTTCTTTCTTTCTCTCCATTTCTTAGTTTTTAGTTTTTTTTTAGTTTTTCTTATGTTTTAGCTAGTTTTTCTTATGTTTTAGCTAGTTTCTCTTAGTTTTAGAGTTCTTCCCTTTTTAGGGAAGAACTAGTTATGTTTTTGTAATAATTTAGATTTTTGATTCAATAAATGGAAGTGCAAATTCCGCTTGGAGGTTTTCTAGCAACGGGAATAGCGTCGAAGTTCTGTAAGGATTTTATTTTCTTTACAGTTATTTTTATGCTTTATTCTTACATGTTATATTTAATTTGTCTGTGATTAAATTTAACTGTGCTAGCTGTTTATAATCATGATATAATAATAACGTTGTTATGCTTGCGAAATATTAAATAGGTAAAAATCTCTAAAATGAATTGATTTTATTTTTATTCATGATTTTATATTAAGAATGTTAGAGAGAAATATATTATTTTTCATTACAAACTTAAATCTGAAAATTAGATTTTAAGGTTTAGTTATCCGGTCTAATTTAGAGTAGTGCTCTTTTATTTGATGGTACAATCGCCCGGTAGTTAGAGTGAAGCTCTATTTCAAAAGTTTTTATAAGAATTATTATCTGAAAATGTATTGACGACATGTTTTCGGTAGTGGTTTTAAAACTTGAAAGTTAGTACTCGGATAACTAAATTCTTAGGTTTAATTTGCACAACTTGAATAAAGTTTAAATCTGTCTAACCCCACCAAAGGTGGCATTTAAATGGTTCATTTTCAATCTCTTAGAAAAAGGAATTAATTTAATTAACCAAATTAGTTATCAACCCCACCCATAGGTGTTAATTGATTTGTTTAGTTAACAAAGAATATCTAACCCCACCAAAGGTGGTATTCATACAAAAAGGGAGAATCAATAAATATCAATTCATATCTTTAATAACCTAAATAATACGAGCAAGCATAATTAACTTAGTTATTATATCCATAAATACTCCACTATTTATAAAAGATAAAATTTGCATGAATGTTTATTGAATCTATGTTTAATTTTCTGTAATTAGATTAAAAACACAAAACCCAAAATATCGTGACAGGATGTTTAGGATTTAATTTCGTTTTTAAAAGTTTGAATAATAAATTAAAAACCACATGCATTCCTTCCTTAGATCGACCTTGGGAGTATACTTATCATTTTCTACGAAATGATTCGTGCACTTGCGAGAGTTTTACAAATATTAAAACCAAAGTATTTGCGAGAATCGGCGATGCCGGTTTTCGCTCATCAATCACCAATTTATTCTCCCACTCCATGTATAATTCAAGATCATTCTTTCCTTGGAATGGTGGCATCTTCATTTCAACACTTCCTAAATTTCTATCGAATCCATCTTGTGGCCTAGATGGTGATCTCCACATACCTCTCCTACCATTTCTACGTCCCCAATTTCCATTTCTTACTCCCATGGGTACCCTTTCTTTTTCTTCCTCGTAGTCTTCCTCCCAATTATCATCTTCAGTCTATTCCTCTATATGAGCTTGTCTATCTAGCTGATGAGTGCTTAAAAAAACAAAAATTACCATAATTTATTGTACTTTAATTGATTAAATATATTTATATTTTTATTATTTTATCATATTTTTATATAATTTTTTCTTTTCGAAAACACAGGTACTTTTATTATATTATAAGTATTTTCATTCAAAAACAACTTAAAGACTCGAAGAAAAATACTAGAGGCAATACATCACAAATATGTTGAGAAAAAGTAAAACAAATGGAAAAATTGGACAAAATAGGTCAAAATGGTCAAAATGGTAAAAACTGTCAAAAATACCGAGTATCGCATGCGTAAGCCCACATCTCCACCGAGTCCCACGCACGTTGGAACGCACGCCTAGCACACGTCCTTAATTAGTCATCACGCACCCGTACTCAATCATCACACGCCCAGGACATGCTCGCATAGAGTCTCGCACACGCCAGTACACGCCCACGAAGAGTCCCACGTGCGTCGGCACACGGCTCCACCTATCACAAAAATCTCGCCCCCCACATGCATGCCAACCTCTTGAAATGCATCCAAAATCAATTTTTAAAATATTTTCCCACATTTTTGGCCTTTTCCTCATCTATAAAAGGACATTCTCCTCTATTGTAAAAATCATCCCTCAAATCCCTCAAAATCTCTTCTCCTTCTCTCTCTTGGTTTTTGTTTTTTTAGTTTTAATGTTATTTTCTTTTTTAGAAGAACTAGTTATGCTTTTATATATTTTTAGTTTTTGATTCAATAAAAAGAAATATAAATCCATTTGTAGGTTTTCCATCAACAGCATTAGCATCAAAGTTCTGTAAGGATTCTTTTAAGGTATAATTTTAAAATGAATAATTTATAGTTATTTTTTATGTTTTATTCTTTAATGTTATGATTAATTTTCCTATGATTGAATTTAACATGGCTGTGTATTTGTAAATATGATATAATAATAACGTTTTTATCCTTACAAAATATTAAATAAGTAAAATATTTCTATAAAATAAATTGTTTTTGTTTTTATTCAAGATATTAAGGATATTAAAGAGAAATATATTATTTTTCATTACAAACTTAAATCTGAAAATTAGGTATAAGGTTTAATTATCCGGTCTGATTTAGAGTAGTGCTCTTTTATTTGTTGGTACAATCTCTGGTAGTTAGAGTGAAGCTCTATCTTCAAAAGTTTTTATAAGAACTATTATTCGAAAATGTATTGATGACATATTTTCAGCAATTTTTTTAAAACTTAAAAGTTAGTGCTCGTATAATTAAATTCTTAGGTTTAATTTGAACACCTTGAATAAAGTCTAATTAACAAACTATACTTAAAGTTGTGATTAGATGGTTTGCAATTTTCTTAGAAATAAAGCTTAAATTTAATACTTAATTAATTAATAGACTCCATCTAAGGATATTAGTTAATTAATATTAAATAAAAGAATTTGGGCACCACCTAAGGAAATTTTCATACCAAAAACATAAAATCAACAAATATCAATTTATATTTTTAATAACCTAAATAATATGAACAAGCATAATTAACTTAATTATTATATCCATAAATACTCCATTATTATGAATAATAAAAATTTGCATTGTTTTTTATTAAATCCATATCTATGTTTATTTTTTTTTTATGTCATTAGATTAGGAAACAAAAACCAAAATATCATGATAGGATGTTTAGAATTTAATTTTGTTTTTAAAAGTTTGAATGATAAATTTAAAACGACATATATTCATGATATTACCAAAATATTTTGTTTTTATGCCAGTTTTGTATTGTACATCAAGTTTTTGGTGTCGTTGTCAGGGACTTAATGTTGTACTCATCACTAGCCCCCTAACATTTGGAATTTTTGGTGGTGCTCTATGTTTTAAGGTAGATATTACCACTTCTTGACTCTCCATCCTCTCATTCATGTCCACCATTATTGCAATCATAATTTCAATTGATTATTGTATAGCCCTCATAATGAATGTCGTATCCAGTCGTTCTTCTAGACAGTTCCTTCTGGACATTGTATAACAACTAACAAGAACAAGATATTAAGTACTAAAAAAACGAATCTTAAAATTTTGAGATCCGAGATTAACATAGATAATATCAGTAACTAGCACGAAACAAAATCGAGAAGTGAAATTACTTTAGAAAATGAAGTCTAACACTGAAATTTCTAGAAAATAGCACAGATAAATACTAAAACTTGAAACAATCTAGAAATTCTAGAAACTTAAATTCCTTCTTTATTTTTTAGATAATTAATTCAAGAACAAAAATAAAAGAATAGGAATATGAAATTTATAACTTCATATTTGATAGAAAATGAGAAAAACCCGAGAACACGAACCTTATAAGCCACAAATGTGATACTACTATTTAAGAGCTACAAGAGACATAACCTTAGACTCAACAACAAAATTGAAATTGATTCCTAGAAATTAATATTCAAATTTTAGAGTAATTACCTTAACTCAATGGATATTACTCACCAATGATTGAAGATAAAGAAAAAGCCACATGGCTTGAAAAGGAATATAGAGCATTCAAGCTCTCCAATTTTATTTGAAATCAAAATGCATTAATCATCAACCCTAAAAGAGGAAATTAGGTTACAAATTTTTATATAGGATACAATAAAAAATCCTAAAAGAAAATAAATATCCACCATTGATTACAATCTCAAGATTAAGAGATTACATAGGAAAATACATGGGCCATAGTGGCAACAAATCTAGGCCACGACTCTAGTGCTACTAGCTAAAATCCAAAATCAAGCTGAGAAAACCATGTTGTGGTGGCCAAAAACCCATACCACGACATATATGGCCCTACTTGACATTCCAGATTTGCCTTTATCTTATTAACTGGTTCCCTTTATGCCTTGTACTCCATTTGTGGCATTCCTTGATCATGATTCAATGCTTAAATAAGTCCATTCAAAGCTTTCTTAAGTTGCTTCATCTTTAATCTCGTGATTGATCCACTTGGGATTTAAAACAATCCATTATTCTCATCATGCCTCCTATAAAGCACTTGGTTTAATGCCAGCCCAACTGAGTCATGTCTCAATTGTCCATGTTGGTTAGCTCACAAAATTGGATCTCCACCTTGTAACCTTCATTAAATGTTTCATAATATGCCATCAACATGTGCCTATTGACCTTGAATTTCTTTCCAATTTAAACACTTTGAATTTCCACTACACCATGAGAAAACAAATTGGTAATATTAAAATTCCCAATCTAGTAAGAACAAAGTTTACCTAAAAATAAGTTGAGGTGAGATTTGAATAAGAGCACTTTTTATCCAACTTGAATTTTTTTTAATATCATCTTCTCATGTGCCGCCTTATTTCTCCCCTAGTAAATCTAAGCATTGTTGTAGGCTTCATGTTGCATGCTGCATTGCTTGACTACCTGAAAGATCCTGTGTTTCAACTCAACTTGAAGATGACATGGTTTACCATACACCAACAAAAATGGTGACATCCCCATGGATGTTTTATATGCTATCATGTATGCTAAAAGTGCATCATCTAGTCTTAAGCTCCAATCCTTCCTATTTGGTTTAACCTTTTTTTCTAGGATAGACTTAACTAATCTATTGGAAATCATACCTTGTCCATTTGACTATGTATTGTATGGTGTAGCAACACTATGGTTGACATGATACGTGTTTAGTAGAGATGAAAAAGTAATATTTCAAAAATGCAGTCCACTACCACTTATGATATCTCTTGGTGTTCAAAACCTAGCAAAAATGTTAGACTTCACAAAATCTATGACCACTTTAGAGTTATTAGTTTTGGTGGCTTTAGCTTCCACCTATTTAGACACATAATCCATATCAAGAAAAATGTATATAAATCCATTAGTGTAAGGAAAGGATCCTATGAAATCAATACCCTAAACATCAAAGATTTCAATAAAAAGTATAAGGATTTGGAGAATTTTATCTATATACCGTAGATTAACTATTAATTAATAGTAATCACAAGCTTTATAAAATATATGTGCATCTTTGACCAAGTTGGGTGAATGAAATCCACTCTTAAGGACCTTGAGGGTTGTTATTTTGGCACTAAAGCATCCTTTGGATTCATATGTGTGGCAAAAGGCGAGTACCCACCTTCATACAATTGATCTAGGAAATGTTTCCATAGGGGATCATCCCATAAATAATACCTTTGTTTTTAAGCTTATGTTTTTATGTTCTTGGTAAATTGCTAGGAAGTAGTTTGGTTGTGAGGTAGTTGACGAGATCAACATACCATGGTGGTGCATCTTTTATAGAGAACAATTGTTCATCTGGAAATTGTTTCTATAATGGTAGATAGTCTTATTCTTTAATGATTTCACTCAAGTGGTCCACCACTAAGTTCTCACTCCCCTTTTTGTCTTTTGATTTCCATGTCAAATTCCTAGAGCAAGAGAATCCACCTCACGAACCTAGGTTTTGCATCCATCTTGATTAGCAAGTACCGGAGAGCTGCATAGTCAAAACATATTGTTACTTTAGTGCCTACTAGATATGATCTAAATGTTTCTATAGTAAAACTAAATTCAATTAATTATTTTTTACTGGTAGAGTAGTTGAGTAGGACATCATTTAGGGTTTTAGAGGCATAGTATATGACATGTGGTTGTTTTCCAATCCATTATCCTAACACTGCTTCAAATACATTTTCACTAGTTCATACATTAGCTCAAATGGGTGACTCCATTATCCAAATTTGAACAGAGTTTATTTTTGCAGTAGTATGCATAGTGCTCTTGTAATCTTAAAAAAATCCTTAATCAACCTCCTGTAAAAACCTTCATGACCAAGAAAAGAACGAACCTTCCTCATAGTAGTGAGAAGAGGTAAGTCATGCATAGTATCAAGTTTATGTTTATCTCCTTGTATGCCCTTAGAAGAGATTGCATGCCCTTAGATTCTCTCACGATATACCATAAAATGACACTTTTTTCAATTTAATACTAGATTATCTCTACACATCATTGAAGGATAAGTATTAGATTATTTAAACATTGGTCAAAAGAGTCACCATACATAGTAAAATCATCCATAAAGACCTCTATAATGTTTTCTACATAGTCTAAAAATATACTTACCATAGACCTTTGAAAGGTGGTTGTGGCATTCTAAAGGTGAAATGGAATTTTTCAAAAGAAAAAGGTTCCAAAGGAGCAAGTACATATGGTTTTATTTTGGTACTTAGGTGCTATAGCAATCTTATTGTAACCTAAATAACCATCAAGAAAATAGTAGAAAAAACTTACCAATTAAACTTTCTACCATTTGATCAATGAAGAACAGAGGAAAATGATCCTTCCTACTAATGGTACCTTTCTATAGTCCATGCATACTCTACAACATATTATGATTCTTATGGGTACCAAATCATTCTCATCATTCCCAACTATTGTCGCTGGGATTTCTTTGGTACCACCTACATTAGACTTACCCATTTACTATCAAAGATGGGGTAGATGACCCCCACATCTATCTATGTGAGCACTTATTTCTTCACTACTATAATCATTGAAGCATTTAGCTAGCATGGTGCCTCTCTTGTTGGTTTAGCTTCATCCTTGATTTGTATCTTTTTCATGCATAAGGAGGGACTTATACCTTTAATTTCAGAATTGGTCCATCCTATAGTAGTATTGTGATCCCTCAAGACTCTCAAAATATTTTCCTCTTGTTAATGAGAAAATTTACTAATAATGATGATTGGTAGTAGGTCATCATCTCCTAAACGTATGCTTCAAGTGTGATGGGAGAGGATTTAATTCCAATGTGGTGCCTGCTGAACAAAGGGTAACATCTTCTCAATGTTAATTGGTAAAGAAATAAAGCCTAGATTGTACATTTGTAGAAAAAGATTCCAAGAATTCCATTGTAGTTTCCAAGTCTGCACTGAGTTGTATTATAGTAACGGGCTTCTTAGAATTTTAGAATCCAAGAAATATGTCAAGGCTACTTTAAAGGTGTCATCATAGATCCTCAATCGAACTTTGTGGTTCCATGGTTAATGTCTTATTGTGGACATCAATTTTAGTGTGATTTGTTTTCATGATTGGTCTACCCAATAGAATAGGAGTGGCTATACCATTAGTCTCATCTTGTATGTCGAGGACATAAAAATGAGTGTGAAAATCAGCTCATTAACTTATATCAATACATCCTCGAAGACACCTTTTTGATATTCAATATATATGGAAGCTAGTTGTATAATCACAGCGGTGTCCTTGAGGGGACCAATCTTAAGTGAGTCATATATAGAAAAAGGCATAACATTAATGGATGCTCCTAAATCTAACATAGTTTTCTCAAACCTGATTGTTTATATAGTGTATAGAATAGTAAAACTATCAAGGTCCTAACACTTAGGGTGATATTCTTTGTAATACAACTAAAGAAATTCTCTCACAAACTAATCACCTCATTACCTTTAGCTTGCATTTGGTAGTGCAAAGATCCTTAAGGAACTTAACATAACTTGGTACCTTTTTTATTGAATTCAGTAGTGGCATGTTCCTGAACTTTGTGAAAGGTCTCCAAAATCCCTTATTCGTGCTCCTCCTTCTTTGATTTAGCAAACTACTAGGAAAAGGTATAATTGAAGCATCAATATAAATAGAGGGTTTAGGAGGTACCTAAAGGATTGTAGTGGTTTCTAGTGGAGCATATGCTCCTTATTTTTTAGCCCTTCTTATGTTAGTCTCTTCTTAGAGTTTGTTTTTGTTTGACCTTTAGGGAGCTCTTCAAGTTGCTTTCCACTTTTTTAGTGATTGCATTAGGATTTTATCTTAGGTTCACCATAGTTTGGGACAAAGTTTTGTCGGATGCTTGAGCTTCCAACCTACCAACAGTTATGGCCTATTGGCCAACTTAAGTTTTAAGGTTCCTCATTAAATTTTAAGTTTATTTGATAGCGGTTTAAATTTCTTTGATGAGAGTATAGGTTTCTTGCGATAATTTAACAATTTTAGTGGCTATAGCAATTACCATGTCCCCCTAATACTTATCTTGAAGTTGGGCTCTATATTGGTGTTGCTATTGGGCATTAGATCAGGGAATTTAGATTGATTATAGGAGCATTTATTTGATTATTAACTTCATAGCAATTTGGGAGATGCCTCCATCTACGGTTATATGTATTAATATAAGGGTCAATTTGGTAGCAATGGTTGTAATCAAGGTTAGTGTTTCAATAGGTGTTTTATTTATCAATGCCCCACCACTTGCATCATCAATTATAGTTCTCTCTGTGGGTGTTAACCCTTCATAGAATTATTGGAGCCAAATTTGATCACTTATTTGGTGCTAACCCTTCATAACCTTTTGAACCTTTCCCAGTATGCATAGAGTGTCTCCCCATTAGATTGAATAATTTCACAAATTTGTTTCCTTATTATTATGGATCTAGAAGCTAGGAAGTACCTCTCCAAAAAATGTCTCTTCATCTCATTCTAAGTGGTAATGGACCCGAAGGTTTTGTAGTAAAGTCATTCATTAACATTATCTACCAAAGAGAAAGGGAAACACTAAGTTTTACTTACTCTTTAGTAATTTCTACTTGTTTTATGTTGGAGCACACAACATGAAATTGTTTCCAAGAGTTTTTTTTATCTTCTCTTGTTAAACCCCTGAAAAATGTAACAAGTGGATTAGTCCAATGATGACTCTATGAAAGTAGAGTCATTAGCGCACTTTTTTACTTAATATTTGATGTTTTATTCAATAAATATTATTTCTAAGGCTAAAAATATGAAAATATAAACTTTTAATAAAAATGGGTGAAAAAATAATTTTTGGAGTTTTATAGGATTGTTTTAGAATTTTTATGGATTTTTTATAAATTTTTAACGTATGACCAATCAGGAGCTACCACATGGCGCTACACAAGCATAGGGGCTAACTAGGCAAGCCACATGGACGCCATTCTAGTAGAGATGATGAATCATAGATCTCTGCATGTGAGAAGTGACGCATCGTGTGCCACATGTTGGAATGGCATTCAATTTGCGTTTAATCATGGTCAAACCTCCTAAACACATATCGTCATTTGATTCATCATTACTTTCTACTAACACGCTAGGAGACTTGTTTCAGCGAATCACATTGCACTGCGTGGTGCTTACTCACCAAGCATTAACCCGGACCGATCTCCTCTACCACATATCGCGCTCTAAGTCACCCTATAATTTTCAGGTGCCACGTGTGTGATACTGATTGGCTCGTGCTGTTAATTATTCTTGTTTAGATTTCTACCCTTAATTTGAAGCTGATATGATGGTCTAAATTGCACTGGAGCTATATTTAACCCCCTCATCACCTCATAAACCCAAACTAGCCATCATTATCATAATTTTGATCAATTTTTGGAGCTAAGAAAAGAGAAAAATACAGAGAAAAAATACTTAAAAAGGAGATACAATTTTGGTGGAGATTCAAGAGGACATTAATATTATAATGAAGAGACTGGTTGTATTTCTTCTTATACTCTTTTATTTATCAAGTTTTATGTATTTCTTTATGAAAAATATGAGTTTTATGGACAAAATTATATCTACTTAATTTATTAATCCAGAGATCTCATGAACCCAATTTTCACCATGTCATGAACCCAATTTGGCCAACAATTTATCTATAGAGGCAATAAAATAGATTTAAGAGAATTATTTAATTATTTGTCTTGATTAAATAACATGCATATTTTCTTGGCATAAATGTATGATTCTTATGCATATGATCCCAAATTGATGAACTTAATGAGTAGTATGAAATTTAATTGACATGAGAGTATGATTAAATTAATTACTATATGGTGTGTAATTTACTTGAGAAAGGAATACATGTTAAGTTAGATTTAATTGATTATGTAGTTAATTGATAATTATATTAGGAGGATTTTAGTGACTCACATATTTAGAAAATTGGGAGATTAAGTATTCTTAAATATTTTCTCATATATCTTCTTAGTTACTGAATCTGATTTAATTAATTATAGTTATTTTTTTAATTATTTTAATTTTGCTTCCTTAAAATATAAAAGCACAAAAAAATGATTTTTATTTTTTTTAGTTTTAAAAATTAGTTTCTAATAAAATATCTCTGAGAAAATGATATTTTCTTATCATTATATTACTTGTTACGATACATATACTTGTGTATCCATTGCACACAATTCATGTGGTGATTAAGTTTTTGGCGACGTTGTGAAAGATTATAAATATTAGAAATTAATATTTTTATTTTAGTTATTTTTCTTAATTTATTTTGCTTTACTTTAATTTTAATTTTAATTTACTTATTTTCTTTTACTGGCTTATTTATTTATTTATTTTGGTTATTTTTATTTATTTATTAACTTTAATTTATTTATTTAGTTGTTTATTTTTTTAATTTTTATTTATTTTTAATTTAGATACATCCTTTAGTGCTATTAGAAGTATAGTTGAGTAGCTAGAATGCATGAGGTAAATGATATCATGGGACTTACAACTCAAGTGTCATCTTTGGTAAATCTTTTGAAGGTTCAAAACTTGCTAGCGAGTATAAATCATGTCCATGATTCAATGGTGTCGTGTGTGTTTTGTGATGGAGTCCATTTGTTTATTAATTGTCCAGATAATCCTAAATCAGCATTTTATATGAGTAATGTAAATCAAAACAATAATCCATACCCTAACACATATAATCCATGATGGAGACAACATCAAAATTTCTCTTGGAATAATAATAATCAAGGTGGTAATCAATTCAACCTCCAATCATTTCTACCACCTAGTTTCCAACAATCACAAGCCTAAGATAAGAAGCGACCTACAGAGGACAATACAAATGCTTTAATGGGGATTAAGAAATACTTCATCCAATCAGTAAATACAAAAGTGTTCATTCAAGATGCTTCAATTAGGAATTTAGATAACCAAATGGGACAACTTGCTCAGGCTATAAGCCAAAGGCCCCAAGATAACCTTCAAAGTGACACAATTGTAAACCCAAGAAGAAGGTAAGGACAATTGTAAATCATTAGCCTTAAAGAGTGGTAAAATGTTAGAGGAGGAACGTAAGATTCAAAAGGATGAGAAGAAACGGGAAATTAACAAGGATGGGGAGGAACTAATGGATAAAGATAGCACTAAAAAGGAAATAATTCAACCAAAGAAAAACAACCTCTAAAAACTCATTATAACCTTGACAGGAGGTTGTAGTACCATCCTTACTAGAAAACTACCCCAAAAATTGAAAGATCCAGGTTGTTTTGACATTACTTGTACAATTTGGAACATCCACTTTGAGAAAGCATTAGGTGATTTAGGTTCCAGTATTAACCTCATGCTATTATCGGTCTTCCAGAGAATGCAGGTTGGTAAAGCCAAACCCACTTCAATAAAATTATAAATGGCATATAGATCAATTAAGAGACCTCAGGGTATGGTAGAAGATGTGCTAGTAAAAAGTAGACAAATTCATCTTTTCAACAGATTTCATTGTACTAGACATGGAAAAGAAGCATGACATTCCTATCATACTTCATCGTCCATTCTTAGCAATCGGAAGAGCACTTATTGATGTACAAAAAGGTGAGCTTACAATGAGAGTGCAAGATGAACGAGTGACATTTAAAGTTTTTAAAGCATCTAAAGCCCCTGACATTGATAGTACCAATGAATGCTAAAGGATAAATATTATTGATAATGAAGAAAACTTAAAAAGAATATGTTTAGTCACCCACACTTAAGACTTTAACACATGACATTGTATACAAGGACATAAACTCACCAAAAAACAATTCAACCTGTTTTAACTTTGAAAGTATGGAATAAAAGATTGATATTGTGGACTGTGTGAACTTTTTGGAGGACGTGCCTCTCAAGTGTGTATCAAAGATGATTATGAAAAATTTTGAGATAGGATCTAAGCTCAAACCATCAATTGAAAGGCCACCGAGTTTAGACCTCACACTTTTACCATCCTATCTCCAATCAAGTAGGCAAGCGAAAGAGTCCAAGAGAGAGGTGAAAAAGATTTTGGAAATATATAAATTGGATGAGTTACAGTGGAGTACTTATAAGAATGCCAAAAACTGCAAAAAGAAAACAAAAATATGGCATGAGAAGAGAATTGAGCACTGTGTTTATGAACTAGAACATAAATTATTATTGAACAAATCAAGACTCAAATTGTTTCCAGGCAAACTCAAAAGTAAATGGACATAGAGGGATGTGCCTTAGGACTTGATATGACCGTCTAGTCAAGGATGTTAAACATGACGCTAGTTGGGAGGCAACCCAACGTTATTTCACTTATATTTCCATTGTTTTTGTTTTGTAGGTGAATAAATGTGGAGAGCAATGGTGCAACAAGATTGAGCATTTCAATGACAGATGTAGTATGCTAAGGTTAAGGGAGTTTTCTTTCCTTTTACTTTTTCATATTTATATGCACACATTGGGGATAATGTGGAATTTAAGTTTGGGGAGGAAACTTCATTCTCTACTTTAGTATTTAGTATGCATTTTCAATTTTTAGAGAATATTTTATAATTTTTAGGATGTTTTTAATCATGATTTAGGTAGAAATCGATAAATATATAGAAACTAAATGCATGCATGCTTCATATGAAACATATGAACTCAATGATAAAAATTGGTTTCCATGACTAGGATAAGGAATGTAACATGCTCATTAAGATACTTACATTAATCATGTGATATGCTTGCTATTTTTGATATAATTGATTTAAAATTTTAAGCATATGTTCATGATTGATTTTGGTGTTCTTATTGAGAGAATATGTGTAGTAAGTTATGTGAGATGATGAGATCTACAAGGTTTTAGAATCTATTTGATCATCCCTTAAGGTGAAATTCTGAATAGTACTTAGCAAGAGAAATGATTTAGGCCTTATTTGGATCGATTGATCCCTTCAAGCTAACCATTGGTAATATCTTTAGTCACCCATTTGAGCCTAACAAAAAACCTTTCATATCTATAAGTCATATTTTATGCCTAACCAATAAGCAATTCCTTTACCTTTGCACCTTTAGCTTGTATGACAAGAAAAATGCAATCATGTATTATGTTATAGAATAAGGTGAAATGTAATGCACCCTAAAAAAAAGAAGCAAAACTCACAATACAATTATCCCTCTAAAGAAAAAGAAATAGACTTGACAATAATTTTAGGGGTGTTGTGAAGTTACAACAAAAAGATGTGGAGTAATAGAATATGAAAAGAATGATAGGAGAGGGTGCACTAAAATATCAAGTAAAAGCTCAATTGTAGTAAAAAGTGCATTATGAATAAAAAGAAAGCTAAGATGTGAAAAGAGCCTAAATGTCTTCATTTATTGACCCCTCACCTAAGCCTTACATTACAATCATGTAAAGTCCTTATTGATCTTTAGCTAAGTGCATATTTATATTAGTGGAGAGGGATATGAAAAATATACTTATGAGGCTTGTTCTAAGATTGAATTGATTAGCATGTTCATATATGTTGATTTCATGAGTGCATTGGATGATATCATGTGCGGCACACACACACGAATCAATTTTGTCAAAACCTTGCATATCCTTGTACTAATGAAACGTTGATTGATGAATATGTGAACCGTCTTGTCATAAGATTGTATGACTTTTAAAAGGGATAGCTTTTTCTAAATATACATGTACTAATAGAAGTATATTTATGAATACACTACCCATATCATTTTATTTAGTTAGACTTGGCTTTACTTGAGGACAAGCAAAGAGTTAAGTTTGGAGGTGTGATGACTCTATGAAAGTAGAGTCATTAGAGAATATTTTACTTAATATTTACTTGTTTTATTCAATAAATAGTATTTTTAGGGTTAAAAATATTAAAATAAAAACTTTTTAATAAAAAATGGGTGAAAATATATTTTTTGAAATTTTTTAGGATTTTTATGGATTTTTTATGAGTTTTAAATGCAGGACCAATCAAGAGCTACCACGTGACACCATGCAAGAAGAGGAACTAACTGGGCAAGCCACGTGGATTCCACGCTAGGAGATATTAATTGTTTATTTAATCTGATTTTTATGCTATTAATTATTTGGCTAACAATTTATCTATAGAAACAATTAAATAGATTTAAAAGAATTATTTAATTTTGTCTTGATTAAATAACATGCATAGTTTCTTGGCATAGATTTATGATTCTTATGCATATGATCCATAATTGATAAACTTAATGAGTAGTATGAAATTTCATTGACATGAGAGTATGATTAAATTAATTACTATATGATGTGTAATTTATTTAAGAGAGGAATACATACTAAGTTAGATTCAATTGATTATGTAGTTAATTGATAATTATATTGGAGGGATTTTAATAATTCACATGTTTAGAAAATTAGGTGATTAAATATTCCTAGATATTTTCTCATATATCCTCTTAGTTACCAAATTTGATTTAATTAATTATTTTTATTTTAATTTTGCTTCCTTAAAATATAAAAACACAAAAAAAATGATTTTTATTTTTTTTAGTTTTAAAAATTAATTTCTAATTAAATAATTTAAGTGGAACGATCTTTTCTTATCATTATATTATTTGTTGCGATACATATACTTGCATATTCTTTGCACACAATTTGTGTGAAGATCATCTAGACTTAAGTTAAAAACCTACCTCCAAGTTGGGATATACTATGCATAGTGGTTGCTGCTCCAAATCATTCTAACTCCTTTAGTGCTTGATCAACCATCGTCATTTTCTCCTATTCTGGTTTTGAATCACTTGAAGAAGTGGATTCGGTTGTCTTTTCTTTCAATGGATCTAGTGATCCTCTTGATCTCAAGTTGTATGAGTGTCCTTGTTGCATTCAACAATCTCTTGACAAGATTAAAGGAAAACTAATAATCACTAGAGGAATTGTAAATTCAATCTCCAATAACAATGCCAAAAACTTGATATGATTGAGAACATACAAGTATACGTGATCATGCACAATTGACAATAATTTAATAACATTTAACAAGTGTTATTGTACTTACAAAAATTGTTGACAATAACTACTCCTAATTATTGGTTCGTTAGTAAGTGAATTAAAATTAGTAAATGAGGATTTTGATTGTTTTTGTAGAAAACAACATAAAGCAATAAAGTAGATTATACAATAATTATGCAAGATATGTATTATGGGATTATCATTACCATTATCATACAATTTTAATAACCATATCATAGAATTAAAATTAATTTCTTAGGTTCTAAATCACTTTCATAATCTAAAACCCTTATTAAACTCTTAACTTTAAATTTAAAAGTCTAAATTTGCTTAAGATTTCTCACCTTTTTATAGTGTATTGAATTAATGATGTGATTGCTAATCAACCTAAATCTTGAACAATCTAAAAGTACTCTTATTATATTTAATTCATTCAATACATTAAAATTTATAAAGGTAATAACTAAATCAATCAAAATTAAAATAATCACTTAACCTTTAATGTAGATATTCAATCTTGTTTATGAAAACAATCATAAAGTAACACTTCAAGTAAAAACATTAACGATTAAATTCTAACATGAATTAATAAAATTAACTAAATTCCGTCTAAGGAATCTGATTATTATTTTTCAAATATGAATGTACCCTCCTACGATTTCGTTTTACTTTAAGGAAATTTATTTATTATCTTTTATAAATGCAAATCCATCATTTGATGTATTTCTCAACCTTTTATTGTACAGTTGTATCTTAACATGTGGACCATGCTACACCCACGCCGATCCTTATATGCCACTTAAAGGCCTACAAATCAAAACTTCTTAATTTTGTTTGGTAGTGCTCAACATGACATGCCATGAGTAATGTCAGTGTAATGATGTTCCATAATATGTGCAATTAGACCCTACACCCTAGTCAACATTTACATGAACTTGTAGTGAAGAGTTGCATGACCTTGACAGCTTAAAAATAAATAAATTATTTCTATGGTACCTTCTGTCAATTGTAATAAAGTTAAATGAAATCATTAAATCATACAAAGCTATACAGATAATGAAGTACATTAAAACCATGCAACAGACACGTGTTTCTTAAGTGCAAAAATGAAACAAAACTGTCAAATGGCCTGTCCTGTCTTATTTCATGTCTCCAAGAATGAACTATACACAAATAAATTCTTCTTTTTTTCTCATTTGTAGAATTTCCTAGTTTGAATGACAACCAACCATTGCCACAGCTGGAGATTGTTGAACGTTAACTACGTTGTAGCAGCGTCTGCAAAGAGTCAGGTGCTCTTGAAAGGAACCAACTAGAGGTGAAAAATTCCAGCATCTTTCACACTTAAACCCATCTGCACGAGATACACCAATCCAAACTCTAGTTTTCCCTTGGATGAGACACTCTCTATTGTATGGCACATTTTCTATCAGATCATCATCCAATGTTTTAAGAGCTTCGGTCTGCATGCATCAGAACTCATAATATTAATGAAATTGAAAACACCGAATTAAAAATCTCCGTCTACCAAGCAGAAGGACGCTCTGAAACTCTCTAGTAGATTCATTTGCCTAGTTATCACAGTTTGCCTAATGTCTACACTTTACTAATGACGATTTCATATCTTCCCCAATAAAATACAAATACAAAGAATGGGAAAGAAGACGCCAAATCAGTTCTCGGTGAAAGTTACTACTAGAGCATGATTCCACCATAATATTAGACATAGGGGTGCAATTTGGGCCATGACCAAAAACATGAACGACACAAATTACTTTTTAATCTGAATTAATTGCCAACTCTTTTGTGATTATGAAGATATTGGTTTTCTTATTAAATAACTTAACTAAAATAATTTAAATATCTTATATATAAAAAATTATGTAAATTTGGGCCAAAAACACAAACACGACATAAACACACACAAGATTAACACCCCTAATATTAGAATGTATCGGTAGCCGTAAAAGCGACTGCATAATCTATGTTTAAGGGATGAAGAAGTACATACCTGAGATGTTATGAAAATCCGATGAAGTGTGTCTGCTTCATTGTTGGCTGTACACATTTCACATAATCTAGAAGCTAAGCTAGCATCAAAAGTATGAAGATAAATCTTGGCCTCTAAGCTGGATCCAATCAACTTCCCAGTACGAGCAACCTCCAGGACTTTATTAACCTCAGTCCTCAACTGACCAGAAGAGCTTAACGTTAGAAAATACTAAATAAATTAGTATATGTTTGAATCTGATCCTTCTCTTAGTTTCCTTTGGAAAAATAGTTTAACAAAAAAGGAATATTTAAATTTATTTCACACATATAGTGCAGATAAATAAGGATAACAAGCCCGAGATTAACATATATATATATATATATTTTACATAATCGAATTGGCTTCAAATATAACGTTAGTATATAACGTGTACATATATATATCTAGTTTATATAAATTAAAATATTATATTATTTAATATAATTAGTATTAGAATATTAGTTATTCTTGTTTGCAGAAAGAAAGAATAATCTTTTTCTATATTAAACAAAGATTATATGCCCCTCTTTATATAGATGATAATGCTCGTCTATTTTAGAGATATTTACCACTAATTTAAGAAGAAAATCAGAACTACTTAAAACTGAAAAACTTATATCTACAGATTTAATAACAGATTACCAAACCTCCTAAAATCATAGGATAAAGATAAAGTTGATCTAATAGCTGTAAATCTCCTAGAAATCAGCCCATAATATTGCTAACAGATTATAAACCAAAAATATTTTCTATAATTCTATACTCCCCCTCAAGCTGGGCAATAAATATTAATTAAACCTAGCTTGGAACTCAGATCATCAAACATCTTTATCGATAGAGCCTTGGTAAGGATGTCTGATGTATGCATACATGTAGGTACGTACAACATCTTGATTATTCTTTCTTCTATCTTCTCCTTTATGAAATGCCGATCAATTTTCACGTGTTTTGTTCTATCATGATGAACTGGATTTTTGGCAATTCTGATTGCTGATTGATTATCATAGAACATTTCATAGGTTCATCTAAAATTTTTAATTCCTTTAGCATCCTCTTTAACCAAATTCTCTCACAAATACAGTATGCCATCACCCAAAATTCAGCTTCTACACTGCTTCTTGACAACACTGACTGCTTCTTACTTCTCCAAGTGACCAAATTTCCTCACACGAAAATGCAATATCCTGAAGTTGATATTCAATCTTGTACTGATCCTGCCCAATCTGCATCACTGAACACTTCAATATCTTTTCTTTGATTCTTCTAAAAAAATAATCCTCTACCTGGTGTTAGTTTCAAGTATCGTAGGATTCTATACACAGCTTCCATGTGTTCTTCATTTGGATTGCTAATGAACTAACTTATCATACTAACAGCAAATCCAATGTCTGGTCGTGTGTGAAATAGGTATATTAGTTTACCTACTAACCTTTGGTATCTTACTTTGTCCACGAGTGCACAATTCTCCTTAGCTCCCAGCTAGATAGTTGGATCCATAGGTGTATCTACTGGCTTACATCCAAACATTCTAATCTCCTTTAAGAGATCTAGGACATATTTTCTCTGTGAGACAAAATTTCCTTTCTTGACCTTGCAATCACCATGCCTAGGAAATATTTAAAATTCCCAAGGTCCTTTATTTCAAATTCTACCGCTAGTAAACTTTTGATGGTGCGGATTCCCTCTTCATAGTTTCCTGTTAGGATTATGTCATCCATATACACTATAAGGACAGCAAATTTTCTTGCAAAGGAGTGTTTAACAAATAGTGTATGGTCCATCTGACATTAAGAGTAGCCATGTTTCTTCACTACCTTTGTGAATCTTTCAAACCAAGCTCTTGGAGATTGCTTGAGCCCATATAGAGATTGCTTGCGCCCATAGGTGTATTTGCCGGTGTACATCCAAGCATTCCAGTCTCCTTTAGGAGATCTAGGACATATTTTCTCTGTGAGACAAAATTCCCTTTCTTGACCTTGCAATCTCCATGCCTAAGAAATACTTAAAATTCCCAAGGTCCTTGATTTCAAATTCTACCGCTAGTAAACTTTTGATGGTGCAGATTTCCTCTTCATAGTTTCCTCTTAGGATTATGTCATCCACATACACTATGAGGACAACAAGTTTTCTTGCAGAAGAGTGTTTAACAAATAGTGTATAGTCCGTCTGATATTGAGAGTAGCCATGTTTCTTCACTACCTTTGTGAATCTTTCCAACCAAGCTCTTGGAGATTACTTGAGCCTATATAGAGATCTCCTCAGTTTACAAACCTTGTTGCATGTAGTTTGTGTTTCAAAGCCGAGGGAATTTTCATGTACACTTCTTCAATTAGGTCCCCATTGCGAAAGGCATTATTGACATCTAGTTGGTGGAGATGCCAATCAAGATTTGCAACCAAGGATAACAAAATCCAAATTGTGTTTAACTTGGCTACGGGAGAAAATGTCTCCTCATAATCGATTACATATGATTGGGTGAATCCCTTTGCAACCAACCGTGCCTTGAACCGATTAATGCTCTCATTTTCATTATATTTTACTATGAAGATCCATTTGCAACCTACTGAGGGTTTTCCAGTTAGTAAGTCAGAAATTTCCCAGGTTTTATTTTTCTCTAGTGCATGAATTTCTCCGTACATTGTTGCTTTCCATTCTGGTGAACTGAGAGCTTCTTGTATATTATTAGAAACTTGGATGTTGTCGAGGTTGGCAACAAAAGCTTTGAATATCGGTGACAATCCTTGAAATGACACAAATATATATTGGATGTTTTGTGCATGATCTTACCCCTTTTCTCACAACAATAGGAAAGCCACTGTCATCATTAGTTTCGGGATTAGTGTTACCTGGTGGATCTTCACTTGGTCTAGGACTTGATTCAAACTCTTGGGTTTCCTCAAGAGATGCTTGTTGTTCCATCTCCTTTTGGTTATTTCTCTTCCTTAGGTAGGTAATCAATTCATCATTCGTTATTGATTGAATAGTGTCCAGATTTTGAGGTGTATTGTTGGCTTAATCTTGAGTAGTAGGTTCTAGGAAGTAAGAAGACTCAAGGGAGAGATTTTGAGGAGGAAGTGATTCACGATTTAGTGATGAGCAAGTTTGGTTAGAATGAGGTGATTCTTCAATATCCCAAAGCTGATATTCTAGGACAAAATTAGTCTCCCCCGGAATACCAAATTTGGGAAAATAAGGTTGTTTCTCAATGAAGGTGACATCCATGGTGTGATGGAATTTTTTAGTGACCAGTGAATAGCATTTATATCCCTTTTGATTGGATAGTACCCAAGAAAAATACATTTATGAGCTCTAGGATCAAATTTGTCCCGATGTTGTTGATGAACATGAACAAAAGCTGAACACCCAAAAACTGTGAATGGAATGGTAGAGATGAGACAAGTAATGGGAAAGAACTGAAGGAAGATTTGACAGGGAGTCTAGAAGTTAAGAATCCGAGATGGCATCCTATTTATGAGGTATGTAGCAGTAAGGATGGCTTCACCCCAGAAATATTTTGGTACATGGGTAGAGTACATAAGAGACCGAACCATATCAAGAAAATGCCGATTTTTTCTCTTGACAATACCATTCTACTGAGGAATGTTAACACAGGAACTTTGGTGAACAATACCATGACTCATGAGATAAGCATTAAGGATGGAATTGAAATACTCTTTGACATTATCAGTTTTCAGAATTTGAATTTTTGCTTGGAATTGTGTTAGGATCATTGTATTGAAGTTTTTGAATATCTGGTTTGTCTCGGATTTTTCTTTCATGAGGAATACATGGGTAGAGTACATAAGAGACCGAACCATATCAAGAAAATGCCGATTTTTTCTCTTGACAATACCATTCTACTGAGGAATGTTAACACAGGAACTTTGGTGAACAATACCATGACTCATGAGATAAGCATTAAGGATGGAATTGAAATACTCTTTGACATTATCAGTTTTCAGAATTTGAATTTTTGCTTGGAATTGTGTTAGGATCATTGTATTGAAGTTTTTGAATATCTGGTTTGTCTCGGATTTTTCTTTCATGAGGAATACCCATGTGAGCCTAGTGTGATCATCAATAAATGAGATGAACCAACGATAACCAGTAACATTTTTTATCCTAGAAGGACCCTATATATCACTATGAATCATAGAAAAGGGTTGAGATGCTTTGTAGAGTCTGTTAAGATAAAAATTTCGAATATGTTTAGAGAATTGACAGATGTCACATTGAAATTCATTTGGATTTTTATTATGGAATAATGAAGGAAATAACTTATTAAGATACATGAAATTTGTATGACCTAACCTATAGTGCCATAACATAAGTGCACTATCATTATTAGACTGACTCACATACAAAGAGACGGGACTACTGGACACTGAACAATCTGATTGATGATTCTTAGGAGGATCATTAACCTCTAGAAGATAAAGTCCCAAACATATCTTAGCACTGTCAATCATTTTCCACGAGTCCAAGACCTGAAATTCACACAAATTTGAGCCAAATTTAGTAACACAGTTGAGATCCCGTGTGAGTTTACTAATTTACAGTAAATTGCAATTTAACTTTGGTACAAGTAGAACAGAATCAAGAGTGATATTTTTTGAAATTTGAACCAAGCATGTACCAACCACCTTTGAGAGTGACCCATCAGCTATTTGCACAGTTAAATTTTTATAGCATAGGGTGTAAGTTGAAAACAACTTCTCATCTCCAATCATATGATCAAAGGCTCCTGAGTCTATAATCCATGGTCTGAGCTTCTCCCTGTTAGCATTTAGAGCACTTAAAAAATTACCTTTTTGTGCCAGGAATTCGATACCCACCATAGTGAGAGCTAGTGCAGGCAAGGATTGGCTGAACATTTTCTGCAAGATCTCTATATGTTCCTTGTTGAAGGGAATTGGTTTGGGTGAATGTTGTTCATCCATGGAAGCAAGGTTGCCTAGTCCTTTGTCGTGAATTTTCCAATAGTTGTCCTTCATATGACCAGGACGTCGATCATGATCGCACCATAGTCACCCTTTCTTTGGTCTATGATCGTTGTTGTTGGATGAATTCCCTCTCACCACAAGTGTTGAACTCTCAGGATTTGTCATAGAATCTTGAGATCCCATCATGATTTTTTTTCTACTTTCATCTCTCCAAATTTCTAAGAAAGCTTCTCAAACATTTGTAGTGGTTTGGATCCTAAAATTCTTCCTCATACTTCATCAAGGTTCTTAATCCAATCAAGAATTTGTATATTCTTTTCCACTCAATTATTTGTCTATACTTGATTGCATCATTTGGACAGCTCCAATTGTGCTCCTTGTATGAGTCTAGTTGTTGCCAATACCGATTGAGAGTGTTGAAGTATTAAATCACTGTTAGTTCTTCTTGGCGAAAGTCATGAAGAACACTTTCCACCTCGAATAATTTTGATGTATTCTCATTGTTAGAATATATTTCCTTAGCAGCATCCCAAATCTCCTTTGTAGTTCCATAGAGAAGAAATTTTTCACCAATGTCATTTGTCATGGAATTAATGAGCCATAACATGACCATATTATTTTCGGCATTCCAGACTTTGAACTTTTCATCCGTCGTGTTTGATTTGGCAGTATTTTCAGTGAGATAATCATATTTGCCCTTTCCACATATGAACATCATTACGGAATGGAACCATCAGAAGTAGTTGTTCCCATTCAGTTTGTGTCCTGTAATAGGCATGAGGTTACTATCACTGTTGAAAGCCATGGCTTCCTAATTGGAGGTGGTTTGGGAAACAATAACTCTTGAATCACGTTTCTTGTATTTGGTCATATGAGAGAATTGGGGTTCAGAGATTGCTCTAATACCATCTTATTTGTGGAAAGAAAGAATAATTTTTTTACATTAAACAAAGGTTACATGCCCCTCTTTATGTAGATGATAATACTCATCTATTTTAGAGATATTTACCGCTAATTTAGGAAGGAAATCAGAACTACCTAAAACTAAAAAACTTGTATCTACAGATTTGGTAACAAATTACCAAATCTCTTAAAATCATGGGATAAGGGTAAAGCTGATCTGATAGCTGTAAATCTCCTAGAAATCAACCCCTAATATTGCTAATAGATTCTAAACCAAAAATCTTTTCTATAATTCTATAGTTATTAAACAATTATGAATATTTAAGAGTCTTATTTAGAATCCTATTAGGATTAGGGTTTTAGTCTTACTACTCTTATAAACACATATAATGTCTCGGTATTATTATGTATAAAAAATTTAACTTTATTTATCTTTCTTGTTCTTCTCTCTGCATTTTAATTATCTAAATTATTTCCGTTTTATATTTCTACTTTGTATAGAAGCAATGTTCGATCCTGAACACTTCTAATCTATTTCCTATCTCCGTCTACTCTCCCAAATATCTATTTTTCTATTATTACAAAAAACTCATCATATCAAAAAATGGTAGCTGCTACATGACTCAACCTCCAGCCACCTCAGAATGAAAGCAAGCTCATACCGCCATCCTCTTGGCACAGCACCCAAACACTGCCAGCCACTCAACTGTCTATATCTGCACCACCCGCCAAATCGTAGTCATCTGCCTGAGATCAGCCATCGCAAACTAAGACTAAGCCACAAATCCAGAGACCTAGCCGAGATGCCCAACCTCCAACCATGTACATAAATGAATTTATATTATGTACACGCAATGTACAACTGACATTATTTTCAGGCCAACTTGATTATGTACATATACATGTTATTTAAGGCCCGGACTCGATAACCAGAGACAAAATGCCACATGAGGAAAAGGAAAGAAATTAGACGGCCAAGTAATTCTAAAACCCGATGCTACACTTGTCCAATGAGCTCAGTAGACCAGTTTCTGATACCTCAAGAATATTTGCCCAGAAATCAATTTCCTCGGTGGAAAGGGAAAGCCAAGTCTCATTCAAAGCTGGCCATTTTGATTCGAAAACAAATCTGGCAACAGATCCATCTTCATTGGTATACTGGAAGGGAAGGTTCTGCCATACATCCTCAGCCAAATGTGGCAATATAGGGGCAATCACTTTTACTATGGAAAAAAGATGTGCTGAAAGAACTGTTTGACAGCTTCTCCTTGTGAAACTTGTGGTACCCCTACATTAGTAAAGAAAATGTAAGTTTAGACATGCAGAAGCCACAACTAGTCCTTGAAATATCATACTTGACATAAATAGAGGGAAGTATCCGAGCAAGTGCAATAAGGTCATGATGCAAGGTAACTAAGAAATACTCGAGATGAGAAAACCAATTCAAACTACAGACAATCTACATTTCAATATTTGCTGAACATATGCCAGTTTGGAGAAGTGTACGGAAGGTCAAAAGTCACATTGAAAAGGCACATGAAAGAAATCCAGATTGTTAGAATAATGTAGACAGAGCAGGGAAGTTTTACCCAACGTAAAGGCGGTCTTTGGCTACATCAAAGTAGAAATTTGATAGGTCAACAATGACAAACCGCTGTATAATCTACAAAGAAAAACATAAACCTTCATTAAAATTTTATAAAGCAATCAAATAAAAAAATTCCATAAAAATAGCTACTTGATCAACCCTTACAAAACAATGAAGGTTGTGCATCTTTTCTTGGTTTTACCATGGCTCAGATTTTGAGATGACTACATATGAAACCTTAAGATATAAAATATTTATCTTCCTTTTTAGTCATGTTTTCTGTTTCTTCTGAATTATATGATTTCACCAAATTTTTGCAATCCTCTTCTACATAAATTGTCAGATGGACATCAGAAAGAAACTTATTCAGAGGCACTTCTTTACCCTATTATCTGTCTCTAATCTCACATTTCACAGGAGACAATAGCTCCACTTCTGATTACAAGACAATATGCACTATTGCATTACATATGACATAGAGTCCCAACAAAACATAAATTAATAGAGTGAACAACACTCAATAAAGTTTACCTGAAAGATCTTAAAAAACTGATAGTTTTCATAGCTCTCTCTAATGATCTTGATGACATTCTCAAGCTGAAACAGTGCATGGCGATCAACCATAGGAAGATCATGGTATGAAATAGCATTGTCATCCTGGCATTAAGGAATGGTCATGCAATATGAGAAATAGCAACCACCACAGCAGATACAACTGCACTAATCACATTGTAATCTGCAAGAAAATTCCAGACTATGGATACTGAACATACATCCCAATCATGCAGATTTCCCAAAAGGTATCTCAATGTTCCCCGTAGCTTCCTATAAATGTCTGACATTTGACGGAGAACTTGAGAACCAATCATTACATCACCTGTATAATCTACACTGGACACCCAAAGGCGCATTACATCTGCTCCATAACCAGGGGTTTCCTGTCACAGAATAGCAAAAATAATTAAGAAATATGTGTTAAGATGGCATATCTTACGTTTAGATGGTCAGATAGACTGACCTTTTGATTTTTTCCCCCCACAATCACTGTTTGTGGATCAACAACGTTACCCAAAGATTTGCTCATCTTTAAACCCTTCTCATCCAAAACAAATCCATGTGTAATAACACCGGTGTATGGAGCCTTGCCTGTACCAGACATTTGAAGATTCATGGGATGTTTCTTTCATTTTGGAAATATCTTGATACTAATCATCCTTAGGGCTTAAATGAAGAAAGCGAAATGAGCGCTGACAATCAAATGAAAACAGCATCTAAGAAAGTAAAAATGACTAAATATCCAGTGCACTGTATCTCTCTCTTTACATACTAAATGCCTAACTGCAGGGTCCTGTCCAATCCAGCTTAGGGTTGTTACATTTGTAGTATCCATGTTTTAACAAAAGTTCCATAAACTGACCATATTCTAAAAAGGTTCCCATTTAGTACCCATAATATTTAAAAAGTTTTCATTTAATACCCATAATGTTTAAAAAATTCTAATTTAGTTCTTTTTGAATAGTAACGGACAAAAAAATTCATTTTGAATTGTTTGGGCTCGGGCAAAATGGCCATTACGTGTCCTCACCTATTTTTTCTTTTTTAGTTGCATTAATTTAAAAATATCAATATTTAAATATAACTGTAAGAAAAAAAGCCTAATTAAAAGAATAAATATATATAAAAATAAATTATGTAATTAAATTCTACAAAAGAAAAAATGAATACTCACGTTATGTTTCTTACTTCTCCAATTTACTAAATTTTCAAAAACAAAAGTGTAATAATTTGCATTGGATCTTCTATATTTTACTGAGCTAGCTCAGTTTGCATCAGTGAAAATTTCTATATCATTAGTTTCACTTTTCTTGAACAACAAACCTCTACCTGGTAGTCCTTTGAGATACTTGAAAATTTTATAAATAGCTTCCAAGTGAACTTCTTTGGAGAATGCATGTATTGACTTATGATACTAACCATAAACGGGATGTCAGGTCTGGTGTCACACAAATTGATCAACTTTCTTACTAATCTTTTATATATCTCTATAGCTTTTCCCATATCTTCATTTTTCAATCCAAATTCTATTGCAGTATCATTTAGTTTACACCCAAGCATATTATTTTCGATGAGGAGATCGAGGATATATTCTTTTTAGATATACTAATTCATCTATTATATATGACAACTTCCGTCCCTAAGAAATACCTCATTTGTCCCAGATCTTTGACTTTGAATTATGTGCAAGTTTTTCTTCAGTCTTTTGATTTCTTATAGATTATCTCCAGTCATGATTATATCATCAACACACATTATCAAAATCATTTCACATTTTCAATGTGTTGGAGAAACATTATATGATCTAATTGTACTTATTGGTACCCTTGTTTCCTCATCACTTATGCAAATCTATCAAACCAAACTTCAAGTGATTGTTTAAAGTCATACACTGTTCTTTTAGTTTACCCACAATATTCTCTCCTTTGTAGAACCAGAGGTATGATTATGAATACTTATTATAATTCTCTATTTAAAAATGCATTTTTTATGTTCAGTTAGTGAAGTAGCTAGTCTAAATTTACGGCTAGAGATAGGACCTAGACTGTATTCAATTTAGCCATAGGTGCAAAATTTTTGGTATAATCAATTCAATAGGTTTATGTAACCCCTTTTGCAGTCAATTTGATATGTCGTGAATATCCACTTACAGCAAACTCGAGCCTTCCATTTTGGTAGTTCTATTGCATCCTATGTTTCTTTTTCTTTTTCAAAGGTTTTTATTTCTTCCATTACAAATTCTTTCCATTATAGTATTTCCAAGGTCTCATGGATACAATTTGGAATTTTGGTTCTATCAAGATTAAATATAAAGGCACGAAATCCAAAAGACGGTATTATATGAAATAAATTTACATACAGAATAAAGAGTACAAGACCGTGTTTATTTTCGAAGAGCAATAGGTAACTTCAGAGATTTAAGGGAATTAGAATTACCTAGATTTAATGTAGACTCGTAGATATTTGGATCTATCACCAATTCTAACTCTTTTGGTGCTTTAAGTGTGAAGTTCTCCCTACCTTTTATCTATGACCTCCGTGAGAAATTGCATGTCTGTTATTTTTCTTTTTCTCACCTTACTGTCACGACCTTAATTTCTCAAGTAGCGATCGTACGGCACTTAGCACCGTCCGTTGCACTAAGCCTGCATTTGAATCCGAAATGTAATTCCAAAGAGAATAGAAAGAGTTTGCAAAGAATGCTTTGTATTGCTCTAGAGAGAGTTTATGTTACAAATGCTAAGAATTCCCAAGGATGAATACAAATGAAGACCAAGTGGTCTATTTATAGTGTGGCAACAAGCCTAGGAGTATGCCACATTTCTCTAGATCCTTCTAGCTCTAGAATATACAAGAGAGTTCTATGTACAATCTGCCACAAGGTTCTAGGACCTTCTATCCAACTCTAGAGTCTTCTAGGTTTGTCTAGTTCCTTCATGCACCTTCCGGGATGTTCCGTAAGCTTCCAGCAGCTTCTACAACCTTCCCGAACCATCCGGCGCATTCTAGAATATTCCAGCCCATTCTAGCACCCTCCAGTGTGCTCTAGAACATTCTAGGGTCTTCAAGCTTGAGTTGAGTCCGTCCAACTCCAGCCCTTTCTAGACTTCTCTAGGCAACTCTAGAACTTTCCATGTGTCTAGATCCTTTAGACAGCCATCATTTGGATTTTTAGGGGCAGTTTGGGCGGGACGTGACATTACTCTCTGTAGATGATAAAGTAGTACGAGAAGGTGTTTAGCTCGAATTCTCTGTTTAATTCATGAAACTCTTTACTTTGATTAAGAACAAGGGTGAAATCAAAGTTCAACTTTTAACCAAAAGTTTTATCCTCTCTTATACCATTCTCCCCCTAAGGAGAGGACTCTTAGTAGTAGGGGATGCTTTCAAAGAACGAAACATCGAGACTCACAAAGGTTATGTTAGTAGAGTAACCATAACATTTGTAGTCTTTTGAGTAGGAGAATACCCAATAAAGACACATATAATAGCTTTAGAATCAAGTTTGGACCTATCTTTTGAATGATCTTGAACAAGCAAACACTTTTAGAGTTAGATTCGACGGGAGATAAAATGTGCCAAAAAAATGATATAATTTTGAAGTGGTGTTTTAAAGGAAAGAACCCGACTAGACATACGATTAATAAGTTACGTGGAAATTAGAACACATCTCCCCGTAACTTTTTTCGTATATTAGTGGTGAACATTAAGGCATGAGCTATGTCGTGCAAGTGTCAGTTAATTCGTTCAGCGACTCCATTTTATTAGGATTGTCAACACAAAAACTTTCATCTATTATCTCATGGTTTTAAAGATAAAATGGTAGAATTTGGTTGAAATATCCAATGCAAAGCATTTAGATCTGTATTTGAAACTAAGTTTGAATCTTTGCGTAAAGGCTAATGAAAACATTCTAAACCTTAGCTTCTTCTCTTAACAGATAAACCGAATAAACTCAAGTATGATCATCAATAAACGTAATAAACCACTTACTTTGAGTACGAGTGGGGATTCAGAATGAACCCCACACATCATTTGAGGATAAAGGGTTTGAAAGGTTTATATGCGACTCTTGGTAAAGAAGTATGTTGACTTTTTGCATACTCACAAATTTCACATTGAAAATTGACTATTTTAATACTTAAAAACATGGATGGAAATACCTGTATTAAATATTGGAAGTTGGAATGTCTCATTCTATAATACCATAATAAATTTCCCTATCCCTAGGAACAAAAACAGAATCACAAGTAGCAATTTGACAACACTTGCTTTAGCTTTAGGAAAGCAGTACAAACATTCACTCTCTAGCACTGTCAATTGTCGTCCCAAATATAGGTCCTAAAAAACACAGTAAGGTGGAAACAATTTAGCATAACACAGAGGCTTTTCTCAGTTGACTAATCGAAAGTAGATTGCACGACAAGTTTGAAACATGAAGTACAAAATTAAGAGTTATAGAATTGGTAAAGTTAATCCTGCTTTTCTATATTGAAAGCTTCCCTTATCTGGTGGCCAATTGAGAATTGGTAACTTCAATATATCTTGTCTCGATTTCCAATCCACGAGTTTTCCTTGAATTTCTCAACAAGTGTCTTAGTATGTTTGGATTTCAACAATGTTCACAAAAAAATATTTTCCTTTGTGAATTTGAGTCATTTCATTTCCGATTTTCATAAGGCCTATGGGTCAAATTTTTTGAAGGCTCACTACCCAAGCAAGGCTCAATTTCTGTTTGATATCCATGGGTTGGGATCATTGAAGACCCAAGCCCGTGAAAATTAGAATTGATCCTCAACCCATCAGGCCCGTCTCCTAAAATGTTCAACCCAACCCCTTTCTCACTCATTTTCCCTGTGTCACATTTTCTAGCTCTTGGTGCATAACTCTCGTGTTGCATATGAACAGGGAATCGAGATGACCTATGCCGCTAAAGGAATGCTAACCCAGCATAACTCGTTGCTAGCTCTCCTCTAGTTAAACTTTGGCAAATGCTTCTCAAACAGAGGGTAATGAACGATAGTTCAAAATCCTTCCACAGACACCATCAACTCGCAATTTAGTCCCACCAAAAACTCGAAGGTCATCTTTGTTTCTAATTTTTTGATGGTAGCATATACTATCTCCAGTATACTCCCATTCCTCTTCTGAACACAGGCCCAACTCTTGCTAGAGGGAAAGCATCCAATGTAGCAATCGGTAGCTTCCCTTCTTTCTTGTCTCATTTTCCATAATTTGGTTTTTAATTCAAAAATTTTAGAAAACCCTCACCATCTAGGTTGGTTTCTTTGACAGCCTATCATACCTCTTTTGTTGTCGATAAAGGTATGTTTTTCCAATTGTCGATAGCATAAAATTAACAAGCCATACAATCACTATTGAGTTCTCTGAACTCCATCATTGCATTGCACCAGCGTAGATTAAAGCGGGTTTTCTTGTTTTTCCGTCAAATATCCCATTTTTCTTTTCTCATTTATAACGAGTTTGATTGATTGAGACCATTCTCTGTAACTTTTTGCATAGTTTCTCTAATATAATTTGTAGAGATGAGGTATCTAGATTACTATAACTCATGGTAGTAATAGTTGTATAGAAGCTAGGGATAGTGTTTGTTTCGATATGGATGTTTTCTTAGTTGGTTTTTGACTCAAGATTATTAAAGGTTGAATCAGATATGGCTAGGTTCCAACGAGAATTTGTTCTAAAGCATCTAGGAAAAGACAATGAAGAATTGAAATATTGCATTTCCCTACTTTTTAGTCTATATAGGATTGTTCTAATTTATAATACAAATAAAAGACAAAAAGCTAATTTCACACAATAATCTCTACCAATTGGTACATAATTATTCCTATTTTATATAATCATTTCCATAATTATAATTGCTAGAAATTAGGGATTTACATCTTTAGTCAATGATTTCAACAATTTCAAACAGCAAATTTTGAGTAGGATAAGCTCAGCATGGATAAAAATAAGGTTGGATAAGAAGATACATTCTTCAATAGCAGAGAAACAATGAATGAATGACTTGTTAGAACAAAAAAATGACATGAACTTATTAATGTTATATTTCTATTACCTTTTGTGGCAATACTAGTCAGCAAAGAACTTTGGAACCAGCCACGATGCTGATCTGTACCTTCAAGATACAGGTCTGCAGGAAAACTAAGGCCATTTCTTTTTCCCAACACTGCAGCCCAAGAAGATCCTGAAATAGGAAGCATTTAACAAACACAAGACACTAATAAAAATATATGTGAGGATATCACAAATCATTTCCTATAGAAGCACTTAGTTTGGAGCTGATAATGGTTATCAAATATGACT
Organism: Hippophae rhamnoides; assembly: GCA_033030585.1. Taxonomy (NCBI): domain Eukaryota; kingdom Viridiplantae; phylum Streptophyta; class Magnoliopsida; order Rosales; family Elaeagnaceae; genus Hippophae; species Hippophae rhamnoides. Next base: position 46,698,046 of record CM065438.1, on the reverse strand, counting down.
ACAAATCCAGTAAAGTTGATGGCATTTAATGATGCAGTCAGTACTGTGGTGAAACAAAAGGAAGAAGATTTCATATGAACACAGCAAATATGAACAATGTATCTTATTATGCTCCGAAAACATTGTACAGGTTTAGATATCAATGAACATTTGGCCACAACTTTTATGCTATGCCCAATGGTGTTTAACTTAACTATCTTTAGCAAGTATATGATAGGAACGGCTGTAGCACCATATATGATATCAATTAATGGGAAAATAGATATGTATTAAATATAATCTAATTGGCTTAAATATGTTTTATGTCCCTAAGTTTGGCATTGGTTACACAATATCCCAACTTTTGAGTCGTTGCAAAAATACAGTTAACTTTTATTTTCGTGTGAAATTTTTATCATTTTTATCATTTCCGTTAGTGGCAGTTGTTTTTCTTGACATCACATTACATATACTGTTAATGAAAATGGTGTTAAAAAACAAATATTGTTAATGGAAATGATGAAAATGATATAAATGTCATGCGGTAAAAACATTAGGAGTATTTTTACAGCTTAAATGTTGGGATAGTTTTGCTACTGGTCCCAAAAGTTAGGACATAAAACATATTTAAGTCATTCTGATTATCTCTTAACTTCTAAATAATTACGAGTAGTTATCCTAATCTAAATCGAACTTGTGCATATATGTTTATAAATAATAACAATTGGGGTAATGAAAAAAATACTCTTTTTTGATTAATTTGTATTAGAGTAAAAAGGGAAGATTAAAAAGATTAAAAAGATTAAAAAGATTAAAAAGATTAAAAAGATTAAAAAGATTAAAAAAATTAAAAAAATTAAAAAAATTAAAAAAATTAAAAAAATTAAAAAATAATAAAAATAATAAAAATAAACAGAAAACAGAGAAATAAAATATTTCTACTGCCCTGCTTTATTCTTTGAAACCCTAAATACCGAAGACTCCATAAGACTTCACCCCTACGAAGAGCCACCGCTGCTTGCCCAGCTCAGCCTTGCGCTGCCACTGCCTGCACTTCCTGCACCGTCAACGTCCAGGGCTGCTCTCTCCGCAACCATCGCACTGTCTATTCTCCTCTGCAGTGCCGACAGTCCCCTTTTGCAGATATGTGATTGTTGCAGCCACCTACCTCCTTATCTTGCACCACCAACAGCCAAAGCACCTTATCCATAACCTATCGCCGCCTTCTCTGTGTTCAGTGCCGTCAGTCATCAGCCACTGTCTCAGTTAGTTCTGGGCTGAAGGTTCTAATTGAGGTTCTTGAAAAGAAAAAAATAAAAAAGGGGAAAAACAAAAGGTCTTTTACCCAGGTGTTTCATTTATCCTTTGTCTACTCCTTTGAGTCTTTTACTCTCTGGCTTTTTTTATAAAAAAAATATCATAATATGTTAATATATAAAAATAGTTACAAAAATACAAAATGTGGACAAGTAATCCACTTAAAATAAAATTCTAATAATAAGATAGTCTATTCTTTACAAATCTCATCGCATATTTTTAAGATATGCAAGCTCTCCAATTATAACTTAACCGAAACTAAGACTAAAATTTGAACTCTTTTTAAACTGAAGCCCACAATGAAGTCAAAAATAAAACTCCCATAATAGATTGCTATCATTTTCAATTTCTTCAAAAATTCTACTATTCCTCTCCAACCACAACACCTAAAAAATTACTCCAATTCCACAGCTCCATAACACTGCAGCTTTCTTAGCCTTTATACTACTCCCATGCATGTTAAAATTTTGTAGTAACAAAGATTTGTAAGATCCTAAAATGGCCCATTGAGCACTCATGTTATTTTGCATCTTAAACCTAAGATTATGTGTAATTGGGCAACAATCAATGTATTCTGAACTTCTCTTACAAAGTACATACCAATTAGATGAAATACAAAACTTTGAAAAATTTGATTGAATTCAATCTGTTGTTTTCACCTAACAAAAAAAATTAGTCACTTCAACGCTACAGCTTTAATTGGAGTAAGACAATTACACCCTAAAGCATATTGATCAAAATCTAACATATTAGGATCTTCCACAAGGAGCTCAAGGTAAGATTTAAAAAAGTTCCTAGATGACTAATTAATATCTTTGTGTCACTACTATTAACTTTCATAGTTAGACCTTCCAAATCTAACATTAAACTTATGAAATCAACCTCTCAATCATTTAAGATTCTTCTAAATATGATATTCCAACCCTGTATCGAAAACAGCATGCATATTGGGGCATTTTTATGCAAGCATAAACTACACACCATTGGATATCTTGTTGAAATAGAACCACCATCCAACCAATTCAACACCTACTAACTTAAATCTATAAGTGGGTGATCAAGAAAGGAGGTATTCTCCTCGAGTTTGTAAACAACTTAATAAGTTGGGCTTCTCTATGCCATCTACGGTAAACAATTTTATTGTCTCTTATCACTGCTATCCAAAACTAATTTAATTTTGTCCTTTAGATTTCTTCTGTTTCTATCCCTAATCATTTTTAGAAAGCTCTTGAATATCCCAGGTGAAGAGCTACCATGCTAAAAGAAATAAATACCCTCTAGAAAAACTTTTCTTAGGAGTTGGTCAAGTCACCTAAAAGGAACAAAACTATTGGTTGCAAGTATATGATCACCGTGAAATTCCATTCAAATGTCCCGAGACAATAAAGATAAATAAGGCCAAAATAGTTGCTAAAGAATATACTCAAACTTATTCATGGGATTGACTACTAGAAGACATTTACTCATGTGATCAAAATGAATACAGTGCGAGTTATACTTTCTATTGTGATGAATCTAGATTAGGGGCAAATTGCGGTTCAATGTGAAGAATCCTTTTCCCATTGAGAGGAATATATGGATCCCTCTTCCGAGTTCCCAACAGAAGGGGGAAATGTAAGTAGGTTCAAGGTGTCCTCCCGCCTTTTATTCTCTAAACATAGGCATCTAGACATCAAGGATTATACCGACTTTGACTTTGCAGGTTCTAAGGTGGATAGAACTTTGGGATATCTTAAATTCTTTGGAGGCAACTTGAGGACTTAGAGTAAGAAACAGAATATGGTATCGTTATCTAGGGCAAAAGTTAAATGTCGTGCTCTTAATCATGCTATTACAAAGCTTTTTTGGTTGAAGATTTTTGTTAAGTAAGCTTGGTTGTAGTACTAAAGAGCCTATGGCTATATTTTGTGATAATAAGACAGCTATTGAAATTGCTAATAAGCTAAAACATGACCGAATAAAACACATTTAGCTTGATATAAACTAGATCAAAAACAACTTTGATTCTGAAAATTATATTACGAGAGATGATAGAGATAAACTGGAGTATATTCTTATTCTTTATTCTCTATTAATTCTGATGATATTATAACACTATAATATAACACTATAAATAGGAATAAGAAATTAGAAAAATGTCCACTAATCTAGGAATATAACAGCAGGTATCAACAATTAAATTGCAGCTTGATTTGCACTAGTTTTACAGCCTGTACAACACTAATAATATTCTCTGAAAGTCTACACTCCCCCTCAAGTTAGATAATAGATATTAATCATTCCAAATTTGCAACTCAATTCTTCGAAGATTGTTCAAGATAACACTTTGGTAAGGATATTTGCAATTTGATAATTAGTAGATGTATATAGTAAGTCCACAATTTTTCCATCTAACTTTTCTTTCATGAAATGATCAATTTCTACATGTTTGGTTCGGTCATGATGAACTGGATTTTTCGCAATTCTTATTGCAGCTTGATTGTCACAATGCATGCTGATAGGTTCAGAAGTTGTGAAGTCCAGTTCATTGAGTAGTCTTCTTAACCACATTCCTTTACAAATCCCATGAGTCATAGCTCTAAATTCAGCTTCTGCACTGCTTCGAGCAACTACTAACTGTTTCTTACTTCGCCAAGTTACAAGATTTCCCCATACGAATGTACAATATCCAGTGGTAGATCTACGATCCACTATAGAGCTTGCCCAGTCAGTATCTGCAAAGACTTCAATTTTTCTAATAACATTCTTACTGAAATATAATCATTTTACTGGTGTCATCTTGAGATATCTGAATATACGATAGACCGCTTCCATGTGTTCTTCAGTGGGACTGTTCATAAATTGACTTACAACACTTACTGAAAAACCAATATCTAGTCTAGTGTGGGATAGGTAAATGAGTTTTCACACTAATCTTTGATAACGACCTTTGTCTACAAGTGTACTATTTTCTTTAATTCCGAGTTTTACTGTAGAATCCATCGGAGTTTCTGCTGATTTACACCCCATCATTCCAGTTTCCTTGGGAAGATCAAGTACATATTTCCTTTGAGATATAGATATGCCCTATTTTGTTCGTACTACTTCCATTCCTAGAAAATATTTGAGATTGCCTAGATCTTTGATCTCAAATTCCTTGGCAAGAATTCTTTGAGTTTATTCATCTCAATTGTAGAATTACCTGTTAGAACAATATCATCTACGTACACAATTAGGATAACTATTCTGTCATTGGAGAAGTGTTTGACGAATAGTGTGTGATCTGATTGGCATTGATTATACCCATATCTCTTCAGAACTTTAGCGAACCTATCAAACCAAGCACGTGGAGACTATTTCAATCCATATAATGATTTCTTAAGTTTGCTGACTCTATTAGTTGGAACAGGAGATTCAATTCTAGTAGGAATGTCCATGTAGACTTCTTCTTCGAGATCACCATTAAGGAATGCATTCTTGACATCTAATTGGTAGAGAGGCTAATCCAAGTTAGATGCTAGGGAGAGAAGAATACGAATAGTGTTGAGCTTTGCTACAGATGCAAAAGTCTCCTGATAATCAATCTCATATATCTGAGTGAATCCCCTAGTCACAAGGCAAGCTTTGAGTCTTTCTATACTGCCGTCTGCTTTGTGTTTGATTGTAAAGATCCATTTACACCCAACAACTTGTTTTCCCGGTGGTAGTTTTGTGATCTCCCAAGTCTTGTTTTTCTCTAAGGCACTGAGTTTTTCACGAATAGTTGTCTTCCATTCAGGTACCTGAAATGCTTCATGAACGAAATTTGGAACCTATATCTGACCAAGGTCGCTGATAAATGCCTTATAACTTGGTGAGAGATTTTTATAGGAAACAAACTTGTAGATGGGGTGATTTGTGCAAGATCTTACAACTTTCCTTATAGCAATTGGAAAATTCATATCATTAGGAGGTAACTCATTAATAGAAGGTTCAAGGTCGTTACCTTGTGAATTGTCGGAGTGGCCTGTACTCGGGTTGGATTCCTGGACTGGCCCATGATTTACTCGGTTCTCCGCTCTTTCTTGAGTTGTTTTCCTCCTAGAGTAGACAAGAAGATCATTGTTTGGGACAGGGAAGTTTGGATCTGTTGGTAGAGAAGTTGAGGGTTCATTGGGATTATTAAGAGTATTTATTTGAGACATTGATTCACTCTCTTGAATTTGCAGGATAGGATTTATGGGAGAGTGAGTGGTTATGCTATTCCAAAGCTAGTATTCATTACCTACGTTCTCCCCCTGAATGGTAGGTTTGGAATAGTATGGATATTGTTCAAAGAATGTGACATCCATTGTATTATAGAATTGTTTTATGATAGGAGAGAAGCATTTGTATCCTTTCTGGTACGATCAAGAGAAGTTGAGGGTTCATTGGGATTGTTAAGAGTATTTATTTGAGACATTGATTCACTCTCTTGAATTTGCAGGATAGGATTTGTGGGAGACTGAATGGTTATGCTATTCCAAAACTGGTATTCATTGCCTACGTTCTCCTCCTGGATGGTAGGTTTGGAATAGTATGGATATTGTTCAAAGAATATGACATCCATTGTATTATAAAATTGTTTTATGATAAGAGAAAAGCATTTGTATCCTTTCTGGTACGATGAATATCCTATGAATATGCATTTGATGGCTCGGGGATCAAGTTAATCTCTATGATGTACATGGACATAAGCAGAACATCCAAAAATTTTAAAGGGAATGTGGGACACGATTTTAGTGTGTGGGTATGACTCAAGTAGAGTATTGATAGGTGTTTTAAACATGAGAACACGAGAGGGCATCCTATTGATAAGATAGGTAGCTGTAAGAACAGTTTTCCCTCAAAAATTTGTGAACATGAGGGATCTAGCTACCTCGAGAAGATGCCTATTCTTCCTTTCAGTGAGGTGTGTCAACACAAGAGCTTAGATGGACAATCCCTTGACTTAATAGATAATTAGTAAGGGTGGAAGCAAAGTATTCTTTAGCATGGTAAGATTTCAATACTTGGATTTTCGTTTGAAATTGGGTTTGAATCATGGTATTGAAATTTTTAAAAATTTGACCTGCTTCAGATTTTTCTTTCATTAAAAATAACCAAGTGATTCGAGTATGATCATCTACAAATGAAATGAACCAACGTGTCCCTGTGATGTTTTCGATTCGAGAAGGTCCCCAAATATCAGTGTGAATCAATGAGAAATGATGTGACTTTTTATGTGAAAGATAAGGATATGAAGTTTTAACATGTTTTGAAAATTGACATACTTCACATTGAAAGTCCTTTAAATTTTTATTTCTAAATGATGAATGGAAATTTTTTTGTAAATACAAGAAATTAGGATGACCTAAGCGATAGTGATTCAACATGATTCCACCATCATTATTGGAATTAAGATTTAACAAAACTTTATTCTGATAAGAAACTTCGGATACAACTTGAAGGGCTTGTATTGCTGGAGGGTCTTCACTTCGTAGGAGATAGAGCATTCTTTAGCACTGCCAATCATCTTCCCCGAATCCAAGTCCTGAAATTCACATAGGTTATGAACAAATTTAGCCATACAATTTTTATCACGGGTAAGTTTAGTAATTAATACAAGATTACAATCAAGTGTGGGAACAAGAAGGACAGAATCTAGAATAAAGGAGTTTGAAATTTTAGCTGAACCAATTTCGGTTACTTTTGATACTAAACCATTGGCAATTCTGACAGTGTGACCGTTTTTGTAGGTTTTAAGATTCATGAGAAGAGAAGCATCACCTGTCATGTGGTCTGAAATACCTGAATCAACAATCCATGGTCTCATAACCTGTTTCACACCAAAAGCGTTTAGAGTGTTACCTGATTGAGCTATAGTGGCAGATGATGTGGGCAAGGACTGTCCAAATAATTTCTAGAGGAGATCAATTTGTTCCTTGCTAAACATAGCAGATTCAGGGGACGTTGTTCCATGAGATTTGGAGACAATTTTTCCATAACTTTCTTTGTTCATGTGCTGTGTGGAGGGTGGTTTCCAATCAGCTGGCTTTCTATGAATTTTCCAGCAAGTTTCCTTAGTGTGACTAGGTCCACGGCAGTAATCACACAAAGGTCTTCCTCTACGAGGACGGTTGTCTACAGTATGAGAGTGTTGGTGTCCTCGAATAGCAAGTGCAGATCCTTCTCCAGTCACGAAAATGGTAGATTGAGGACCCATCATCACCTTTTTACGACTCTCCTCTTGACGAACTTCGGAAAAGGTATCACGAATGTTGGGCAAGGGTTTTGTTCCTAGAATTCTGTCACGCACATCATCAAGATCTTTATTAAGCCCCAATAAAAATTTGAAAACCCCCTTCTTGTCAATAATTTGTTTGTACAAGATGTTGTCTGCTGGACATGTCCATTCATGAACCTCAAAGAGGTTTAATTGCTGCCAACATCGAGTGAGAGAGTTAAAGTATTAGGTAACTGATAACACTCCTTGACAAAGATCGTGGAGAATGCTTTCGATCTCAAATAGTTCAGACATATTATCAAAACTGGAATAAGTGTCTCTGGCAGCATCTCATATTCCTTTGGCAGTTTTGTAGAGAAGAAAGTTCTCTCTATTCTCGTTTGTCATGGAATTTATCAACCAAGACATCACCATATTATTTTCAGATTTCCATATTCTGTATTGCGGATCGTCTTTGTTCGGAGCTACTGCATCTCCAGTGAGATAGTCATCTTTCATCTTTCCATATATAAACATCATGACGGATTGGGACCACCGAAGATAATTGTGCCCATTTAATTTGTGATTAGTGATGGGCAGAATATTGTTTTCTGTGGAACCAGTAATTACAGGTTTTTCTATGACCATTGGTGTTATTTTAAGTGAGGTTTATATGTGGGTTGATTAAGGTCTACCAATGTGGGCTTATATGGGCTGAAATTTGTTATTAGATTAGTTGGGCTGAAATTTGTTATTGGATCAGGTTAAATGAAATTTATTCTTGAAATTTGAGCAGGGTTGAAATTTGGATGGGCGAGTTGAAATTTGAATCACAAATATAGAAACAGAATGCAATGCGTATTGGAAACAGAATGCAAATATAGGAACAGATTTTGGAATTGGGATTTGTGGGACTTAATGACTGAACCTGATGACGATGACGATGAACCAGATGATCGACGATGATGGACAGATGGTCGACGACGACGATAGACAGATGGTCAGCGACGACGATGGACAGATGGTCTAATGGTGCCTGAGTTTCGCGAGATTGGATGACTGATGTCTCGCGATTTTGGGTGGTCGACGAGCTGTGGGTAATGGCTCGCGAAGATGAATGGTCAGAGCAGAGATGGAACTCGCGATGACTGGGTTGAGAACTACAAAACCCGAGCAGAAGTTGCTCTGCTGATGTTGCAAAATCCCAGTTTCTAGGAATGCTTACACTACTCTTGGATACAGATTTGAGCTCAACTCAAAAAGTGAATTTCAGATAAAAACAAAAAACTTCCTCGGACAAAATTGGTGAAAAAACAAAATAAGATTTCAGAAATGCTCTGATACCATAAAAATTATATTACGAGAGATGATGGAGATAAACTGAGTATATTCTTACTCTTTATTCTCTGTTAATTCTGATGATATTACAACACTATAAATAGGAATAAGAAATTAGACAAATGTCCACTAATCTAGGAATATAACAGCTGGTATCAACAATTAAATTACAACTTGATTTACACTAGTTTTACAATCTGTACAACACTAATAATATTCTCTAAAAATCTACAGATTCTAATGTCATTGAAGTTTCATACATAAAGAGCGTGGATCATCTAGTCGGCATCATTACACATGATGTGAATGAAAATTCTTTCCATACCACACCGTCCAAGTTGGGCATTTGCGGGGAAAATATATGTATTGAATATATTCTAATTATCTATCAGTTTGTGTATAGTTAAGAGTACTGATACTAATCTAGATAGATCTTGCACATAAATGCGTATAAATAAACAATTGAGGTAATGAATATTATCATCTCTTTTATGATTAACTGTATCAATAATGTTAACTAGCCAATGTCATCGTTTGGGGTCCTTAGAAAAGTTTCCATTTATTAAGATGTAGTCTAGAAAATTTAGGTTTAACGTCATACAGCATTACCTGAATCAAACCATACATCCATCGTGTCTGTCCCCTTCTCATATTCTGATGCTTTGTCCCGATACTTATCAGGAAGAAGATCCTCCACCTTCATGTACCACCATGCATCACTACCCTTTGTGGCCAATAGAGCTGCCATGAGAAATAACTAAAAGAAGTAAATTTCATTATTAGGAATAACCGTTGAAATAGGACAATTAGTTAAAATCTTCATCCATACATGGATAATCTGTCTACTATATACATACATGTTCATAAATTTGAAACTCAGAATTCACTCTTGTAATTTTCATTCAAAGACACTACATATTTATATACAAAATTAAGAACACTCTTAGGTGACATACATCTAATACACAACTAAGACACCTAATACACAATTAATATATTCATTCAACTAGTGATAGACACCTAATACATACCTAATACAAAACTAACATCTCTAACACTCCCTCTCAAATTGGAGCATAGATATTAATCATGCCCAACTTGTTACAAAGATAATCAACTCGAACCCCACTTAAAACTTTGGTGAAGATATCTCCTAATTGTTCTCCAATCTTCATATATCCTGTAGAAATCAAACCTTGCTGAATTTTGTCACGAACAAAATGACAATCAATTTCAATGTATTTAGTTCGCTCAAGAAACACAGGATTAGAAGCAATATGAAGAGCAGCTTGGTTATCACACCACAATTTCGCTGGTACTGAAGTTTTAAGACCTACTTCATCCAAGAGCTGATATATCCATATTATCTCAGACGTAGATTGTGCCATAGCCCTATATTCTGACTCTGCACTCGATCGTGACACAACATTCTGCTTCTTGCTTTTCCATGAGACCAAATTTCCTCCAATTAAAATACAATAGCCTGATGTGGATCTTCTATTCACTTTGGAACCTGTCCAATCTACATCTGAAAAACATTCAATATGAGTGTGTCCATGATTTGCATACAAGATACCACATCCAGGTGTTCCTTTCAAGTAACACAAAATTTGCTCTAACACGGCCCAATGATGAACTGTTGGGGATGACATGAATTGGCTAACAACACTGACCGAATATGCAATATCTGGACGAGTAATGGTAAGGTAATTCAACTTTCCAACCACCCTTCAATATCTCTCAGAATCTTTAAAGAGTTTCCCATCTCCTGTAAGGTGAATGTTCGGAGTCATTGAAACACTACAAGGTTTTGCTCCTAATTTTCCTGTCTCAGTTAATAAGTCCAGGACATATTTTCTCTGAGATAGAAAGATACATTTTTTACTCCTTATGACTTCAACACCCAAGAAATACTTTAGCATCCCCAAATCTTTCGTGTGAAATTGAGTATGTAGGAAAGACTTAAGAGATGAAATTCCCGTAGTATCACTTCCAGTAATAGCAATGTCATTTACATACACAACTAAAAGAATGATATCAGCTTTTGATTGTTTGTAGAACACAGAATGGTCAGACTTGCTTTTCATCATACCAAACGTTTCTATAGCTTGACTAAATTTTCCAAACCAAGTACGAGGACTCTGTTTCAAACCATACAAAGATTTGCAGAGACGACAAACTTGCCTAGACTCCCCCTGAGCAACAAAATCAAGAGGTTACTCCATAAACACCTCCTCTTGAAGATCACCATGAAGAAAAGCATTCTTGATAACTAGTTGATGCAAAAGCCAATGGTAAGTAGTTGCCATAGAAATAAATAACCGAACAGAGGTCAATTTAGCAACAGGAGAGAAAGTGTCAGAATAGTCTACTCCATAGGTTTGAGCATATCCCTTAGCAACAAGACTCTACTCCATAGGTTTAAGCATATCTCTTAGCAACAAGACGAACCTTTAATCGAGCAATTGACCCATCCGGATTAACCTTAACTGTGAACACCCATTTGCATCCGATAGCTCGTTTCCCCGAAGGTAAATCAACCAAGTCCCAAGTACCATTGTCATCCAAAGCATTCATTTCCTCGATCATTGCATGATGCCAACCAGAATGAGATATGGCTTCGTGAACAGTTTTAGGGATAGAAATAGGAAGAATCGACGAGGAATCCATAACAAAAAATCGTGAATGAAAATAAAAGAAAAAGCGTGACGAGAATTCTCAACTCGAGATGTTAGAAGGTGCAAAATCAATGGGTGCCGGAGCTGCTACAATTGCTTCAGCGGGAGCATAAGAGAGGCAATAAAAGAGCAAGAGGAAGACAACAAGCAGTTATACGAAACAAAAGAAGAAATAGGATAAGTACATTGACGTTAACCTTTGCGTAATACAATAGGAAGATCATCGTTCTGGACTGGATCTGATGACGAAGGAGCAGGTGCAGGACATGAATCAGAAGGTCTATGTCTGGAGTAGACTTGAGTTATAGGAAGCCTAATAGGAACTGGATCAAAGACAGGTTCAAATGATGTGATAGAATAGACTAACAAATCATCATCCTTCCCCTGACGTGCAGGAGGAGAAGACGAAAAATAGGGTGTGTCTTCCATGAAGGTAACATCAATTGAGACAAGATATTTGTTAAGACTAGGACAATAACATCTATAACCTTTCTAGAGATGAGAATAACCAAGAAATATACACTTCAAAGACTTGGGATCTAATTTAGTAACATGCGGACGAACATCCCGAACAAAACAAGTGCTACCAAATATCCTAGGGTCAACCGGAAATAGTAACTTATTAGGAAACAAAATTTTGTAAGGAATCTCACCATGAAGAACAGATGAGGGCATGCGATTAATAAGAAAACATGTTGTTGAAATTGCATCGGCCCAAAAAGGTTTAGAAACATTGATTTGAAATAATAAGGCACGTGCAGTTTCGAGAAGATGTCTGTTCTTACGTTCGGCCACTCCATTTTGAGATGGAGTATCAACACACGAAGTTTCATGAAGCATGCCATTTTGAACCGTATAGGATTGAAACAAAGCTGATGTATATTCTTTGGCATTATCACTTCGCAAAGTACGAATTGAAATATTAAATTGAGTTTTAATCTCAACATAAAATGCGCAAAAAATAGAAAACAATTCAGAACGACTCTTCATTAAATATAACCAAGTTACACGAGAATAATCATCCACAAAAGTAACAAAATACTTAAATCCAGGTTTAAACAAAATAGGACAAGGACCCCAAACATCAGAATGAACTAATTCAAAAAGAACATTAGCACGTTTATTAACTCTTGGATTTAAACTAAGACGATGATGTTTTGCAAATTGACAAGACTCACAATCTAATGAAGACATATTACTAAACTAAGGACAAAGCTTCTGAAGTAAAGGAAGAGATGGATGACCCAGTCTACAATGTGCCTCGAAGGGAGAGGTTACATCAGAGCAAGCAACAGATTTTGGTATTGGTGTGTCAAGAATATAGAGGCCTCCAGACTCATGTCCTTTACCAATAGTCTTCTTCGTCATAAAATCCTAAAATAAGCAACGATCAGAAAAAAATGAGATGCAACAATTAAGATTGCGAGTAAGCAGACTTACAGAGATCAAATTAAAGGATAAGCTAGGTAAATGTAAGACAGACGACAAAGGAAGCAAAGGAGTGGGAGTAATTGTGCCAGACCCAAGAACACGAGATGGTGACCCATCAGCTAAGCTAACAGTAGAGGTGGAAGTGTGTGACTGAAGAGTAGAAAAAAGACTAGAATTACCTATCATATGATCTGTGGCACCAGAATCAATAACCCATTTGAAAGATGAGAAAAGAAGACACGCATTTGATTTACCTGAATCAGCAATAGCAGTGACAGAAGGTGATGAAGACCTTAGTGATTCTTGATACTGTGAGAACTTGGTAAATTCATCTGCAGAGATAAGAACCGATTTTTCAGAAGTATCAGAAGTGGATGCAATATGAGCCGAGTGACCTTTCTGATGCTTGTACTGAAGCTTTCTACAGTCATGTTTCGTATGTCCTGGTTTGTGACAATAGTGACATACAATACCTCCTAGGTCCTGTGGTCGAGTTTCAAACTCGTGCGAGCCGCCTTTGTTTCTGTTCATATAAGTTGACCGTCCATGCTCATAACTATTACTTCGACTAACCAAAGCACCATTTAATTGAGCAGGTGGAGGTGGAGTGCCTTCTGTACGAAGTACTCAACTAAACACCTCTTGTAAAGAGGAGATCTCAGAACCAGAAAAAATCTGGGACTTAGCAGTCTCAAAAACAGAAAGAAGACTGACAAGAAAACTCATGACCGCCATTTGTTCCCGTTGGCTTTGTTGAACCTTTACATTAGGGCTAAAAGGCATCAAACTATTGAGCTCCTCATAAGTCCTTTTAAATTCCATAAAATAATTCGTGAGTGATTGATCTTGTTTGTCTGCACGGTAAAATGCTTTGCATACCTCATATATGCGAGAAAGATTTCCTTTACCAGAATAAAAGAAATCCAAATAATCCATCAATTCCTTAACGAATTCATAATGATTGATCAAGTCAATTACATTGCTCTCAATAGAATTCCGAATCTGCAGAAATAAGTGACCATCTTCTCTAAGCCATGTCTGCTTTGAATCATCTTTAGGAGGATAATTAGTTAAATGAGTATCTTTGTCGATACTTCTCAAATAAATTCGAATAGTCTTACTCCAAGCCAAATAATTCGAGCCATTGAGCTTATGGTTCGTGATTTTAGACATCATAGGCACCATATCCGTCACAACATTAGATTTCTTTTCAACCATAACTCCTACAAACGAACAAACAAAATCCAACAATAGCAGCGACCAAACACGCAGCGAACAAGAACACAAAATTGGAAGAACCCAAACTTGAACAATCACAAGCGATGAGTGCCAAACCACCACAGATGACGCAGGAGAACACCGGATAGCAACACGAGATCGACCGGAGAAGACTGCTGCACGGATGAGCTGTCACGCACCGGCGCGTGGAAAATGACAGAAAGTCGCGATGGCGCATGTGGCTCACTCGCGGCTCGTCTGGTGACCGGACTTCGGGGTTTGGCCTGTCGATGGATGGGTGTCCTTCCTGTGCCGGCGGTGACACGCGTGGGAAGATGGCAGAAAGTCATGGTGACACGTATGGCTCACTCGCGGCTCGTCTGGTGATCAGACTTCGAGGTTTGGCCGATCGGCAGCTGGGCTTCCTCCCTGTACCGGCGGTGAGAAAAAATGTGCACTCCAAAAGGGTGTTCCGAGTTGGAACCCAAAAATGCACTAAATCCTAATTTTGTGTTTACCCAAAATCAACCCCTAATTTGAACGGAAAAAAAAATTTGAATTTTGTAACCCAAATGCTTTGATACCATGTGAAACTCAGAATTCACTCTTGTAATTTTCATTCAAAGACACTACATATTTATATACAAAGTTAAGGACACTCTTAGGTAACATACACCTAATACACAACTAATATATTCAACTAGTGATAGACACCTAATACACAACTAACATCTCTAACAATAAACAAGACCAACAAAAGAAGCAAAAAGAAAAGAAAGAAAAAGAACAAGAATCAGGCAGAAATAGCACAAGTAAATGCTTGGAATTTTGAGAAAATCTAAGCATTGTATAAATTTATTTTGATCACATCTCATAAAATGAACCAACCATTTTGACCAAATATTTATCATAGAGGAAAATAATTTTAACTGAAGAAATCTTACATTTGACATGATCAATAGTCTCTTCAGTCATTAGTGGTTCCTTTGTTTGCACATGATAGAAGACTGGAATTGGAACACCCCATGTCCTTTGTCGTGATATACACCAATCAGAGCGGCTAGAAGTCATTGAAGAAATTCTATTTTCTGCCTGAAGTAGGAAGGAAATGTTCAGATATATACTTCAAAAGAATACCACTCAAAATCTCATCCTTGAGGATGCAAGTGATACCAAAGATTTGCAAAAAATATAATTTTGTTTGCTTGTTTTGGTTAACATCATCTAAGTTTCTTATATACTAAAGACAAATGAGAAAGATATAATGCCCTGAACTAACATAAAAATCATCAACCAGACTGCAATGCAATATCAGTAACATAAGGCCCTTCAAATCCATTACCTGTGGTGGGATCCATTTTACATTACCAATTGCCTCCATTGCAGCCTGGCGAAATCCTTCCACTGATGCAAACCACTGCTCAGTGGCCCTAAATATTGTGGGTTTTTTAGTTCTCCAGTCATATGGATACTTATGTTCTGCATAAGAGTAAGAAGAAAAGTTCTGTAACAGGGACATATTACTAGAACCTCAAGAAAGAGATAAACTTTCAAATTTATTGGTTAAAGGGAAAGCACCGACCATATGATTCTTCCATTATCATTTCCATATGTTCATCCAAATATTTCATAACAGCAACATTGCCATCTCCAAGTACATCAAGCCCATTGAATTGTTCAGCTTCTTCAGTGAATTTTCCATCATCATCCACAGGTGAAAATATGGGCAGCCCATACTTCAACCCAGTCAGGTAATCCTCCTGGCCATGTCCAGGAGCTGTATGGACGAGACCAGTGCCTGATTCTGTCGTAATATAATCTCCTCCAATAACAATTGGGCATTCCCTATTAAATATCGGATGGTTATACCTACCATTGAAAATATAAGATTTAAGGTGATATTTACTTTTCAAAAATCCATTTTGTAGAAAGCATAGCAAAAGTTAATGAAAAGATTCCTTGGTTTATTTTTTCATCAAACAGTATTATAACCTATAGCTTTCAAGATCTGAACCAGACAATATTTTCTTGAGAACTAGCTTTACACCCCATTTGGCCTCTAACTTTTGCACAAGATCTGAAGCCACAATAAGAAAAGGCTTATTTTCTTCCTTCAGAAAATTTCCAAGGCAAAGCTTTTTATTTTCAGCAGGTAAAGAGCCATCTTGTGTCTTTGGTTGTACTTCGACTATAGCATATTGAAGTTTCACGTTCACTGCAACAGCTGGAAAGATAATAACAGGTAAAATAATTGTCAATAAATATCATTGAGAAGCAATTCTCGGATCATCAAATTGGAAAATTTTAGCTGGCAATGAGATTAGACCCTGAAAAATTAAAGAAATGCAAACCAGAAAAAGATAAATTTAAAATAAAAACACTACGGAAAATGAAAAAGTGCAAGAGAATGTAAGGTTTAATATAACTACAAGTCTACAAGAGAAGATTTTCATATGATATTGTAATCAATGGTACGTGCAAAGCTAAAAAAAGGTAAAAATTAGGAGTTTATTAGAATTTGAATAATTAGATTTGTGTATTTTAGAGTTTTATTATTATTACAGTTATTATTTTATATTTCTTATCTAATTTAGAGTTTTAGATGGACTTTGAGTTCTTATATAATTATGTTTTAGGTATATAGCTTATATCATTGTAATTTAGCAAGCTTGATTGCTGAACTATTGATTTATTATGGAGTTTTTCTCCCAAGTTATCCATTCCCTCACTTTCTAATCTTAATTTCTTAACCATCCTCTCTATTTCTATTTTCTCTATCCTCGTCCATAAAAGAAATATGGGTATAATTGGTAGATAGCTTTTTCTGGACCCTCATAGGGCCAGCGGTTGATAGTGTGACCATTGACAATCATGAAAATAAACTATAGAAGAATAAAAATGTCAGCTCCAATAATAATCACTCAGCATTATCAAAAGGACAAGGCAAAAAGGATAATGTTGCAGAAAAAGCATATTAGAACTCGAGTAATTAAAAAGGGCTACATAGAAACAATAGCCCATAAATAAGGATATGAGAATTAGGGAAAAAGAATGTTGCACGCCAGGTAGGTAGCTTTCAATTTCATTAGCTATGATCAACAAAAGTTCATCTTACAAATTTCAACTGAAAATAATGCTATTTCGTTAGTAGCTATATTTTTGCACAAAAATAAAGTAAATCATACACACTGTACCACAATACAGACTATAGACTAAATTAAAATGCAGAAAGCAATATGCAATAGCAACATGACAGTAAAAAGTGACTCTTACCAGCGTTGGCTGGAATAGTCCATGGAGTAGTAGTCCAAATGGCCAAGTGTATATCCGGAAAAAACTCATTCAATAAGCCAACTGAGGTAGGAGATGCAGTCACTACTTTGAAAGCGGCATATATGCTTTTTGAAATATGCCCTTCTGGATACTACAATAACATCACAAGTAATCAAAAGTGGCTTTCCTTCGTAATAAAGGTTAAGATTTTAAACTCTCTCCATTAAATCATGTCTAGCATGATGGTTAATGAGGCAGGAGCTAGAAGACATATAGTAAATTTTATATTTTCAAGCTTTAGTGTCATTTGTCATGTTTTATTGTTGTTATTTCCTTTCCTATTAGTTACCTTTATTTTGTTGTTTTTATCTTTAATCAGCTAAGAGTAAGTGCTAAGTTATTTTTGTCTTTTAGTGTAACTGTTTTCCTTTAAGGGAATAGCTTGAGGGAAGGATGGTTAGATTTTGATGATTGAATATTTGTAAACAGCGAGAATTGACATTTGGGAAGATATAAGCATGGATTTTGTCCTTAGTTTACCTTAGACTCAAAGACACATGGACTCCATTCTAGTGGTTGTAGACAGATTTTCCAAGATGGCATACTTCATTGCTCATAGAAAATCTACTGATGCAAATTATATGGCTAGTATTTTCTTTAGAAAAGTTGTATGTTTACATGGTGTACCAAAATCAATTGTATCAGACAGAGATGTCAAATTCACAAGACACTTCTAGAGGGAATTATGGAGAAGATTTCATACCTCTCTAAAGTTTAGTACAACATGTCATCCACAAACTGATGGACGACAGAGGTTGTACACAGAACCCTGGGAAATATGTTGAGGCGTATTTCAAGGTGTAGGCCAAAGCAATGGGACTTAGCATTAGCACAGGATGAATTTTCATTTAATGGATGCATAACAGGTCTATTGAAAAAATGCCTCGTTGTTAACACAAAAGTCCCAAGTTTTAAAACAGATCTCACTACACTCCCAATTTTTAATAGTATAGCTCTTACAACTGCTACTGAAATCCATAAAATGTTACAAGAAGTTCAACACTTAGAATTCTCTAACTCTAAGTATACGGAAATGGCTGATAAGAGGAGGAGAGCTAAGAGTTTTTCTATGGGAGATTTGATGATCTGGCAACTCAACAACGTATGTGTTGTCTCCAGCTTTGTAACAAATTTAAAATGGACCCAGTTTCCTGTCATGCAGTTTAGAGTTTAGAAAAAGTCCGGTAACATTTTATATTTTCAAGCTTTAATGTCATTTGCCATGTTTTATTGTCGTTATTTCCTTTCCTATTATTTACTTTTATTTTATTGTTTTTATCTTTAATCAGCAAAGAGTAAGTACCAAGTTATTTTTGTCTTTGAGTGTAACTGTTTTCCATTAAGGGAATAGCTTGAGGGAAGGACAGGTAGATTTTGATGATTGAATTGTAAGCCGTGAGAATTGTTCTCAAAGAAATGACAGTTTATGCTTGGGTTTGAACTTTAGTTTCAATTCCCTGATTGAAGTTCTTGTTTCTTTAATCTGATATCGTTCTACAATGGCTAACCAGAAATTCTTGAAAGAAATTGGAATTATCATTGCTCAAACAAGTGTTATTTATTTCCTCATGAAATGGACACAGGTCTGTTCTATTACAAAATTTTAACTAGTAGAGCAGTCTAATCTAAACCTTATCAACCAAAAAGCTACCAGCATAATACTTCATGGAGATTAGTTTAAAATTTCTTATCAGGTTAAGCAAAAACAATATGCATGTTAGAAGTGATACCTCCAGCTCAGCTTCTGCAAGGGCTGTTCGTGATGAGGGACTCCAGTGAACCGGTTTCCTGCCTCTGTAGATGTGTCCTTGAAGGGCCATCTGGCCAAACACTTCAATCTATCATATGATGCAACACACATAGATTAAGTACTAAGTTGACACCAAAAATGAGTTTGCCATAGCTAATTATGTGATCGTGAATGAAAAAGAAAAGGAATCTTCCTTATTTCTTTTCATAAACGGATTGCGTACTGTATAAAACATGGATACACCAGTATTCTAATTTCTAAATCAAGTAACAATCTCTTATGCTTTTCTGAGCAATAATAAACTATTGACCGACTTGAAAGTTACATTTATTTTTATAAGAAACAGAATTGAAAGTTCCACAAAATCAGCAAATTAACATACTAACATGAACACTATCATTACCTGGGCAGCTTCATATTCTGGATCAAGTGTTAGATAGGGATTTTCCCAATCAGCCCAAACCCCATATCGCTGCAACATCAGATGACATAATTGATTTATCAAGAATATCGTAGCAGATGGACAATGATATTTGGAGCAAAATATTATGTTTACTATTTCTACATACCGAACTGAAGTGATGTTTTATCATTATTAATTTACCTTAAATGATGTCATCTGTTTTTTTACGGTTTCTTTGGCAAACTTAGCTGCCTTTGCTCGCAACTTTATTGGAGTAAGATCCTTCCTAACAGCTTGATCTAGTGACTGCAAAACTGAAATATTGAAATTATAGCCCTATATGTACGAGAAGCTTTTCCATCGATGGGCTTCAACCATTTGACGAAAGTAGATATAATAAATCTATTCCACATGAACAAAACTACTATTTGAATCCAAAAGTAAGACCTCAAAAAAAAGTAAATATACCATTTAAACAAACAAATAATAAATTAGAAATAAAGTATGTTTAAGTAAATCAATTTGAAAGTCTCTTTGTTTTCCCCAAGAAACTTTGTCTGCAACCTTCCTTCCAGCCAGCCTCATAAGAAATAATTGTCCCTGGCCCAAAATATCCCTTCACAAGGGGCATGAATCTTCAAAAACCATTATATAGACAATGGATTCACCGTCAGCAAATTTTGCATAATATAAGTTACTTTAGTCTCCATCCATTTATGCTTTCCATGGTTAATATTGAAGAAAGCTTTTACAATTTTAATGGAAAACAATACCGATAAGAATCATTTTTCATGTTAGCAATAATATGTGAATATATGTAATGCTAAATGGCAAGTGAAGTGCGAGATGTTACTTGCCTTTCAACTCAATTGGCAAGCCATGACAGTCCCAGCCAGGCACATAATGAACTTTACAGTTTTGAAGAAGCTGCCCTCAGAAAAAGAGGCAGGAGTTAGGGCATGAGGAAAGAAAACAAATTAACTTAATTTCTTCTAGTGAAGACAATAAGCAGCTAACAGTTCACCACAGCTTGAGGATAAAAAATTAACTTCCCAAAATAATGTATGTTTGGTAACATAGAACGACATGGGGCATCTAAATTAAACAAGGGAAAGACTTGTTTGGAAGGGCTTATTGAAGATAAAGGGTGAGAAATAAAACCAACCAAAACAATAAAATAGAGGATAGCTAAATTAGAGATAAAAATATACCTTGTAACGATTAATAATATCCTTCAATATCTTATTTAAAGCATGGCCCATGTGAAGATCACCATTGGCATATGGAGGACCATCATGAAGAATAAAACTCTCCTGACCAAATAACTAAAAATCAGTGAGGAGTTCAATCACCAAAATATACAATCAATTAATAAAATGATACTTACCCCTGAATTTTTGTCAACTACTTTTTTAAACACCTGATTATCATCCCATATTTTCTGAATTTCAGGCTCCCGAACCAACGAGTTGGCTCTCATACCAAAAGTTGTATTTGGTAGATCAACTGTGTGCTTGTATTTTCCATCTTCTTGCTTTGCCCCTGAAAATCACAAGAAAATGAGCGGACAGAAAGAGGAGATTAATGTTTTCCTTCACCAAGCAATTTAAAATGGTTAAAATTATCAGCAAAGAGCTATTTAAAATATGAGGTCTGAGTAAAATTGTCAACTCTAAATACCTTCAGCTGCTTTTTTAGCAGCCATAACTGGTCCTCTAGACCTCCTCTTTGAAGAAAAGGAAAACTCATCAACAGAATGACTAGAAAAGCGTCTCACATTAAAGATGGCGAATGCTCTAACTGAAGAGCTTTGCCTCAAACAAGACAGGCCAGCATAAGTTGTTATCCTAAAAGATGAGGAAGTTCTTTGCGACCAGACCTGAACCAGTACAATACACTCTGTAAGATGGCATAAAAATTGAAATGACATTTAAGATTCAATTAACTTTCTCCGCTTTTTAATTTTTAGAAGAACCAAACAATGAAAACTAAAACCTAAAGAATAACGACATAAGAGCATGAGTAGAAGGATAGTGTATTGAAAAGAAGAAGGAAAACAAAACAAACCTTGTAGGGAGTGGCATGAAGAACGGTCATTGCGGTGTCTCTGGAACTGATAGTTGTTGAGTTTGCAGCAAAGGATTTGAAAAACGACATGTTGGGAACTTCCATTCAATAGAGATAATAGGGGAAGAGGAGGCATTTCTCCATTGAATTGAAGATGGGACAGCAAGTGTGAGAGGAATGGGATGAAATCACGTAGCGGATAAAATGAAAGAACCAAAATGGCCCAAACTAGGTTTGACGGCACTTTTTCTCTAAGTAACCACACCCCTTTTCTTTCTTTTCTATTTTTTTTTTAAGAAAACAAAATACATTAAAACCTATAATTATAAAATTAAAATTTCTTATATATATTTTATATATTTTTATTATTAAAAAAATTATAATATATTATTTTAATTAGAACGCAATATAATTAAACGTTATTCTACACTCACGAATGGAAGATAGCCTATATAACTAGCTACTATTTCTTACTCATAAATCTCGCATATCGATTAAGTTGTCTATTCCTCACAAATAATAGATTAGTTGATCCACCAATTGACCAATACAAATGTTCGAACAGATGAGAAACATTACCTAATCTTTTCTTCAATTGGTATGTTTCCCTGATGGAGGAAACGATCATCACAAAGCATGAAGAAGAGATAGACGGATAGACTAACCCTAGGGATGAGGGGAGAAGAAGTTATTCTGAATATTTATCGAAGATAGAGATTATTTGTGGTGTTAACCCATATCCACGTTAAATATTATTATATTATTATTTGTATTGTTATGAAATTTAAATTACTATTTATTATAATTTGTCTTTTTTTTCTTAAATATGTTATATGTGCAAAATAATAGCCCATGATAACATCAAAACACATATTTGCAACAAATTTATCAAAACTCGAGAACGACTTCGTTTTGGCAGGAAAAATTTACTTTTTTATCTTTAGTTGAGTTTGCTCTATTTTTAAATGCTTTTTGTCTTTTTGCCGGATATAAAATATCTTAAATCCATTTTCTCTTTAGACTTCCTAGGCGCTTTAACGCTCTCCTCTAACATCACATTATTACAAATCAATTTTAAGAAAAAATGATACAAAGTAGGCAACAAAAAACCGACACAAATGTTTTTCAATTTGTTTAGATTTTTACCAATAAATCAATGCATACATTGTAAAATAAAAAATAAAAATAAATGATATATATTTACATCGGATTTAACTAATAAGCAATGCAAAAATAAATTAAAAAAATTAATAACAATTTTTATTGATTTTATTGAATAACTTACCCAAAAAGAATTATTATTTGATTAAGTTATTTATTAAAACCAACATAAATAAAATGATTAAAATATAAACCTTTTTGCATCGATTTTTGAAAAATCGGCCTGTAACATAATACATTTTGTTTCCATTTTTTTCCAATAATCGACACAAAAAAATATTATAAGATATTATACCTAACTTAATTTCTCAATCACCACTCTTCAATCAACTTTCCATCTCCTCGATTTTCTCTCCCAACCTAATGTTGCATCACATGCCTACCCAACCTATTCGTCTGCGTCGTCGCCTTACCAGTTTAGCCCGTCGTTTACCCATTTCATCACTGTTTATCCCTCCCACCATACGCTATCGCACATCAATATTGCAAAATTTCATGCCATTTTTTGTATGTATTTTCTTTTTCTATTTCTCACTTTTTCACTTGTTAAACATTATTTTTATACATAAATAGTGTTACAAATCCCTTTGATTATGTAAATTATTATCGTTGTTGTTGTAATATTCTAAATTATTTTTGGTATATATTATATTTTTTAATAAAATCTAAATTTATTATTATTTTTATAATTTATTTTCTTATTTACCAAAAATTAATATTAAATTAAAATAATGTTATAAATTACAAGATTTTGTTGAAAAAATATTTTTTTTATTAAATCTGAAATTATTCTTCTAGTGTAAGTTTCTATTAGCATTTTTTATTTTAAAATAATATTAGCATAGAATTCGTGTAATTTTATGTATTAATTATTGTTATTTTATACTTTAAAATTAACTTACAATGATATGATATATTTTGATATTTATTGCTAGTATAATAAGCATAAATTAGATATTTTATTGAGATAACAAATCATATTATATTTGCTTATAATGTATATATAATTAATAAAAAATATTAACATTGAAATGCCAACTATACTTATATATAATTGAAAAATCTTAGATGTAACAACTTACGTTTTATAAAAAGTACTTTGAAAGAGTTAATTGTTTTCGTAGAATATATTTGTAAAATGTGAACAGTGAGAATGTGATTCAATTCCCTTGTAAATTTAATTTTTTTTCCAACATGACCATTTAGTTTGTAAGGGTATTTTAAAAAATTATAATAGTTGGTTTTTTTCACAAAGAAAATATGGAAATATGATTAGAACCAAGATGCATTACAAGATCCATTTCACATTTCCATTGGACCAATTATACGGGCAAGGTATAAGAAGACTCAAAGAACACTTATTGGACTGATTCAAGAGCTTTTGTGTAAAACTTAGTAAAATTCTTTACGCATAATTAAAGTGTCTAAAATTGAATTATTATCAATATTTTAGACCGTAAGAATGTATCAAAAAAAATTTTGCGTGAAAAATCAAATTGAACAAGTAAAAAAAGGGAAAATTTCTATATGCCTCGTCGAACCCCTTGTTAAGCCCTTTGCCAAACCCTCAACTAGGGTGGTCGACGAGGACCAGTTTGGGTTTATAAATTGGGTGAAAATTTTCCCACACCATTTTCCCTCTTCTCTCTCTAAATTTTATCTCTCTAAAATGTTTAGGTTTTTTGGTATATTTTAGAGCATATTTTAAGGATAAATATCTGAATGTTTGGATCAAGTTTCGAGGTAGGATTTTCTACTCTAAACTTTTTATTTCATGCATTGTTTTTAATAAAATTGTCATGCATTATATGTTATGAATAAAAAAGAAAATTGGATGTCATAATTTTATAGTTAATATTATAAATATTATTAAAATGAGATACTCATTATAAACATTTTATTATGCATACATTGAATAATTTTATATAAACATGAGCATAATCTTTTGATATGAAACGAGCATTAAAAAAATTATATGGCATCTAAGATTTTTATACATGCATCATGAAAATAATTTTATGTGAGGAGTATGCATGTATGTTGTCTTGTAGAGTATCATACCTATGGACTACTGGTTGCAGTAGACTATTTTTAACGGGCTACAAGTACACATTGCATTTACATGTATTCTCAGAACTTTTACGTTTATGGTGCCTCGAATTGTTGACCGTACATGGGCCTTAGAGTTGGACTCTCCATTGTGTCTCAGAGTTTGTTGTCTATTAGGTTTCAAAGTTTAACCACAAATGGGCCTCAATGTTAGACCCTCCATTGTGTCTCAGAATGGACCGTCCATAGATGAGCACCTATATGATGTTGATTTGACCAATACATGTCATATGTGTTATGATCATACATGGGTTAGAAGTGGACCCATTTGTATCTCGAAGGTGGACCGAACATATGCCCATGTATTTTGGTGACTAATACATATAGGGTTATATATCATATATGTTAATATATATTTGCGTAGCATATTTGATATTACATAAACATGCATTGGGTTACATGAAATGTACACTCCCGTGGTTCCCCGAAAGCAAGCAAATGTAGGTATATCTAAATTTTGTGATTAAAATCTCCCCACATTAGATACTGATGATGATGATTGTTACCACTCATGAAATTTATTATAAATAACATGCATCATAAATATTGATTTAATATTATATTAATTAGAGTATACTCCTATTGAGCTACGTGTAGCTCACCTTGTTTCCCTTTCCCTACAGATTAATGTTTGATAAAGCAATTTGTGTTTCAGCATTGAAGTAGTAGAAGAATATTATTTGTTTACCTTATTTTATTCTTTTCATTTTGTATCATGTATATTGGAGATGATGTTGAGACATGTTGTAAAATAATTTATCCTTCAATATTATTATGTATAGAATGTTTTCGATAATTTAAATAGTTTTTGTTAAATTATGTTTAAAATGGAGATATCTTGAATTTAATATAAATTTCATCAAAATGAAATATTAAGTTTTCTATAAAATATAATTTAAAATTTACCCCGTTTTTATCTCACATACCCATTTGTTGGGGCGTGATAGTTTGGTATCAAAGCGTGGTTATGATCTCCCAAGAATAATATTAATTCATAATGTTAAAAATATTTTTAAACTATTTTTGTCTCAACATGCCTACAAAAAGAAAGATAGATAGTGATGAATGCTTAAATAGCATTAAAATCACCATGATTTAATGTACTTTAATTGATTAAAAATATTTATATATATATGATTTTATCATATTTTATATAAATTTATCTTTTTGAAATCACGGATATCTTTATTGTTTTTCAAGTATTTTCTCTTGAAAAATAATATAAAGACTTAAAAAATAATATTGGAGTCAATACATCACAAATATGTTGAGAAAAAATCATAAAATGGAAAAGATTGCCCAACAATGTGCGCTTCAAGCCAAAAACCCTATCACGCTGAAAAAATAACGCACGTAGCCACGCCCAGTCAACACATAGTCGCGTTGTGAATCCCTCGTGCGTCAACATATATTTGGCCACGAATCTAGCCTAATCGTGAGCGTCAGTGCCCCAAATGCATGCCAACATGTCCAATATGCATATATCATCATTTTAAAGATATTTTTCTACTTTTTTAGCCTTTTTCTCACCTATAATAATCTCTTCTCTCCCATTGTAAAAAACACACAAAATGTGGCATTTAAATGGTTCATTTTTTTAATCTCTTAGAAAAAAAATTAATTTAATTAACCAAATTAATTATCGATCCTATCGATAAGTGTTAATTGATTTGTTTAATTAACAAAGAATATCTAACCCTACTAATTGTGGTATTCATATAAAAAAATGAGAATTAATAAATATCAATTTATATATTTAATAACCTAAATAATATAAACAAGCATATATAATTAACCTAATTATTATATCTATAAATACTCCACTATTATGAATGATAAAATTTTTCATAAATGTTTATTGAATCTCTATCTTTGTTTGTTTTTTTGTTATTGGATTATGAAACACAAAAATCAAAATATCGTGACAGGATGTTTATGATTTAATTTCATTTTTGAAAGTTTGAATAATAAATTAAAAACCATATATATTCCTTCCTTAGATCAACCTTAAAAGTATTTTCCTCATTTTTTATAAAATAATTTGTGTACTTGTGAAAGTTTTACAAATATAAAACCAAAGTATTTGTAGGATCGACATTGTCGATTTTTTTTATCAAGTTTTTGGCGTCGTTGTTAGGGAAGGAATATCTTTTTTTAAATTATTCATCAAAATTTTGAAAGAATTTTATGTTGTAAATAATTGTGATTTTTTTTATTTTGTGTTAAAAAAATAAAAAATAAAAGAATTTGAAAATTAAGACTTAAAAAAATTATTAAGAAATTAAATTAAAAAGTAAAATTAAAAATTAAAAACTAAAAGTTCAAAAGTTTTTTTCGTAATTTTTTTAATTCTCTTTTAATTTTTTTATTTTTATTTTAAATTTATTTTAAAAAAAAATTAATTTTTAACTTTAACTTTTAATTTTATTTTAAAACACTTAATTAACTTAGATTTTAACTAACTTAATTTATTACCGTAAATAACTTAAATTTTAATTTAAGTTAATTAATTTAGATTTTAATTAACTTGGATTTTAACTTAACTTAATTAACTTAGATTTTAACTTAACTTAATTTATTAACTTAATTAACTTAGATTTTAATAGTATGAAAAGTAAATATCTAAGTGAATTATGTCTAGGAGACTAGTTCTTGGAAGCCTTTATGCCACTAGTCTTTCCTAAGAACGTTGCTCTGTTTAGGAGGATTGTTTTTAAAGAGGCTTTGCCCCACCATTCTTTCACAGGAACACTCTTGGTTAATACTGATTATGTTATTCAACTTAGAGATTATAATAAAATAAAATAAAAAACCTTTTTAAAGCTATCTCCAAAATTTCAAAGTTTTTAAATCACAATCTACGATAAAAGGAGATGGTTTCTTTGTTAGATCTAGATACAACTATGTTTTGATGCCTTAGTTATTTGACTTGTACCTAGACATAGGTTATCTAAAACCCACAATCATATCCCTAGTTTTAAGTAAAGAAAATTTTAAAAATCCATAGGACATGATTGAAAAAGTATAGGTAGACAACCTTGTCCTACTTGTAGGTTTGATTGACTCAATGATGTGAGGACATTGAGTTTACTTAAAATAAAATCCTCTAAGTTATGTCTTTCTAAGACATTAAACTAAGCATTGGATGATAGGCAACCCATCATTTTAGGTAATTTTCTTTTATTTCTTTTGTTTATTTTAGTTTAATTGAATGTGAATAATTTTAGAATTGTTAAAACTAAAAATATTTGTTGAGATGTTAAAAGTTCACAACGATTTATCTGTGTGGAATTTAATGATGAACATGATAAATGCACCTGCATTTCTCCATCACTACTTACACATTCTCAAAAATATATGTAACTTTTTTTTTCTTTATCTTTAATTTACAATTTTTACATTGAGGATAGTGTAAGTTCTAGGTTGGGAGTGGTGAAAAATTATCATGCTTAATTTCAAAAAAATTACAAATTTTAAAATTTTTTATGTTCACATTTTCATTTTTATTGTATTTGATTTTATTTTTTTGTGTAGTTTAGTAATTTTTTGAATTTGTTGAATTTTATAATTAGTTTTAAAAAATTTCTCATAAAAATTTCTCATTTTTTTAAATCAAATTAATTAAGTTGTTTTCACTGTTAGATTAATTTTTGAAAACATATCATGGATTATATGATAATTAGTTAGTTTTTGTCATGACTAGTATTTCTTGATATGATGTGAAAATTATATTAAACCCAAAATCGTTGTTTAGGAATAAAATAATGGAGACTACTATTGTCAGATATAATTTGAGCCTAATTTCCTTTATTCTGAGTGAAATATATTTTTTTTACTCCAAACACATTTCTTATTTTTTAAATTTTTTAGATGATCTCTGTAGGTATTAACATTAAATGTATGATTTTTTTCTCATCTTAAGAGAGTGCCGTATATTTTTTTCTTTCATTTGCTTAGGTTAAATGGTTCAAGTAGAAGTTGATAGTATATGTCTTTATCTCATCCATGCATGACTTCTAAAAAAAAGACATATATGAAGTTACGTAAACCAAAATCAAATAGAAATGCCACAAAATTAACCATTCACCAAAATCCTACAAAAATATACAATTTGTACATGAGTTCACTCTCTAAAAAAATATATATATTGAAAAATCTCTTAAAAAATAGAGAGATAATGAATATATAATATAATCTACATATTATGACCCACATAACCTACAAAGTTATGAGTAAAGGCTAATTACAAAATAAAGTTATAAAAAGTAAATCCATATAAGTCATTGCATTTATTTTCCTACACTTCTAAAAGGCATATATCTTGAAATTTTTTCTTAATAAGTTTGATTGATGCATGAAAACAATTTTTATATATGATATCTTTATAATTTATACATTCGATTCCTTTCATGAGATCAACGTTAAATAACACTTTGAGTCTTTCTTCTTTATACATGTACGAACATATTAGTTCATTTCTCTCCATCAAATTTTTTTGCATATAAATTAGTATGAGTGTTTGAACCCATAGGATTCAGTGTTTTTGAGAGTATTGACTTGTGAAGAATATAGTCAAAGCAAATTTTGTTTCCTAACACTAAGTTTGGGTGAAATTAAATTGATACATTTTTTAAATGGAATATGAAAATGATTTTCAACTAATTATTATAATAAATCATGACTGTTTAAGAAAATGAAAATAACTTATGCTTTAGATTTTAATTATGATCTTAAAGGATATTAAAAAACATGAGACATTTTTGTGTTCTATTTCATTTTGTTTTCTTTTGTTTTATTCTTAAGTTAATTTTTTATTTTGTTGTAATTTTAGTTTTTGATTTGTTATTTTTTTTAAATTTTTTTAAATTTTTACATTTAGTTCAATATTTGTGGGTATCATTATTGAAAAACACTCACAAGACCTAAACTCGTCCACTAGGACAACCTAAGGGTTTAAAGGCTTGTTGCATACACTAAATGCAATCGTGTCAATCTATGGAAGTGATTTAAGATAGTTTAATTTTTAGTTTTTATTGCTTCTCTTGCTAAGGGATAAGCAAGAAGCTAATTGTGGGTTGTGTTGAGTGCTTCAAAAGCACTAAAATTACCATGATTTAATATACTTTAATTTATTAAAAAAATTTATATTTATATGATTTTATCATATTTTTATATAAATTTTTATGTTTGGAATTACGTGTATTTTTATCATTTTTCATATATTTTCGCTTCAAAAATAATTTAAGGACTCGAAGAATAATACTGGAGACAATACATCACAAATATGTTGAGAAACAAATGAGAAAAAGTCAAAAAATGAAAAAATGGACAAAACTGCCTAGCTACGCGCGCAACCGCCCCTAATCGGCACCTGTGTTAACACCCAATCACGTCACGAATCCCATGCTCCTCAGTGCATTTTCGGCCATGAATCCCTCCCAATTGAGCGCGTGAGCACCCTAAACGCATGCTAGCCTATCTAATATGTGTATATCATCATTGTTTTAAGATATTTTCTCACCTTTTTAGCCTTTTTCTCACTTATAAAAAACTCATCTCCCCCATTTTTATAAAACACACCTTATGAAACAATTTTCTCAACTCTTTCTCTCTCTAGAAATTTTTCTTTTTTTTTATTTTTAGTTTTAAAGTTCTTCTCTTTTTGAGAAGAACTACCTATGTTTTTGTAAATTTCTAGCTTTTGATTCAATAAACGGAAATGCAAATCCGTTTGAAGGTTTTCCAGCTACAAAATTAGCATCAAAGTGCTATAAGTATTCTTTTAAGATATAATAATAACATTGTTATGCTTGTAAAATATTAAATAGGTAAAACATTTCTATAAAATAAATTGATTTTGTTTTTATTAGAGATTTTATATTAAGGATGTTAGAGAAAAAATATTATTTTTCATTACAAACTTAAATCTAAAAATTAGATTTTAATGGTTAATTATCCGACCTGATTTAGAGTAGTGTTCTTTTATTTGTTGGTACAATCGCCCGGTAGTTAGTAATGATTTTAAATGCATTGACAACATATTTTTAGTAATGATTTTAAATCTTGAAAGTTAGTACTCGGATAATTAAATTCTTAAGTTTAATTTAGACATCTTGAATAAAGTTTAAAATGTCTAACCCCACCAAAAGTGGCATTTAAATGGTTCATTTTTTCAATCTCTTAGAAAAAAAAAATTAATTTAA
This sequence comes from Hippophae rhamnoides, assembly GCA_033030585.1. Lineage (NCBI taxonomy): Eukaryota > Viridiplantae > Streptophyta > Magnoliopsida > Rosales > Elaeagnaceae > Hippophae > Hippophae rhamnoides. The sequence continues at coordinate 46,666,857 of CM065438.1, read as the reverse complement.
TTAATCAAATTAATTTAATTAATCAAATTAATTATCGAACCCACCCATAGGTGCTAATTGATTTGTTTAATTAGCAAATAATATCTAATCCCACCAAAGATGGTATTCATATAAAAAAGAGAGAATTAATAAATATCAATTTTTATCTTTAATAACCAATATGAGCAAATATAATTAACTTAATTATTATATCCATAAATAATATATTGTTATGAATGATAAAAAATTGTGTAAATATTTATTGAATTCATATCTATGTTTATTTTTTTGTTATTAGCTTAGGAAAAACAAAAACCAAAATATCGTGACAGGATGTTTAGGATTTAATTTCTTTTTTAAAAGCTTGAATAATAAATTAAAAACCACATATATTCCTTCATTAGATTGACCTTGGGAGTATACTTGTCATTTTCTATAAAATGATTCGTACACTTGCGAGAGTTTTACAAATATAAAACTAAAGTATTTGTAGGATCAACATTGCCGATTTTGTTCATGAGCTAGGAATTAACCTAAACAAGATGCAAACAAAAATCGTGGTTGGTTACAAGGTCTACATAGATTAATTATAATGGGGCGAAAAACCCTAGAAAAGAGATAATGCTTACTACCTCAAGGAAATCAAAAAGATGCATCCATCACTCTATGATTGTATCCCCGATCTCAACATCGTGGAAGGATGGATTCAAGAAATCAAGAAGAAATGAATACTCTAAACATTCATGCACATTTTACAACTAGTTTAGCCACATATAAACTGATAGGAGAAGTTGATTATAGGTAGGACTCTGTCAACAGAGGAAGAATCGTAGAAGCAATCTTATGGGAAGAATTCTAGGATATATTTTAGGAAAGATTCTTCAATGAGATCGCAAAACTAACAATGTGATCGAGTTTATGAATCTCAAAAAAGAGAACAAGACTTTCATATAGTATGACATTCACTTTAATTAACTTTTAATGTTTGCAGAAAATATGGTAGTATAAGACAAGAACGAAGCTACAACTTTTTGATGGGTTCATGAGGCAAAATCCTTATTTAATTAATATATCAAGGTGTGTGAACCTACACTACAATGGTTGTTGCAACTTATAGAGTTGAACAAGTCAATATGTAGCAATTAAAGGTGGCCACTTCATCACAAAAGATTAAGGATAAAAGGAAAGAGAAAAATAAATTTTGGCAAAGAAGACGTAGTGACCAATGTAGTGGAATATTCAAAAGTAATTCGTTTGCAAGTCCTTAGTATCACCCTTACACTTGATAAAACTACAATCAATCAGGACATCACAAACAAAATTTTCCTCAACTCACTACCGAACAATATAAAGAAGGATCATAGTTTAGTTTTAGGTCTAGAGTATCAAATACTCGAAACAATTTTCAAGGGCAAAGTCAACAACCCAACAAAATTTTCAACATACATGACAATCGGTCCAAGAATAATCCTCTAGATCTTATTAGCCTCTAGATAGTCTTTTCAACAACGTCCTAGTATGGCACCAAATTTTCAACATCAACCTTCTACCCGTGGAAAGGATAAGGGTTAGGGCATTTCCATCCTAGAACAAGGATCACAAGGTCATGCCTTTGCAATATCTGGCAGACAAAGGAAGCCCAGAATCAACAATGTTATGGAAGGTACGATTCTATTATATCACTCTTGGATACGAGTTCTTTTTTATACTTGTACCACTCATTCTTTTATTTCTTTAAATTGTGCTTAAATGTTGAAACTTACTTATGAAGCCATTGAAATCCCCTTACTTTAAACACTTCTCTTAGAGTGTCTTCTAATGTCCTATATATTTGTAAGAATTGTTCGATCATCTTTAATGGTCATTAGTTCCTTGCTGATCTTGTTATACTTAATATGAGTTGTTTTGATATCATTCTAAGAATGAACTGCCTGACCAAATATGAAGCCATTATAAATTGCTTTAAGAAGAAGGTTACCATCCAAACCCCGAAGGGCATAAAAGTTTAGCTTTATGGCTAGAAAGGAGTTAACCTTTGCAGCGCTTTCCTTTAGTGTTGCTTTGGCGGAACACAAAACTAGGAAAACATAGCTCTTTTGAATTCTTTGGAAGTGGACACAAACACTAGAAGAAGCTTAGCATGGTAACCAGTGGCGAATTAGTATTTGGATGTGTTTCTAGAAGAATTACCTGGACTTTCTCTAACTCAGGATATCAATTTTGTGATCGAGTTATATCTTGAAACTGTGCCAATATTTATCGCTCCTTATCGTATGGCACTTGTAGAGAATTAAGAGCTAAAGAAGCAGTTGGATGATTTGTTGGTGAAAGGAGTCATTTAACCAGGTTTTTCATCCTAGGGAGGACTTATTCTTTTTGTCAAAAAGAAGGATGGAAGTTTAAGACTATGCATTGATTATCGACAATTGAATATGTTGGCCATAACAAACAATTATCTATTACCTTGGATTGATGATCGACCAACTCAGAGGAGCAAGTTTCTTCTCAAAGATAGATCTCTGATCAAGATATCACCAACTGAGGTTTAGAGAATCAGTTATATCCAAAACTGCTTTCTATACACAGTATAGACATTTTGAATTTTGTGTTATGCCATTTAATCTAACGAGTGCCCTTGCTACTTTTATGGACTTAATGAATTAGGTATTTCAACCTTAGTTAAACCAATTTCTCGTTGTGTTTATTGACAATGAATTGATTTATTCAAAGACTTGTGAAGAGCATGAAGAACATATCAAGATTGCTTTGCAAATACTAAAGGAGCACCAATATTATACAAAGTTTGATAAGTGTGATTTCTAGCTTACTGAAGTTAAATTCCTCACACATGTTATATCTAAAAGAGATATTATGATGGATCCCTTTAAGATTGAAGCAATATTAAATTGGAATCAACCAAGAAATGTGACTAAAGGTTGAAGTTTTCTTGGATTGGTAGGATGCTATAGACATTTTGTGCAAGCCTCATCGAAGATTGTTGTACCATTAACAAAGCTTACTCAAAAGGGAGTTAGATTCTTCTCAAACTAAGCTTGTGAAGAGGCATTTAAAGAATTGAAGACATGACTTATAACTACTCTAATTCTCACTATTTCAAGTAGTATGGAACCTTAAGTGGTCTTTATTGATGCTTCACTACAATGTCTTGGGTGCATCCTAATGCAAAATGATCAAGCAGTTGCCTATGGATCACGATCAAAACTACCCAACATATGAATTGGAGTTAGCAACTGTGGTCTTTACTCTAAAGATGTGAAAATGCTACCTCTATGGTGCCAAATTTCAAATATTCTTAAACCATAAAAGTCTAAAATACCTTTTACTTAAAAGGATCTCAATTTGGGACAAAGAAGGTGGCTAGAATATCTTTAGGATTACAATTTCACTTTGTAATACAATCTTGGCATGGCTAATATAGTAGCAGATGTTTCGAGTCACAAGTCGAGTTTTGCTGTATAGATGATGGTGGACCCTTGGCGAAATACTCAAACTGTAAAAGGTTACGAGCTCAATTTGTATGATGATGGGAAACAAGTATTCTTGTATGACCTCGTAACTAGCCCTATGCTATTGGAGAATGTCAAAGCAACTCAGTCTAACAACTCTAAAATTTGTGAAGTATGATGTAGGTTGACTAAAGAAGAGACAGTGGAAGGATGGACTTATAGTCATGGAGAATTTCATTTCCATGAAAAGATTGCAGTACTCGCCAATGAATATTTTAGACATGAGATCATAGGAAAAGCATACAAATTAAAATTTATGGTACATCTAGGAAGCACAAAAATGTATCATGATTTAACAAGGACTTACTAGTGGAGAGGAATGAATAAAGATGTTGCACAGTTCATAGCTAACCACATGATATGTCAACAAGTAAGAGCAGAGCATAAGAAACCTACAGGACTAGTTCAACCACTCCCAATAATAGAATGGAAATAAGATGACATACCCATGGATTTTATACAAGGATTACCATATAGCTCTCATTGTCACGATTCCATTTGGGTAATTATTTATCATCTCGTTCCAGTTAAAACTCGATACTCGGTAAATGCTTTGAGTAAATTGTACACTCAAGATATCGTATGATTTCATGGCATACCTAAAGTTCGCATCACGTTTGTGGAAGTGAGTACAAGAAGCTTTGGGTACATAGTTGCTGCATAGAATGGTTTATTGTTCTTAAACATATGGACAATTTGAAACTGTTATCCAAATGTTAAAAGACATGTTACAAGCATGTTTTATGAAATTCAAGGAAAACTAGAGCGAACATCTAACGTTGGTTGAGTTTGCCTACAATAATAACTATCATGCCAGTATTGGTATGGATTCTTACAAAGCTCTTATGGACTATTGTGTAGATCTCATATGTGCTGGGTGCAATGCAAAATATGAAGATTTTAGTATGATGAGAACTGATCTTATAAAAGAAACAATGGAAACGATTTGCATTGCACAATACAAACTTTGTGCAACTTAGAGCCCATACAAGAGTTATGCTTGAAGATTCCTATACCTAAGAACAATTACACGAAGGCCAATTATTCTTCCAACTCAAATAGATAACTATAACCTAGATGAGGGGTGCAAATGCCAACTCATAGAATCTTTTCAAAAGCTCTATATCAATTGGATTAAGCAGGCCTCACAATGTGAATTAAACAATTAACAAAATGAAAGTACAAAACAACATGCTCAATCCAATACAAATAAAAACATCTAGTAGATGCAATAATAATAATATGCAGAATACACCCTAGTAACAATGTGCCATACAAGCTCTTGTCTAGACTAGCAATATACATACATGTGAAACAATACTCAGCTTGTGATACATGCATACATACTGATGAGCAAAACCGACATCACCAATCCTGCCAATACTTTGGTTTTATATTTATAAAACTCTCACAAGTGCACGAATTATTTCGTAGAAAATGATAAGTATACTCCCAAGGTCGATCTAAGGAAGGAATATATGTGGCTTTTAATTTATTATTCAAACTTTTAAAAACGAAATTAAATCCTAAACATCCTGTCACGATATTTGGGTTTTTGTTGTTTCTAATCTAATATAATAAAAATAAATATAGATAAAGATTCAATAATTATTGATGCAAATTTTATCATTTATAATAGTGGAGAATTTATGGATATAATAGCTAAGTAATTATGCTTGCTCACATTATTTAAGTTATTAAAGATATGAATTGATATTTATTGATTCTCTCTTTTTTATATGAATACCACATTTGGTGGGGTTAGATATTCTTTGTTAACTAAACAAATCAATTAACACCTATGGGTGGGGTTGATAACTAATTTGGTTAATTAAATTAATTCCTTTTTCTAAGAGATTGAAAATGAACCGTTTAAATGCCACCTTTGGTAGGGTTTGATAGTTTAAACTTTATTCAAGGTGTCTAAATTAAACCTAAGAATTTAATTATCCGAGTACTAACTTTCAAGTTTTAAAACTACTACTGAAAACATGTTGTCAATACATTTTCATATAATAATTCTTATAAAAACTTTTGAAATAGAGCTTCACTCTAACTACCGGGTGATTGTACCAACAAATAAAAGAGCACTACTCTAAATCAGACCGGATAACTAAACCTTAAAATCTAATTTTCAGATTTAAGTTTGTAATGAAAAATAATATATTTCTCTTTAACATTCTTAATATAAAGTCTTGAATAAAAACAAAATCAATTCATTTTAGAGATTTTTACCTAAATAATATTTCGCAAGCATAACAACGTTATTATTATATCATGTTTACAAACAGCCAGCAAAGTTAAATTTAATCACAGACAAATTAAATATAACATATAAGAATAAAGCATAAAAAATAACTACAAAAAAAATAAAATCCTTACAGTACTTTGATGCTAACTCTATTGTTGGAAAACCTTCAAACATAATTTGCACTTCAATTTATTCAATCAAAAAGCAAATAAATTACAAAAACATAATTAGTTCTTCTCAAAAAGAGAAGAACTCTAAAACTAAGAAGAACTAACTAAGAAAATACTAAAAATTAAGAAAAACTAAAAACTAAGAAATGAGAGAAAGAAAGAGAGAAGAAGATGTGTTTTTAGGTGTATTTTGAAGTGAAGAGAATTGGGGTATTTATAGGTGAGGAGAGGAAGAAAGAGTGGGTAAAAAAATGATTAAAAATGGTGGAAACGCGGAGTAGTGAATGATGACATCATGCTGATGTAGGGTGCGGCAGTGCGCACAGAATGGGAGATGACGTGGGCGATGCGGCGGATCGGTCGCAGAGTCGCGCGCGGCTGTTTGACGCACCTGGCGGCATACGTGCGCGATTTCCTCCTTTTTGATATTTTTGACCTTTTTGACCCATTTTGTCTAATTTTTCATCTTTTTTTGACTTTTCCTCATTTAATTTATGAATATATTTGTGATGTATTGCCTCCAGTATTTTTCTTTGAGTCTTTAAGTTACTTTTTTAAGTGAAAATACCTGAAAAATAATAAAAATACCCGTGATTCCAAAAAGACAGATTTATATAAATATATGATAAAATCATATAAATATATATATTTTTAATCAATTAATGTGCATAAAATCATGGTAATTTTAGTGCTTTTTGAGCACTCATCACATATTGAAAAGCTAAAAGGATTTCCAATCATTTCAGAACCTCGTGTGTGGAAACATATTTGATAATTGATGATTGTACTTTCACAGCATATAATCAAACATACATAACAAACCCCAATAAAGAGTCTGATACCTGGTACACATTCAGGGTAAGGAGATACAAACTCCTTCATTACTCATACCAAGCATGTTAGTAGATAAAAGGCTAATTTTACTAACACACAATCTAAACATACATGTCTACTAAGAAGAAGTCCAAAACCCTATCTACAATCAGGGTAAGGATATGATGGCTCCTTAAGAACTCAATCTAATCTCAAACATTGGAGATAAAACACCTGAAAAATAATCACAACTATAGTAAAAATAAATACAAAATGGACAATATAAAAAAGCAACAAATATGGAATTCGGTAAAAAGAAAGTAGGAGATAAATATTAAATGCTTTCTAATCAGAGTTTAAACTTCAATATGTAGAGATGTACACCATTTAAACTCGGATTATACTAGCCACACATATAGCCATGCATTACTTGGGATATAATGAGGTAAACCCACCTATAAATCATATCTATATGATAACATTCTTGGGTTGCTTAAGGCAACTATTCAGTAGCAAACAATAAATCATTTACAACTCTAAAAGAAATAAAATCACTATTACCTCTATAAGTTAGGACCTCCGTCCTAATTGCATATTCCTACTCTTTCTTGCTACCACTTCAACAACCTAGTTCGACACATGAACCCAACTCACCTCCAAAGCCAACATCACCTAATGTGATGTGATTAGAGACCAAGGATCACAAATGAGTAACGTGCGCAAACAATAGAACCATCCTCAAACATGAACACATAATAAACATACAAAGGACACATAGTCCATTACAAACCACCAAGGAACATATAGTCCAAGATATGAAAACTTAAAGAATTTAACTTTTCCCACTCTTAAAAAGTGGCTCTCACATATAAAAAGTTTCACAAAGGCAATTACTAGCCAACATATGCCTTACCTCATATAAACTACTTGCAAACACTGCCTCGAATGCTCACCACTCACAAGCACAATTTTTCTCACATAATCACGAATCAATAATATCAAAAAACACACTAGGTATTAATGATGCAAAAATAGAAAAATGAGACGTTAATTTGACAGAGCTCCATTACATTTTTCTGGATAACAAATAAGAATAAATTGGGGTATTTATAGATCTTGAATTTTCTACCTCACCATCCACCTTGCCAATCACCATGCCAAGGGTCATGGTAAGGGTGGTAGCGACGTGCTAAAAAGTCAATTTTTTTGTTCTACGAATTACTAAGTTTTTTTTCCATAAATATCAACACCTGAAATGAACCTAAAACACAAGTGACAATATCGGCTCGCTCGCACGCTCTCCTGCCAAAAATGAATACTACACATAGCATGCATACTAAAAAAACCAACTCCGTGGTGTGTGTAAACATGCTTCCATACAAAGTGTACCTAACTATGTGTGTGTGTGTGTGTATTAATAATCTACAATAACCAACCTTACACAGAGGAAGGAAAATACACTACGTAAGAATAAAACAAACATTGTGTTTTGCACATAAGAAGCCAACACACAAACACGAGTACAATGGGACTTATATTCTCTCTCTTTGCATTTTTATGTCAAAACACTACACAACTAAATACATATACTCATAAAACATGAAATGATCATGAGATGTCCTAAAGTTGTTTGTTCCTATGAACAACACAGTGACACACATTATAACCCAAAAGACACATGTACTCCAAATGCATCCATCTTGAATGCTCTATCTAACTTTATGAATTAACTTATCCAATCCTCTATCATAAAGAACTCAACACCACTACACACAACACAGTTGAAGTAGAAGACTTCACTCTACACCTGTAATCTACACATATGAAACAACACATACCCCTTGAATGCATCATGCAGATGCATTGTGTAGTCTATCAAAATACTATCGTGTTACCCTTACACAAGTTCATGTTGATAGTCTATCCAAATACTATAGTGTTACCCCTACACAAGTACACATCGATAGTCTAAGCATAGTTAACATGTAACACAAACAAACACTATCTATATACAACATAAATGTACAAACTACAAGCTTAATGAAGTCCTATTGATTTGGTGTTTTGTGTTTGTCTACATTAGTGGAGAGAGAAATGAAAAATAAACTTATGAGATTTGTGATTTCATAAAAATTTGTTTGATTTCATATTTGTATAAACCGATCCGGATTTCTTGTGATGAAATAATGAAAAGACTTCACACACACACAAAAATTCATTGTGAAAATGTAATATACTTTTCAATTGATTTTGATGCTTAGATAAAATTCTCTTATTTCTTTGAGTAATGTAATAAAAAAAAGAAAGAAATACTTTGAAACTCACTATTTTAAATGTAGTTATCAATGCACATGGTAAACCCAAACAAGCATAGTATAGATAAACAGTCATGTACTCAAACTTTTAACACACTTCATAATTCTCCAAACAGACATCTAAAGCATAAAAGGAGGAAGTGTAGGCAAAAGATGAAAAATAATCAATAGGATACAAGTAGAAAACTGACACCCAACATACTAGGTATAAGATAGAAGAACCTAGCAAAACAGAATAGATGCATTCTATATGGAATGACATATAAATGACAAGACTGTCAAAAGAAAGATGCTAATATTTTGACACTACATGGTAACAAATATATGACATGATGCTCATGCAAACAACTATAAAAGAAGTAAGCAGTCAGCAAGGAAAACACATAAAAAGAGCATGTAAAAGCAATTAGTGGGAGAAAATACTAGTAAAGGATCAAATAGTCTAACATAATAGCAAGTAAAGTAATTAATATATTATGCATGATAAAGAAGCAAAGAGAGATAAAGATATATGCATAAACAAGTAAATAGGGAATATGTTGACAATAAAAGTTCATGGATATAAATCACCATTGGTAACAAAGGGCATAAATATACAAGGTGTGTGTATGTGTAGGTAGAGCTCTAGGATTAAGCATCCAAGTAGTAAAGCCTAAACAAGGGTGACCTACTCTGATATCAATTGAAGATTCCTATATATAGGAACAATTATAAGAAAACCAATTATTCTTCTGACTCAAATAGATAATTGAGATCAAGATGGGGTGAAAATATCAACCCATGAAATCTTTTCATGAGCTCTATATCAATTCGGCCAAGCATGCCTCATAATGTGAATTAAACAGTTAACATAGCAAAAATAAAAAAAATAATGCTCAATTCAACACACAATAAAAAAAACTAGAAAATACAACAATAACAATATATAGAATGCATACTAGTGACAATGTGCCACACAAGCTTCTATCTAGACTAGCAATATGCATACATGTCAAACAATACTCAACTTGGGATACAAGTATACACACCAAAAAGCTATAAGGATTTTCAATCACTTAAAGACCTCATATATGGAAAAATATTTGGTAAATAATGATTGTACTTTTAGAGCATGCAATCAAACATACATAGCATATCATAATAAAGAGTTTGACACTTGGTTCACATCCATAGTAAGGAGTTATAGACCCCTTAGAGACTCACACCAAGCATGTATGTAGATAAAATGTGGATTATACTAGCATATAATCTAAACATTCATCTTTACTAAGAAGAAGTCCAAGCCTTGATAAACAATCAGGTTAAGGAGATGCTGACTCCTTAAAGACTCAACCCAACCTCACAAACACCAAAGATAAGAACACTTGACAGATAATCACAACTATAGTGTAAATAAATATAGATAGGTATAGATAGGTAGTATAATAAAGTAATAGATATAGAACTCCGTAAATAGAAAATATGTGATAAATATTAAAAGCTTTCTAATCAAAGTTTAAACAACAATATATAGAGACATACACAATTTAAACTCTGATTATACTAGTCACACATTTGAGAATACATAACTCCAGATATACTGAGTAAACCCACATAGAACCTTATCAATATGGTAACATCTTTGAGTTGCTTAAAGTAACCCCTCAATAGCAAACAATACATTAAATCAAATACAACTCTAAAAAATAAGCCATTATTATCTCTATAACCTGAGACCTCCATCCTAACTACCTATTGCTGCTCTTGCTTGTTACCTTCATAACAACCTGAAACACTCGAACCTAGATCACCTCAAAAGCCAATACCACTCATTGTGGTGTGATTAGAAACCAAGGATTAGTAATGAGTGACTAGCACAAACAATAGAACCATCCTTGAACATGAACACCAAATAATCAACTAATGACACATAGTCCATCACAAACCACCAATGAACACATAGTCCAAGATGTGAGAACTCAAAAATTTAACTTTGCCATTCTCACAAAGAGGTTCTCACATACAAAATGTTGCACGAGAGAAATTACCAACCAACACATGAATCACCTAATATAAACTACTTACCAATATCTCCTCGAGTACTCACTACTCATAAGTATGATTTTGCTCACATAATCATGAATCACTATTACTGAACAACACACTAGGTATTATTAGTCTAAAAACATAACAAGATATCAACTTGATAAAGCACTACTACATTTTTTGAATACCAAATAAGAAGAAATTAGGGGTATTTATAGAACTCAAAATTTTCACCTTGCCAAGGGTGATGGCGAGTGTGGTGGTGAAGTGCTAAAAATTTACATTTTTTGTTCCAAAAATTGCCAAGTACTTTTCATAAATACTCACACCCAAAACAAATGAAAAATACAAGTGATGATGTTAGTTTGCTTGCACACATGCTCTTTAAAAAAACACTATACTTAGTATGCACACTATGAAAACCAACCTCATGATGTGTGTGAACATGCTTCCATACGAAGTGTATCTAACTATGTGCTTGTGTGTATTAATAATTCGTAATAACCAACCTTACATAGAGGATGACAAATAACTAAGTAAGAACAAAACACACACTATGTTTTGCACATGAGAAGCCAACATATAGACACAAGTACAATGAGACTTACAATGAGACTTACAATGCTAATCATGGAAGATGACCATTGAACTTTGAAGTGGATGACTATGTATATACCAAAATTTGGCGAGGTGGCTAGCAAGGTCTATATATACCTCTCATTTTTCTCAACTTTTTATCTTCTGATTTTAGTACCAACACTCTACCAAAATTTGCACTTATAATTCTATCTATTTCTTAAATTATTTTGGAGAGCTTACATTTGAGTGTGAGTCATTTATAGAGCCTAGTTATCAAATCATTATTTGTGTGAGTACATGATTTGATTATGTATCTCCCCTACATGATTTGATATTTGTAATGGACTGTGAGTCCCTCAAAGTTTTTAGTGATTACACTTCTTGTTACTGATTTGGGGTCACCAATCATACCACATTAGGTGGTGTTGGCTCTAAAGGAAAGTTAGGTTTGAGTGTTGAACCAAGTAGTTGCAAAAGTAGTAAGTAAAAGCAATAGTAGGCAGTTCAAATAGTGGTCCTAACTAATAGAGGTAATAATGATTTTATTATCTATTAGAGTTGTAACTATTTTATTATTTAGTGAATTATTTATTATTGAGTGGTTGCTTTAAGAAACTTGAGGATGTTACCATATAGATACAGTCTTTGTATGAGTTTACCTCGTTATATCACTTATTATGCTAAGACATAAACACTAATTAGAAAGAATTTGTTATTTACTAGCTTTCTGTTTTGATAAATAATATCTATTGTTACCATATATATTATTTGTGCTTCTACTATATGGACTACGTAAGCGTTTACTATTATGTTTGTTGCGATTTAGGGTTGATTCCTTCAGAAGTATGTATCTCCTTACCTTGGTTGTGTACCTGTTCATGGACACTTCAATTGTTGTCAGAGTATATACACCCTTTTGGAGTTAATCGCTCTAGTGTTGATTTAGTTAACTCACTTTGTCACATACACACACATTCTCTATGATGAAATGAGGAGAAGGAGGTAACATAGGTAGATCTCCACTTTTCAATGGGTTGAACTATACCCTTTGAAAATCTTAAATGAGGGCTTTTTTATGATCCCAAGGAGACTATGTTTGGTTCCTTGTTGAAAATGGCTGGACTTACTGATAACTGTATTTTATATAGTTATTTTCATCAATTTTAGTAATGATAATTGCTATGTTCTTTAAATATTTAGTGTATTTTTGTTAAATAAATTAATATTTTCCTTTTATGTGCTAAAAATACATTTTTAATAAAATTAAATAATCTGTATCGAAAATGTACTTAATTTCATATTTCTGTCCACAAATATAATTTCAGATAATATGGTTTCTTAATTACAATTTATAAAAATCAAAAATATAATTTAAATTAAATTTGGGCTTAATTATAATTATTAAAAGTTTAAAAATTTAATTTAAAATTAGCAAAGGGCTTAACTGTAATTTAAGAAAGTTTAAAATGTAATTTGAATTAAATTTATGGGTGAAAATATAATTAATAAAAGTTTAATTTTCTGCGCAGGTGAGATGAGGCCACGCGCCCTATTCCAAACGCGCAACGTGGACCGATCGATCAGATAAGACACGGCTGAGATTCACGCTTGTAGATCAAAACCCACCAAGTAGAGTGGGTACAGAGTTCTTCGTTTGCGCAGACTGGCGTGCCAGTGGAACCAGAAATTCGCAGTTCTTGCGAATTCTTTTTTCTTCACCATTTTCATTTTTTTTCTCCCTGCGTGTTACACAAAACACGCAGAATGTTTATTTGACATTTTTGTGTTGTAGTTTCTTAGGGAAATTACAGAGAAAGACTACAACAAAGAAGAAGAAAAGGGAAGAAATTTATTTTTCATTAAGGAATCGTGAAAGAGTTTTTTTTTCTTATCTATTTTCTTTTAATTTTTGTTTCTCTGCAATGTTTTATTTTTGTTGTGTTGTAATTTTAAATTCTGCTATGAACTAATACATTTGTTCTAGGATTGCAGTGTAGCGTAAATTATGAAATTTGAATTAAGTATTTTTGAATGATTTATGGAACTGTTTTAAGTTGTTTATTTTATCTGTGTTTAATGCTTTTAATTATCGGAAGATTAATTAACTGATATGTGACACTTAAATAAACTTGAAAAAGGCATTTTTGTGTGCTGCTCGTGATGAAATAACATATATACATAAGAGATAGAAATATACTTTTATTGTATGTGTAACTGTTTGAGAACTCAGAACTTAATAAATCTGGTTGAATTTAATTCGCATAGGAATATAGTTAATCATTTTAACTAGATGTGTCTGTATGGAGCTCAGAAGAGATATATGGATAAATTAGGAGTTCTTGGTTAACAACTTAAAATACGATAACATAAATCAAGATAAAATATAATGATTCAAGTGGATTAATTTGGTGAAACTGCAATCCTAGAATTTTCTTGCAATCTGTTATAAAAGTTAGTTAGTCAAACTGTATCAAATTATCGACTGTTTGAATAAAATTAGGTTGAAATAATTTTAATAATTAACGAAGACTTGTAACAAATCTCTGTGGGAACGATATTTTACTTATCATATTATTACTTGTGACCGTGTATACTTGCACGATTTCTTTGTGTTGCAAAACATACAACAAGTTTTTGGCGCCGTTGCCGGGGATTTATTTTACTAATTTTTGTTGATATTAATACCAATTAATCTGATTTTAATTCAAAAAAAAATATTATTTGTTTAATTGCTTACTGTTACTTGCTTGGATTTGTGTGTTTATTTATGTTTTAAATTTAATTTATATATTTTATTAGATTTAATTTTGGATAGAGTGGGACTTTGTATGCAACGCATAAGAAATCTAACTAAAACCCCACTTAATAATTTTGTGGTTCCTAAACCGATGATTGAATAAATAAAAAAAGAAAGCAAGGAGTCTGAATGGAATAGTAAGCATTTGTATAATATTATCATGGCTATGTCATATGATGGGTACAACTTATAAAGGGACATCAATTGTAAAAGAGATTTGAATGTTGAAGTTGGACAGAGATTTTAAGCTATGCATTATGTAGAAGGACTAGACTTTTGATAAGTTCCATGCATGGTTCTCAAATATTGTTAATTGTTCTTACAACTTGGGTAAGCCCATTAGTGAAGAAAAATAAAATGAAAAGACCATCACCAATATACCTTACCAGTTTCATGCGCAAGTCACAGTGATCAAATTAATGTATAAACCCTATGAGCTTACTATAAATGAGCTAGTCAATGATTTATAAGTTTTTGAACTTCACCACTTATTACCAATGCAAGAGTAACTTTATCTAAAAAGGGAAAGAATTTGGTACTCAAGAAAGTGATCTCGGTATTGATACAATTGTCATATGTATTAATTTTGAATCTAATCCTGATGAGGAAGAAAGGACATAGCTTGCATAGAGATTCCCAAGGTTCTTAGAAAGAAGAAACCTTCATATAGGGGTATTAGATAGCATAGTTTGAGTTCTAAAGGTTCAAAATCTATAAAGTTGATGATGATTTAGATGATGAGTTTGATAAACCAAATAAAAGGCACTTAAACAAGATTAGATGCTTTCAATATGGAAGTTGGTCACATTGTTGCCAAGTGTTTTCAAAAATAAAATCACACGAAAAAGCATGCTATTAAAGCTGAGGTTACTATTTTGGACAGTACCAGTGGTGATGATGAAGATGACACTAATTTTTTTGGCCTTTGTTGCTTTTAGTAGTGTCATTGATCTTCCAACTACTACCTCAGATGTTTAAAAAGTGATTGCTAAAAATAATGAAGATGAAAATGAGCAAGATGATTTGCTTGATTCTTATAATGCTTTATGATTGAAGCATATAAAGTCTAAAAAAGTTAGAAAAAGGCTGTGGAGATTGATGAGTGCTTAAAAAGCACTAAAATTACCATGATTTAATGTACTTTAATTGATTAAATAAATTTATATTTGTATGATTTTATCATATTTTTATATAAATTTATATTTGTATGATTTTATCATATTCTTATATAAATTTATATTTTTGGAATCATGGGTATTTTTATTATTTTTTAAATTTTTTCATTCAAAAATAACTTAAAGACTTAAAGAAAAAAATACTAAAGGCAATACATCACAAATATGTTGAGAAAAAAATGAGAAAAAGTCAAAAAATGGGTCAAAACAGTAAAAAAAATATCAAACATATCGAGTCCTGCACGTGCCACGTGAATAGCTAGTATGCGCCCATCACATCAAGTTTTGTGCGCACCAGTGCACACTCGCACATGCCACAAATCTCACCCCCATATGAGTGCCAACCTATCCAAACACGTCCAAAATCAATTATTGAGATATTTTTTCACTTTTTTTGGCCTTTTCCTCACCTATAAAAGGACCTTCTACCCCATTGTAAAAATCATCCCTTAAATCGCAAAAATGACAAACTTCTCTCTCTACAAATCCTTCTTTTTAGTTTTTATTTTATTTCTAAAGTTCTTTTCTTTTTGAGAAGAACTAGTTATGCTTTTATAGATTTCTGGTTTTTGATCAATAAACTGAAATGCAAATCCATTTGGAGGTTTTCTAACAATAGAATTAGCATCAAAGTTATGTAAGGATTCTTTTGATGTATAACTTTAAAATGAACTCTTTACAGTTATTTTTTATATTTTATTCTTATATGTTATATTTAATTTATCTATGATTAAATTTAACATGAATGTCTGTTTATAAATATGATATAATAATAACGTTGTTACGCTTACGAAATATTAAATAGGTATAACATTTCTATAAAATAAATTGATTTTGTTTTTATTCAAGATTTTATATTAAGGATGTTAGAGAGAAATATATTATTTTTTATTACAAACTTAAATTTGAAAATTAGATTCTAAGTTATAATTATCCGGTCTAATTTAGAGTAGTGCTATTTTATTTATTGGTACAATTTCCTGGTAGTTAGAGTGAAGCTATATTTCAAAAGTTTTTTTTATAAGAACTATTATTTAAAAATGTATTGACAATATATTTTTAGTAATGGTTTTAAAACTTAAAAGTTAGTACTCGAATAATTAAACTTTTAAGTTTAATTTAGACACCTTGAATAAAGTTTAAAGCTGTGATTAGATGGTTTGCTATTTTCTTAGAAATAAAGCTGAAATTTAATTCTTAATTAATTAATATGCCTCGTCTAAAGATATTAGTTAATTAATATTAAACAAAAAAATTTGGGCCCCATCTAAGGACGCTTTTATACAAAAAAAAGAAAATTAACAAATATAAATTTATATCTTTAATAACATAAATAATATGAGCAAACATAATTAACTTAATTATTATATCTATAAATACTCCACTGTTATGAATGATAAAAAATTGCATTATTGCTTATTGAATCTATATATATGTTTATTTTTTATGTCATTAGATTAGGAAACAAAAATCAAAATATCGTGGCAGGATGTTTAGGATTTAATTTCATTCTTAAAAGTTTGAGTAATAAATTAAAAACCACTTCTATAAATTGATTTGTGCACTTATGAGACTTGATTTTGATTTATTGGTATTGCTTGACTAAAGTATCTACAATATCGGTATTGCTAACCCGATGTCGGTCTTATCTTATCAATTTTTTGGCATCTTTGGTATAGACTTGATTTTGATTTATCAGAGAGCTTTGATGAAAAAAAATGTGAGATTTGCGTGTTGAAGAAAAATTTAGAGGAAAGAAAGTCCTCAATTGATAGTTAACAAGATGATCTCACAAGTAGTTGTGAGGTCATTCAAAGAAGATATGATGATTTGCTTGAAAATTGTATTACAAATCATGAGAATGTAATAAAGCTTGAGGAATAGTTAAAGGTTCCTACTTCTGGTAAAACTACTCAACCTATTTTCAATCTTATGCATGCCTTTTATAAGAAGAATGAACTTGAACGGTTAAAAAGGTAGATAATTGTTCTTAAGAACTCAAAAGAATATTTGACTAACTTTCTTACCAAAAAGGATGTTGAGATTGAACAACTACCTAAGAATGACATGATTCTTACTAATTCAACTTCTTATCTTGAATCCTTCCTCAATAAAAAGGAAGAATTGATTACTGCCCTGAAAGATAAACGCATTATACATTAGAAGGATGAGTAAACCTCTTGTTAAAGATTCCAATCAAGAGGTAAGTCTATTGTATCCCTTCATCTGAATTCCTCTAGTAGGGTTAACTCGTCACTGAAGTCTAGCTCTTTCTATTGCTCTAGTGGTGGTCTACTGCCTCTACCTACTGTTATCCCACTTGTCATCACTATGGTAAATTTGGGCATTTGAAACCACACTATGGGAGTTATCTTCTCATACTCGTGTGATAGTTAATATGAGTGCTTTCTCTTCTTCTCTTTCTAGTACTAATCAGAGTTAGGAACCCTATTTCCCTAACTCCTATATTCGTACTTGTTATCTTTATGGTACTGCTAGCCATATTGCTAGGCAATCTCCTATATATATGAGCAATATATCTTGAAGTTCTCTACCTTATTCTTCCCTACATTCCGTAATTGGATTTATTAATTATGGCTCATTTGAGCATGCTCAAATAAGATACATTATGCACTTAAGGCATAATGTAGAAAGAAATAAGTCTATCTTTAAAAATTTGCCTAGCTTGGTTTTTATAGATGACTCGACTAGATATTCTAGAAATGATACATAAAAAAACCATAAGTTATATATACTCTTCATGCTAATATGACTCTAAACTATATCCTAATTCAATAGCCCTTGATAAATTCTTTAAACTAAGGGATGATGTTTGTTCACTATTTCTAGGTGAACTATTTGGGTTGAGTTGTTTATTTCCTTGATCACTTTGACTGTAGTTCTTTTTTATTTGAATTTATATTATTTTGTTTGTTATTTGCATGTTCCCTTTTTTTATGTTTATGCATATATCTCTCTATCACTTTACTTCTTTCTCGTGTATAGTACATTAACCATTTTACTTACTGTTATGCTTATCTGTTTGATATGTTACTATTTCTCTCCACAACAAACTGCTTTGACATGCACTTTATGTGTATTTACCCTACTTATTGCTGAATTTTTCTTCTATGGCTATTTGCATGAGCATCACGTCACATGTTTTCATCATGTAGTGTCAAATATTAGGATTTCCTATCTTTTACCATGTCATTCTTATTTCATGTCATATAAAATGCATTTCACATGTTTTACTAGGTTCTTATTTCTTGTACCTAGTATGATAAATGTTGGTCCTCTATCTATCTCATATTGGTCCTTGTTCATCTTTTTCCTGATCTTTCTTCTCTTGTGCTTTAAATCTATCTTTGGAGATTACTGAAGTGTTGTTACAAGATTGCACTTTTGAGTGTTACATTATACTATACTTATTATGGTTTTTCATGTGCACCTGCTTATCATATATATTATTTATTGGTTTTTAGGACTTTTTACCTACATGTTTTATTATAAATAAACTTGTGTGTTTTGTTGGAATTTATGGTGTTTGGGATTTTGGCTCTATCTAAGCATGTCTCTTACTTCTATGTTAGATCATGTGCCTTCCTCATATGCTTAGTGGTTTTAGTAGCATCCCTTATTTCTTACTTCTCTTAGGTGTATTTCTTGTGTCATTCACTAGTTAGTCAGTTTCTTTTTTTTCTACTGACTAACGATGATATGAGTGTTTTTATTGATCTCGTTTGAGACACTTTCCCCTTCTTTTTTTGGCTTTGGTCTTTTTTGAGGTCATCCTTGTCATCTCACTTCTTAGTTATTGCTATTATATTTCGTGAGCTTGACGGTTTTACTCTTCGCTAACTTACTGCTAGTAGAATGAACTTTATAGGGGCCAATGTTGATATTTGGTTGGAATCCTTTATCTTAAATTGAAACATGGTTGTCTTGACATATGTATTCTTTGAGCATATGTATGGCTAAATTTTTCCTATTCATTTTATCTAAAATGCATTTTTTTGTGTACATGCCATAACTTTGTGAATTTGTATGGTTATTTTGAGAAGCTTATGTAGATCTTATGCCTTGATGATTTATATATCTCTAAGAAGCTCTAGAATCCTCTTTAGTGTCTCTTAAGGTGAAACTCGGGGTGCTACTTGGATAGAAAGAGGATTTATGCAATCTTTAAATCGTTTGATGCTTTCTTACCACCAATGTCTACTTTTCCTTAGTTTATCCTCTTGAGCCTTTATGTTATCTCTTCATTTTTTTGTACTAAAATATTAGCTTAGTCCAAATGATTATTCCCACTTACACTGTACACTTTTATTGAGCATGTTTTTTTCTAGGATTATCTATTTTACCTACTTGGTTTCTATCAACAAAAAGGAGAAAGTTGAAAATAGATTCATGAATATAAAAAAAGACGAGAAAGATGAAAAAATCTAAGTGTTAAGAATTGTTTGTTTTGAAGACAAAAGGAAGGAAGGAAGAAAAGTGAAATGATGAGGAGTATGAAAAGGAAGCAGATATAATTTAGTGAATTTTATGTACTGTTCTCACAAAATTGTTGTTAGAATTTTGAGAATTAAAGAGAAAAGAACCCATGTTTGAGGGTATATATTTCATGGATACAAACTTATTTGTTTAATTGAACCCATAAAGGTGTTTTTAAGTCTAAATGGCATCTCTCCCCTACCTATATCTCAGCCTATCTTTACAAACTTAGAAAGATCTATTGATTTCTTCTAAGTTGGTAGTTGCATTAGCAGAGATAGAGACTAAATGTGGACATATGAAGTTTGGTTCTACTTGAGTCTATATTTTTATTTGTTTGGTTTGCATAAGCATATCATGATGGCATATTCTAGTAAACGAAGTTAGCATACCACACACAATGCATGTCCTCAAAAATTTAGTCATACCCTTACATGAATGCATCATGGATTGTTGGGTATATGGATATTTACATCGATTGTATTGGCTATTCTTTAAGGACCCTCTTGTTCTTTGAACATGCTTAGTTTTCTTCCCTCTTTCTATATTAATTGTTTTCTACTCTGAGTAGGTGCTTCTATTTTGAAGAGTTCTGAGAGTTGGATACATTACATATTTATTGTCTCATATGCATACATGTAAGAGGAGAGGTGTGTGTGAATTGTATGTTGTCAAGGGAAGTGTTGTGGTTGTTTTATTTCCTATTGCTTGTCTCATGTATAAGTTATTGTTGCTATCTTGTTCAGATGGTGTTTCCTTCTCTTTAACATCACTTTGATGAGCCATGCATAAATAGGATTGTTAGTATGACATGATGCATGTATGGTATGTAATCTCTTATTTTACGTACCTACCTATGTGGTTACTTGCTTCCCTATTGTAGTGAGTTATTGCATATTTATTATATTGCATGCTTTTACCTTGCTATTATCTTAGTGCTATACTACTTCTATTTTGATGGCTGTATATGGTGCTTCTTATTGTGTTTGTTTTAATCTTTTTTGCAGTGTTGTATTAGTGTTAGGATTATAGCATATTTGTATGCCTTCTTTCCCTCATATAGGGGGTGTTTCTTTGTCTTTCAGTGTCAAAAGAGGGGAGAAGTTTATGTGCACAACAATATGTTTTACCTTTGCTATATGTTGCATAGGTCATGAGTGTAGGATTGCATTACATATTGTTGATTGACTTGCATGCATTCAAGGGTAGTGTTGTATGAAGTTAAGGGAATTATGCATTTATGTTTGTGTTTGTGCCTATCATTGTGTATTTATGTAGGGATAATATGATAGTGTGTGGTTAGACTCACACCATTTCTGCATGTTACACTCATAGGGTATGTGTTTGTTTCATGTGCGCAAGTTATAGGTGTAGAGTGAAATCTTCATGTTTCATTTGTGTTGTGTATAGTGTGATAGGAACCTTATGACCGAGGATTAGATGATTTGATTCATGAAGTTGGATGGATGCATTTGGAGTAGTTATGTCTTTTGGGTTTTGGTATGTGTCGATGTTTTGTTCATGAGAAAAAACATCTTTAGGCCATCTTCATGATCATCTCATGATAGATGTGTATTTATATGTAATTGGGTAGTGTTTTAACACGGAAAGTCAAAGGGAAATAATATAAGTCTTATTGTACTCGGGTTTGTGTGTTGGCTCCCGGTGTACAAAACATGGTGTCTATTTATTTGACTTATTATATATGTCTTCCTCTATGTAAGGTTGGTTACTGTAGATTAATAATTCAAATACACACGCATAGTTAGGTACAATTTGTATACAAGCATATTTAGACACACCAAAGGGTTGGTTTTCATAGTGTGCATGCTAGGTGGAGTGCTATATATGGTTTTTGACTAGTGAATGTACTAGCGAGCCGATGTTGTTACGCATGTTTTTTGTTCATTTTAGGTACGGGTATTTGTGGATGTTAATGGAATTTTTGGAAACACATTTTTTTCTCTTTCTAGCACCTTGCCAACAAGCTCGCCACTTAAGCTTGCAAAAATTAACTCATTTTTAGTGCTATTACCAGTTTACGTAGAAATTATGCAAAAAAAACTTGATGTACCAACATTAGGTGTACAAATTTTTCATAATTTATAAAATAGCTTGCAAATGCATAAATCATTTGTAGAAAATGATAAGTATACTGCCAAGGTTGGTCTAAAAAGGAATCATATAGTTTTTAACTCTCGAACTAAATTTTTTCTCTTGAATGAGAGAACTTTAAACTACTAAAAGAAATGTAAGAAATCAACTAGAAGAGAGCTGTTGGGATATCTATTTCAAAAGAAATATGATCATATTTATAGGGTGAGTAAAAGAGGAAAAAGTGCATTTTTCAACATGGCGCCACAACATACGGTTTTTCCACTTTGTGGCATACACAACCTATACACAGTTTTAGTACTATCCACTCTCTTTATTCCAAGGTACACAATATTTTCACACCATGACCCACATCGTATCTAGGACATATTGATTATTTCCAATTTTTAAATATATGTAATGTTTTACAAATGTTTTCTTTTAATCTTCCAGGTTGTAATGAGTGCTTCAAGTATACTTCTTTCAAGTTGAATCTTTTTAATAGATTTGCATAAAATTATAATAATATAGGTAAATATAAATTTATATAATCACTAAACATACATAAAATCACGATATATTAAGTGTTGTTGAGTACTTATCAAATCCCAACCAGCTTCTTTCTACTTTCTTAGCAAGAATGGAGAAAAATTAAAAATAAAAACTAGAAATTAAACTATCTTAAATCATTTCGTAGATTAACACGTTTGCATTTAGCATACACAACAAGCCTTTAAACGGTAGGTTGGCCTAATGAATGAGTTTAAGTTTCATGAGGGTTTTCTTATATGATACATACAAACATCAAAAGTTAAACAAAAATTGAAAATACAAATAAACAATAACACATAAACAAATAAAAATTTAAAACAAAGTAAAAAGATAAAAGAGTAAGAAAAACAACACTTCTCATGCTGTTAAAATTTCTTTTAAGTCTATACATAGAATCTATAGCACAAGTCATTTCAATATTCTAAACATTCATGATTTATTATAATAATTAGTTTGAAAATCAATTTTATATTCAATTCAAAAATGTATCAATATAAAATTTACCCAATCTCAATGTATGAAATTCTAATTGGTTTCAACTCAAACCTCACAAAGCATACTCTCAATAATACTGATCCTATTTATTCAAGTACTCATTCAAAGGTATATATGAAGGAGTTTATATATAGAAATGAATTAATAGTTTACATATGTTCAAAGAATAAAAAACTCAAAGTGGTGTATCATATTGATCTCATGAAAGGAATCAAATTAAATGATCTATAAAAAAATCACATACTATTTTCATACATCAATCAAGTTCATCAAATAAAAATCTCTAGTAATATGTTTTTGAGGAGATGAAGAAAATGAAACGACTTCTTGGGGAATTATTTCTTATATTTTTTCTTTTATATTTAGCTTATTCTCACAACTTTAAAGTATAATATATCTTAGTATGTAGTTTATACTATTCATTTTTCTTTTATCTTTTTTTTAAGATATTCTTGTTTTTTAGAGAAATGTTTTATGTACATATTGTATATATATTGTATGATAGGTGAGTAGCTAATTTGTGACTTTTTATTATATTGATTTAAGTAACTGTATATATGTCTATTTTTTAGAAGTTATGCATGAATGAATACAATAGTATATACTTTCGATTTCTACTTAACTTATTCAATTTAAGTAATAAAAATAAATATATGATATTTTATTAGATGTAAAAATCCTAACATTCAATGCAAAGATTTATAGAGATAATTTAAAAATTAGAATTGATAAGAAGAATGTTTAAAGAGTAGAAAAAATATTGTCACTTAGAATAAGAAGATAATTCCTTAAAATATATTCTTACAAGGGTAGTCTCCATTATTTGATTCCGATACATCGATTTTTGGGCTCATCACAATTTTAACATTTAATCATCAAAATATTAATTCTATTGGGGGGATTTTAGTTATTCATATGTTTAGAAAATTGAGTGATTAAGTATTTCTAGATATTTTCTCATATATTTTCTTAGTTATCAAATTTGATTTAATTAATTATTGTTATTTATTTTTAATTCTTTTAATTTTGCTTCTTTAAAATATAAAAGCACCAAAAAATTGAGTTTATTTTTTTTAGTTTTAAAACTTAGTTTCTAATAACATAACCTCCGTATGAGCGATCTTTTCTTATCATTATATTACTCGTTACGATAAGTATACTTACGTATTTATTGCTAACAACTTGTGTCCGATTAGTGTGCAAGAAAATAGACTTGGGAAATGTGGAAGGAAAGAGAAACTTGGAGTAGTATGAAAGTAAAGAAACGTGGAGTAGTGTGCAAGTAAAGAGACTTAGTAAATGTATAAGGTAAGGAGAAACTTGGAGTAATTCACAAGAAAGAACAATTAATTATTCTGAGATATTATATTTAATTATTTTAGAATATTGTCTAGAGGTTTATCGTAAGGCCTATATAAACTAATGGAAAAACACTTATTAGAGAACACAAAATTATCAATTAAACTATTGTAAGACTTTGCTTTCTCTCTTTGTTCTTCAAAGAACTTGTGAACTTATTAAGGTATTCAATCTTGTGGCATTCAAGAGCTTATCAAGGCTAGGGAAACCTTGTGACACTCCAATCAATAACACAATCTAATTTCTAGTTTCTTGTGCGCTTGTTTTCCAATTTTTTTGTTGGGTTTTAAGGCTACTATCTTTTGGGTTCACATTGCTTTGTTGTTTGTGGGCTTTCAAGGCCAAATAGGCCCAAGCGATAGGTTGAGAAATAGTACCCAATCCCTATGTATCCCAAGTTTAGAATATGCACTCCATTCTATGCCAGTAAATCCTCTTGCATTCATATGTCGACTTAAGTGTCTACAATCTCACAAATAGGTAAGACAATGGTTAGGTTCAGAAATAATGTTACAAGCACAAGTAGAAGATAAAGTACAAATAAAATATAAAGTGCATAAAGAAATACAAGAGCCAATGAAATTATGTTGGTGTAGTCATGCCCATAAAGTCTATATAAAAAGTTAATTAAGAATAAAAGTAAAACCACTAAGTGCATACAATGTAGTGGAGTGATATATCAAATTAAGACTCGCCCAAGACTAAAAGAAGTGAAGGACTATATACTAATATATGTACCTAGTAGCACATTAACCAAAGGCTCTATCGTCCAAACTATAACTAACATGGAGAATAACTTAATTGGATTCCTATCACCCTTCAATTGGCTATAGACCCTAAAAATAGGTCGTGGCTTGATAGTCGTGCCACCCTACGTCCAGGAATAATTTCATGTTCTTGCACCACTTCAAAAATGTAAACTTAGGTTTATGAGATCTCAAAAAGGTATGCATCCTTTCTAAGGAAGTGAATAAGAGGCATCAAGATAGGTGAGTTCTATGTTTTCATGGCATAAGCCATCGAAAGGGACACAGAGCCCTATCCACTACTTCTTCAGGTCGTGCCACAATAAGTGTCGTCTTAAAAAATGGACACTCATTGGGATGAATCTTAATGCATCCTTCTTTGCCAAGTATCTTCCCAAAGGTTCAACCATATGTCTACATTCTGGATAAAGTCTAAACACAAGTGAAACACATAATTTATTAAGTATAATAAGATACTCATCCTACTAGAACTCAAGGTGGTCAAGATATGATCCCCACTTCTTGGAATTCCCAAAAGTTTCCAACCTTCTATACATCCATGTCACTTCTTTCCAATGAGAAAAGAGAGTTTACAAGATAGAAAAGGGTTATAAAGAAAAGCTTAGTGTTACAGAATAAAGGTATCCACAAGGACAATATTAGAGCTCCTTATACTTATACAAATCTTTCTAGAAAAAAATTCTTATCATCAATAGTTTCTACCATAATCCTAGAACTATCGTCTTAGTCATAACTAAAAGGATCTTGTTGACTAGAAGAATAAGACCTACCACTCAGTCTGGACCTCTTTAATTGGAACTTCTAAAGCTAGAGAGCCACCGACTAGAGATTTTTTTACTATGGCTTTATTGGCTAAGACTTCATTGGCCAGGACTTTATTATCCAAGAATTTTTTGGCTAGGAATTTTCCGACCAAGACTTTGTTGGCTAAGACTTCATTGGCCAAGAATTTTTTGGCTAGGAATTTACGAGCCAGGAATTTGTTGGCCACTAACTTATGTTGCCTATGCCGAAACACATTCACCTTGGTATGTACCCATGGCTAACATATTTGCCCTTGGTGGTAGGAAAAATATCCAAGTACAACTTCCAACCTTTAGAAAGATGGAAGAAAATTATTGATGAGACTTCATAGGCTTAATAAATTCCTCTCACTTGCAAATTTTATACCCAAACCTAAAGAGTCTGATAGGCACAATAGACTCAACATAAGGTGAAAGACACCATGCAACCCTAGGGTTAACTTCACAAAGGCAAACATTGACTTTGGCATAATTCTCTAACAGAAAGTCCGATTGAAAATCCGAAAGCGTAGCTAGTGACATGACACCATCATGCATATTTTAAGTAGCCAGACATGACATGAAGTCCCTTGTTCAAGCAACTAAAAAATATACAAGGGTGAGCTCAGTGTTGACATTATAATTGGAAGCGGTATTAAACCTAGTATTAACATAAATTACAATCAGACCTTCCAACCTAAGTCCCATAAAGTCTAAAGGGCTAATGTTGAGGTACTTTTATACATTTCATGTAATAAGCAAAGAGTAATATCAACCAATAAATAGCCTTATAGGCCAAGCCTATCAATCACTAGGTCATCAAATAAGTATGGCTGTAAGATAATTATCCTACAGAGATAAAAGTTGAATAATTATCCTAAAGAGATAATTAAGAATAGATATCTACAATATTACAACAAGTCAATCATATTTCGATAAATAAGAGCCATTAGGTTAATTATTTTCCCTATATATGCTGATATATGTACACAATCATAATAACTTAACTAAGATTGAAGATAACTTGAAGCACAACTAAATATTCGCTTTCCTCATAATCATAGAGCAAAGCCATAGATCTTTTCTACCTTTATCATCTCATTATTGACTTAAGCAGCAGATGGTTAAATACCCCCCCACCACGATGGTTTAAGGTCCTAACAATTTGATCACCTCGTAAATCCATTGAAAATAGTCCTATTGAAAAAAAATCGACATCAATATATATATCATCTCAAAACTAACTTAAGCATCAAATGTTCGGAGACCACCATTACGATGGTCCAAGGTCCTAACGGTATGTTCATCTCATAGATCTACTAATGACAGTCCAATTTGGTGTTGAAAAAAATTGACATATATATATCCTAACCCTATAAATAACATCTCATATTTTGATTAATAATGTCTACTATAAGTATTAATGTATTTACTCATATAACATACTTTAACAATAATTTAATTTTAGCTAATTTATTTTATAAACTATATTTAGTATAAAAAATAATTGATTACATGTATTAACTATGTTTTAGTGGGAAAATTAAAAGAAAAACCAAAATATTTCTAAAATAATTGATTCTATATGGAAAATTTTAAAATTTTAAAATTTTCTCTTAGTGGAAAGTTAAAAAGGGAAAATCAAACTATTCATAATCATTATAATAATTCTCTATTATTAAAAAATTAAAATAGAAAAGCAAATGCCTAAGAATTGATTATATGTATTAGTAATTATCTTTTAGTGAAAGAATAAAGTGAACAATCAAAATATACTTAAAATATTTTGACTTTTTAATGAAATATTTGATATTTTGTGCAAGAGTTAATGAAATTTATAATTACAAAGAAAATCAAAAGACTCATGAAGATAATAATAATATTTTATTATTATGAAATTAAAAGAGAAAGTCAATATTTTCTTAAATATGTGATAAACTAATATATTTAAAAAGAGATAAGTATCAATGTATTTCCTCATACAACATATTAATTTTAGTTAATTTATGTTATAAATTATACAAAATAATTAATTACATATATTAATTATCTTTTAGTGGGAGAACTAAAAGGAAAAACTAGAAGACTCATAAAATAATTCATTCTATGTCAATAAATTTAAATTTATAAATTATTTCTCATTGAAAATATAAAAAGGAGAAAAAAAATCAAAAAAATCATGATAATTATAATAATTATAATAATTTTCTATCATTATGGAATTAAAAGAAAAAACTAAAAGTATTTCTAAATATATGTTAAATTTTAATTTACTTTGTACATTATATTTAGTGTAAAAATAATTGATTATATGTATCTATAATTATCATCTAGTGAAGGAAAAAAAATGAAAAACCAAATGACTTGTAAAATAACTAATTCTATGTAAATAAGTTTAAATTTATAAATTTTTTCTTAGTAAAAATTTAGAACAAAAAATCAAAAGACTCATAAGTATTATAATATTGTCTATTATTATGAAATTTAAAGAGAAAACTAAGTCTCATAAATATGTGTTAAATTTTAATTTATTATCTAAATTATATTTAATATAAAAATAATTGATTATATGTATTAATAATTATCTTTTAGTAAAAGGATAAAAGAAAAAAAAAACAAAAAGCTCCTAACATTTTTTACTTTTATATAATATTTAATTTTATATGAAAGAGTTAATGAAATTGACAATTACAAAAATAATCAAAAGACTCACATTATTATAATAATTATCTATTATTATAAAATTAACATTAAAAAAAGACTCTTTTGACTTGCTCCTATAATTTATAATTCATTTAGTATTTAGTAGATTTTAATACTTTTTACATTTTCTTTTTTAAATTTTGAATGGAACGTGACGAGGTATTAATACATATATATCAAATAAATAAAATGATATTAAAGTAATTCTATTGCATTCTGTAATCGAGTAAGTATACAGTAATTTTGATAAATGCAAAATTTAAGTGTTTAAATGAAGTGTCATATAATTTATTTATTTCTACAACAAAAGAACAAGTGTAAAATTCTGATAGTAAAACTCCAAAATGTCCCTACTTTTTAATAAGAAGACGACTTCACCTATGGAAAGCATTATATGTCATTTTATGATGTATCTAATTTTATCTATTTTTATATTTAATTGAAACTTAACCATATTTAATTGGTTGTTTTACAAGTGGGGCAGCAATTCTTTCAACGTCATAAAAATTTAAAATAAAATTTTATAATTAAATGGAAATAATAATCATAAAAAAGAGAGAAAAAGTTTAATCACTAAGCATAATACAATAAGGAGGCTATCTTATCGGATACATGTTTATTTATCAGATTTTTTTTTCATTTATAATCTATAATCTTATTTTGATATTATATTTAATAGATTAACTAAATAAAAAAATCTAAAAAATTATGATATTGTATTTGTAAAACAAGAGAGGAAAGTTAAGAAGAATATAATAATGTTCTTACGTGGTTTATTAAAACAATAAGCAATGAATTTTATTTATTAGAAAAATTAACTCTTAATCCTATGTAATTGATAAATATTTTTTCTATTACAAATAAGATTAATAATACTCATTAATTAAGAAAACTTTTATATGATTAATAAATATCTTTTCTATTTCAAATAGGATTAGTAATACGTACTAATTAAGAATACTCTTATTTAAAGAATAGTTCTTTTAAAATATCTTTTATGCTAAAGATTTCAACTATAATTTAAAGTATATTTTATCTAATACCTTTTAAAAATAGACTATCTTTTACGATAAAGATTTCAACTATAATTTAGAGTATATCTTATCTAATATCTTTTAGCATATCTTATTTTAGAGTATATCTTATCTAATATCTTTTAGCATATTTTATTTTAGAGTATATTTTATCTAATATCTTTTAGCATATCTTATTCCATATTTTAGCACTAAAATATAATTTCAGATTTATAAACATGTGCTTTTAAATGCATAAATGTAATCTTATGTGTCGTAGTTATTAAAGATGTACATGAAGTACAATTATCTGGAACTCGAGCATTTGTTTGACTTTTCTTGATAGACTTGATAAGAGGCCTAAAAACAAATTTACAGATAAATATTTTATTCACGAAAATAGCCAACACTCATAGTCCTTACAAACTCCCCCTTTGGCATTTTCGTGTGATAAAACCTCTCACTCATTACATGACACTTATAGGAATAAGATAAAATACAATGATTCCCTAGACTCTATAATGGAATTATCCTATAGTCCGGTGAATCCATATTCGTTGCAACTGGATAAGCTTATAAGTAACTAAAATGACATAAACAAAGCAT
Organism: Hippophae rhamnoides; assembly: GCA_033030585.1. Classification (NCBI taxonomy): domain Eukaryota; kingdom Viridiplantae; phylum Streptophyta; class Magnoliopsida; order Rosales; family Elaeagnaceae; genus Hippophae; species Hippophae rhamnoides. The sequence continues at coordinate 46,636,358 of CM065438.1, read as the reverse complement.
ATGACAATTTGGCTTGAAAGCCTCATTGTATATTAGTTCAATTTACATAGAAATAAGCGAAGTGTAAAGAATAGTCATATAGTATGCATTCGTACAAATCAAGCGTAATTAAATATGTTCTCCCCCTATATGCATAACAAGATAAAAACATGGAAATAAAACACATTATTCTCTTTCCCTTTTTGACATACGAGAAGGAAAAAACATTAGACAAAGTAATGAAGCTAAACACCTCCTAAAGATATAGCAATGTAAAATTAGAGTAATGCAAAAGTGCAATATGCTTTAAACTCCTTCTAAGTTTTATGACTCTCTAATTTAGAAATCAATAAAAAATATATTAAATGAAAAAAAAATCTAATTAATTAAATTTTTTATTTTTAAATTTGCGTAAATAATCACATAAGGTATTAAACTCATTTAATCACAAATGAACATATAACCAATTGAGAACTCACCAATTTTTAACTCAAAATTTTGATTATTTATTATATAAATAAGCAAGTAGAGTAGATGAGATACACAAACACACTTCGCACATATGATGACATATTAACATTTACTTAAAAGCAGTGTATATGTTTAAACTCCACAAATATATCAATTAATTCATTTATGACCAATCAAGAAAGACTCAAAAGAAAAAATATCACCTATCATGTAAAATTATAATTGAGTCTTTAATCTCACAAAATAAAATATATCTACTAAAAGAGAACTTAATTTTTTTTTATTATTATATATATGAGATAAATGATATTTTTTTATAACCTCTATTGGCTCATTCTTTTTGTGCATTCCAAGTACAAGTTTTTTAAGCAGTTGCTTTTTGCACAATTTGTGTTTTTTCACGAGCTATAAACCTAGCATGATGACTTTCACACTAGTTGTGAGGTAGCCTTCTCCGTTCACTGCAGTAACTTCACACATCACATGAGGTAGACATCTCAATACTAGGTGCCTCCATATGGTAAAGTTTTTAAAAGTAATAAATATAACCCAACACAGTTTTACAGTCAAGATTAGTTGAAGTCCTAGAGCCTTTCAAGAAAATTCATAAACTTCAAGCATAACATATATGTGTATTTGTGAGTGTGTGAATAAGTTTATGTCAACATCGATAATCACATGTACAAGAATGTGTGTGTGTGCATAAGCCAAAATTATAAAATAATTTATACAATAAATATCAAAATTAGTTAAGTTATTAAAAATAAGGTTAGTTGTCTGTAAGTGTTGAATAAATTCAATACCATGTTGGCCAAATAAAGATTCTGGTTCTCTTTTTTTTTGTAAGTTTAACTAATAAATAAAATAAAAACAATAAAGATTTCTCACCTAGGTTCATTTAAGCACTCAAACACAAATACCTAGATGAAGGAGTAAAAGATGGTCAAGTGACCAGAAAAAAATAACCTTTCTTAACCCACATTTTCTTGCATTTTGGTTTTTCTATATCTTTGGGTTGGGACTTAAGAAACTTAGGTTTCATAGGCGTGTTCTTAGACTTAGCTATTCCTTTTTTATTCATCCCAAATGAAGATGCAGTATGCATAGTAGGATGATGATAATTAGTCCTAGCATTAAAAGTACTAAATTTTACTTGCCTCTTTACGCCTAAGACTTCATGCTTCCTAGTAGAATTTATGAACAAGTTATTATAATTTCCATTATTCCTTGAATATGATGTAGCATGCACAGATGGATGATGCTTATGGGTCCTATTATGTGAAACATGGAAAGAATGATTAAGTTCAAGATCATTCATCAAAAATCTATATTTTAGTCTTATATGACCTTTCTTACCACAATGATGACAGGCATGCACAAAATCAACAACTTTTTCTACCAAAGGTGTAATAGTTCTTTATGCATAAGTAGTAACAGCAGGAGTAGAGTTTAAGGGCCTTACAAATATGGTATTTGATGTTGAAGGTGTGGAACTCTCATCCTTATAACCATAGCTATGTGTATCACCATGTGACTTACCAATGCTCAATATTTTATCTAATTGTTGAGCTCCAATGGTAAGTCTCTCCACTACTTCAGATTTATATATAGTTTCAATTTGCGGATTAAACTTACTTATTTTTTAAGTAAATTTAAATTATTTTGACTTTATATTAATGTTAAATTAATTAAAAAGATTTATTATTTAATCAATAATTTAATTAAAAAAATTACATATTAACATTTAAACTATAATTGTATATCAATTTTCAAATAAAGAAAAACTTTTAAAAATAAGGGAATTATTAAGAATTCGAGAACAAAAAGTAATTTATATTTTTTATTAGTTATAATAATTTTTTTAAATAAACATAAGAGAAAAATAATTTTATCCGTGCATAAATGGTCTAATTATAAAAAAAGTGTTTATTTTTTTATAATTTTAAAAAATATATATTTATTTACATCTTAAGAAAAATAAACATATTTTTTTTCTTTTCTTTTCTAAGAAGGTTAAAAATAAAAATTTATATATAAATGAAGTTATACCATGCAATTAAACTAAAATAATATAAGTTATTTAACTTTCTCATGTTACTAAAATTTTAATTAAAATTTAATATTTATAAACATATATAATATATATACTATAAATGTATAAAACTAACAAATAAATATGTGTATTAATTATATATAGATTAGTTCATTTGAATGTCATTTTACCAACTTTAAAACATCAATTGACGTTATTTTTGTATTTTTAAAATAGAAATAAATATATTTAAATCTATAAAATATAAAACTTAGTTTAATTTAAATCGATTAATTTATTGATTATTATTTTCATGACTATCTACAAAATCTTTGATTATTTATCACTGTATTCATTCTTATTAGTTTATTTTAAAATAAATATTAAATTAAATTTCAAACTACACAAGAAACGACTAATATAAACTTTAAAACTCCACTTTTTCATGCATCGCTTTAATTGCTATATACGATTTTTCATTTTTTTTATGCCAAATTTGATTATGACTTGATTTTTTATGAGTCTTTATTTTATTGAAAATATTTTAGATTTAATATTAATAAATATTAAATTAAAATTCTCACTAACCAAGCAATAACAAATAATAAATTTTAAAACTCCCATTTTTTTCATTGCTTTAGTTGCTATGACCCCTGATTTTTAAGCTAAATTTGATTATGACTCAATGTTTTATGAAATTTGATTTCCATGTCAACATTTTTCATTCGCTATCACATTATATTTCTCCTTGACCATTACTTATTGTTTCTGAGACTCTAGTCTTACAATTAAATTTCACGCAAACAATTTGTTGTTAATTACATTATATATAAAAACTTTTAGAACTTTTTTTCAAATTTAAATTCTCATTGATTATTGATCAGTTACAATTCACACAATCACACTCATTGGACAAACGTTTTATATATATAGCTTTGGATGAAAGAAGAATTAAAAGTCATTCTTGAATAAGACTTTGGTTGTTCCATGCCTTCTTCACATGTATACTCTTTATTAAATATTTTGCTATAAATAGTTTTTTTAATGTTTTTATTTCTGAAATCGAAGTTATCATATTCTCATTTCTTGTACATGGATCAATGGGGTTAAAGATTAACTAGAAATAATTGAAATTGTGGTTATTCGTACAAATTTTACAATTTTTTTTGAAAAATAACTCAATAAAAAAAACGTGCCCGTGGCAATACCGAAATTGTAATCAATCAAAACAAAACATATATTAATATTATTATTTTATATAGATGTAATTATATAGAAAAATATAATTTTAATAATAAAATACACAATACCTTGTATAATTAAATTAAATTTTATTTATTCTTACTTTATATTTTTTATTTTACTTAAAAAATAAAAATTAATATCAATATTTTAAATAATATGATAAAATAAAAATTAAGTTAACATTAATTTTTTTAAAACTAAATATAATTTTGAATAAATGTTAAAAAATAAAAAAAATATGGTTAAATCGTGAAGAAATTACTACCGATTCATAATTAATAATTATTAACTTAATATACCGAAAACTAGTGTGAATTGTTTATAATTATTAACATAACGTTCTCAATCTGTCCAGCTCACATTCATAAATGGGGTTGTGCCTTGATTTTCAAGCTCTATTATCCACCAAAAACTTAATGTTTAGAAGCATTATAGAAATTATCATATGAGAAATTTTACAAAGACTCAAATTCTAATGTTGTGTCTTCTTTATGTTAGATATATAGTACTTTTGTTAACAAATGTTCGAGGAGTACTTTAAAATATATTTTTTAGAATCTAATAACCATATTACTTTTCATTTTTTTTTGGTTCAAATATTTAATTGCCTTTAAATTTCTAACATCCATCATTTTTTTTTGTCGATGGTTTCAACTTTTTAATTGTTCAATCTTTAAAATTTACATAATTTATTTAAACTTTAATCATCATGTCAATTGTTCATATTATTAAAGATAGAAATATCTTAGAACTAATATCATATTTTCGATCAAAGGTTTTGCATCTTATTGATGAAAATGAGTTTTTTAATTAATGTCTTAATAAATTTGCTATTTTTCAATATGTTCATTTTTACATTTCAACTCACTATAACATGAGTTGTGTCATTAAGTATATGAGTAGAGACTACATACTATTTATATTAGCGAATTATTAATTTATGGTCATATTTAACATTAAAAAAATGAAGGGAGAAAACTAAGAAAAAGTGTTTAATTGGTCAAATATTCATCGCAATCGTCTAAAATTTTATTTGTAATAAATATTTAACCCAGCTTTTGATCGGTAGCTGAACCTTAGGGAATGTTCGATGAAGAAAGGTCTTACGGGAGTGCAGTCTAATTAAGATGTTTTTGTTCACCTGTAAAGTATGTTAGTTACAACCTTCATTCAAAAAAACTTTTGATTTGTACCTCTCGAACCATTGTAATTGTTATTCACTTCAAAGAGAAAAAATGCGCATAGTATATTTTTCCTTGCTATCTTATAAAAACAATTTAAATAGGGAATGAAGTATCTATATACATTTAGCTAATATATATAATTGAAAGCTGTCCAATCAAAGTTTTTTCTCGAAATGTATTTATCAGGAAATGAGTTACTCGAACTAATAACCAATACTAGGCTAACATCCCTGGTTGATGTGGGACTCAACACCCCACCTCACATCAGACGGGAGAACATAGTTCTACCAGACGCGAGTGTTAGTGGTGCGAGAGGGGACTCATCAGTTGATCTCAGGGATCTGCTATGATATCAAATTAAAAACTGGGCAACTAAAACTTTCTCTCAAAACGCGCTTATCAAGAAAGTGACAACTCAGACTAATAACCAGCACTAAGCTAATATTCTTGGTCGATGTGGAACTCAACATATATAATCTTTTTACAAGATATATAAAATTGTTTCCATATTCAAATATTAAAATATATATTTTTAAATATCAAATGATATTAGATATGATTTAAACTGATAGCTTTAAATAAAATAATAATAAATTTTATCGTCAAATTAGAATGTAAACCACCTTAGGCTAAGTTTTCATTTTTAAAGGAAATTAGTAATGTATATCTCTACTATTTCATAATTTGAAGCTCGCCACTATTTTCGATAGTAGACTTAAAAATTAATTAAGATGGACACTTTTTCATGTTAAAAAGGGATTTGTTTATATATTATAAAACTCTATTTACAAATTTACCCATATTTTTTCACATGTTTTACATAAAACCTTTTCGAACTTATACTAGGCTTACTCTAATATTATAAATAAAAAATACAAAAAATAAAAATATTAGAATTATTATAAAATAATGTCATTATCTTTAAATTTTAAAAATATATATATAGAGATACGAGTAAATATAATGGGTTTTTTTTGTTCTAAATAACAAAAGATTCAAACGATGTAATTATGACGTTGGATGCACTTCTATTAAATATAATTTCAATCTAAGAATGTAGACTTACAAAATACAATTTTAGATTTATACATTTATTTAAATATGCATAAATTTAGTTTAAAAATAAAATTAGATTTTCACCGATAATAACTTGATTCATATAATATTTATAATATCGTAAGATACAATTTTTCTAGATTTGCAAATTGATTTTTATATAAATTTAATTTAAAATTAATATGAGAATATTGCGTACAAACTACGTGTATTTTTAATTATAACAAAAAAGTTCCATCAACTTTAAAACTTCAAAAAATAGATAATTATAATTTCTAAATTATTGCTATATTATATGATCTTTTTTTAGATATTTTAATTTTATCATTTTGATTTCAAACATCTCTTTTAAAAAGATTTAAAAAGAGATGCAATTATAAAAAAAAAACTTAAAGGGTGTTTTTGTTATTTTAATAACTTGAAGGGAGGTCTTTGTAATTTACCATATATATGTATATGCAATTATTTAAAAAAAACTTAAAAGGTGTTTTTGTTATTTTAATAACTTGAAGGGAGGTATTTGTAATTTATTATATATATATATATATATATATATATATATATATTTACGAATGCATAAGTAGAAATAAGGAAATAATTCGAACTGCACAAATAAATAATAATAAACTAAAGCAAAATAATAGACAATCATAAAATAGATGATGTTGAGATTCAATGTGTTTCGAGAGAGAAGTTAAGATAATTGGCTAAATATGTGAATCTTCATGGGGTCCATCTATTTATAAAACAATATAGATATAGGTGTGAGTAACATAATATGTACACATATTTATATGTCAGTAAGACATAATTGACCTAAAGTACAATATGTTATGGGTTGAGGTCGATCCGAGCCCAAGATGATTATTGAACTTGGTCCAACCATTGAGCTTGAACATGTAATTGAGCTTGAGTAGTTTATTGAGCTCGAGTATGTCATTAAGCTTAGGATGTTCATTGAACTCGTGCTGGTTTATAGGTGGGACATTTGGGATATTTCATCTTCCATCTTGGGTTAGTGTCTTTGTTTGTACGGTCAAAAATGGATTAGGCACCAGACTGGTCTATATGTCTAAACATCTAGTCCCTCTACTCTTTTAGCTCGAGCTCTGGTCTGAGGTGGAAGAGTAAATACTCGACATAGGATATCAACCATTCAGCTCCCCTAATAATTGTGTGTCAGTTGATTGGAGAGAGAAACTAAGTGCCTCTATATAAAGAGATGCTTAGGTTAGGACTTACCATTGTTACCTACAAAATTGAGAAACAATGAAGAAAACTGTTCTTTCATCTCACCTCAAGCGTGTAAAATATTTTTAGTTTGATGGTAAGAGTTCAGCTCGGGCTATAGTTTTCTCTATTCGAGTTTTTTAGAGTTCAAGCGTTGAGAACCTAATGATTTTCTACTTCCTTTTCAGGTCGATTTTTAAAGGAACATTTTCTTTTATTTTCAACTCGTCCTTAGGTAATCTCTTCTTCTTGTACCTTACTCACCTATTTTTTTGTCTTTATGTTTTTGTATCTTTTCATAGAATGAAAAGAGAAGAGACCTCATCCTCTGGCTCGGGCTCATGGGAGAGCCCCCAATATTTTAGTATTAGTGACAACTCAGGGTCTTCTGGGCTAGGACGTGGAGGAAGAAAATGAGGAATATAGGATCTGGGGAACCAATAGGTCACACTAGGGGTTGGTCAGATGTATCTAAGACTTGTGGGTTGCTGCCCCAAGATGAAGAAAGATTAAGAAGAACCTATAACATCCCTCCCTCGGTTCAAATAATGATTCCTCCAAAGGGAGCCTATGATAGTGATAAACCTTTATCTAGGTGGACTGTCTTTCATGAGAAAGCTCTAGATGCCTAACAAGTGGAGGTATCTGCTCTACCTAACACTGATATGCCAAAAACTTGTGGTAGACTTAGAGATGCTCGATTTTAATGAGATGTATGTCCTAAAACAGAACCCCACAGATCCGAGAAGATTTTACAAGTTAGTGAAGCAAGATCGGGGGATGAACATGTCACTTCCTGAAAATGAGAAAAAATGGAAAGAGTATTTTTTCTATGTTAATAGGAGCATCTGGAATGACACTAAGATCGTGATAAGGAATATGGATTCTCTAATCACGACCTTGAGTCTTGATGCAAAACAAAGGTTAGTTGATATCCAAAAATATATCCTTAAAAAGACCAATTGGAGGACCTTATTGACCACTTCGCACTTTGCTGTGTGCGGGTTAATGCAACAAGGTGCTGTAGAGCCCTACCTTAAGGTGAATCATAAACCCCAAGCTTTTTCGAAATGTAGAACTCCTCCTACAAGCTTTGGGCGCGAGTTCGAAGTGGTGCTAGATGATGGTGACCTAGTCCTACATCTTATTCTTACCTCCTTATATATACTTTTCTTGGGTTTTTCTTGAAACCGAGGTGATTAACATGATATCCTCTCACTCTTAATCTATAGATCACATGGATTTAATCGTTGCCTAACTTTTTTCTCATTTGAAGAGAAAGGTCAAACCAACAACGGTGAGTTTTCCCATGGGTACACCCCCTACTTCTTAGGGGGCTCTTTGATGAGTAGAAAAGGGGGAAATACTCTCATGAAGGTCGCCCTACTTCACTTAAGAAGAAGAATAAAATAGTGGTCGATGAGCCTACCTTCAACCCTGAGCCCTTGAATGTTTGCCCTCTCCTATCACCCTTGTGGGAGCAGTATGCGACTCAAAATCCCTGCTCGGGTTCTAAAGAATCAAATGATCCTTAAATAGATTCAAATAAGGGAAAGGCTATGCATAAAGACCTTATTGTTGATGTTGAGAGGATCGTCCTAAATCAAGGTTTGGCGCCAGAGTACCTCGATCATTGTAAAAGCCACATTTCTACTGATACATGTAAGAAATAGGTCGAGGCTATTTTCGAGGGTACAGATTCTTGCAAGGTCATCTGTCTTTAGATATGAAAGATGCATTATCTTACCTTTTTATTTGATATTTAGCCTAAAGTGTGAGATCGAGATTTATTTGTTTGACCTCATTTCTAGGTTGTAGTTAATGCTGCTCTATGATTTTGACAAAGCTCACTAGTGGGTTATTTAAAAGCCGAGCTGGTTTAGGAAAAGTAAAGTCATGCGTGTATACACTCAAGGTACACTACTTTGCTAGCAAGAGCAACTAAGTGGGAGGGTGAGGCAATTGATAAGGAAGAGAAGTTAAAAAGGGCCGCATCTTAGCTCAATACTTATGCCTGACGTGTTCCTGAGCTCAAGGAGGCTCAAAGCTAGGTGAAGAGGGGGACAGGGAAGTCCAGAGACAAGATAAGGCTTCTACCGAGGAGGTGCACCACAAAGCAAAGTTCAATGTGGATGCTATGGCATAGAAGCTTGTGTCTAGTGTAGATGGAGGCCAAGCAAAAGGGTTTGAGCGAGTATTATTATCGCATTCTAGACATCCCTATCACGTCGCCCTATATATAGGCTCCTTTTGTGGAGGAGGAAAGAGAAGGCTTGGGCTCCTCTGATGGTGATGATGGTCCTGGGGTCATCGGGGAAGGGGCAGAGGATCATTGAATTGACATTATTCATTTTGATTTTCTTTTTGAGCTCGACACCACTCTTGTTTGTGTGGTTGTGAGCTCACACCCATAAGAATGTGAAAGGAAAAGGTTAAATGAAAAAATCTACTTTATTTATTAATGGGAAATTAGGTTGCCTCTTTTATTATGCATTTATGATGTCGACTTGCCCACTTGTTTTTTTTTTGGGAACTTAGGTCATTTCCTTCTTTTTTATTTTGTTTATTTAGATATATTTTTTTATCAGTCTTCATCTCCTATGAAAAGGGTTGAGAATACTTGTTTAATTCATACATTTAGGGATTTTGTCAATTCCTCCAACTTTTTTGGTCATATTTTATGGATTCGATCAAACTAATAGACGCTTAGTTTGAGCTTTACGTGTTAAAAATGGTAGGCTTGAGGACGAGATTAAGGAGCTCAAAGCTGAGGTGGTTAAAGTTGAGTGTAATGCCAAAGAGGCAAAGTGTGAGCTCGCTTATTGTAAGGAGCAGTTAATCCAAACTCAATCTCAAGAAAGAAGGACCTTGGATAGTATGGTGGCTCTCATAGATAGGGTATCATATTGGGAAACCTTCTATATGAAACGATTTGAAAGAGTTTTCCTTGAGGTGATGGAGGTTACTGAAGAATTGGAGTGGGGATTGCTCATAATGATGACATCGCACCCCGAGTCCATGACCTATGCATGATAGAAAGTTATTGAGATTCAAGCAGAGCTATTTCCCTTAGAAACTGATGATCCAGACACTGGTCGTGTGTCCAAGCATTTAAAGAGTTTTTAAATTTTTGTGCATGTCGAGCTTTGTATTAATAACTATATAAAGAGTTGTTATTATTTTTTAAATAATGAACACATTCTGAGTGGAACGTATTTGTATATAAAGAGTTGTTATTATTTTTTAAGGGTATGATCTATTTATCGACTGAGGTGGTCATCTCTTTTAATGTTAGAACACCAACTTGGTTCCTAACCGAGGTGGACAACTCGACCTCTTTAAGTGCCATGGTGTTTTACTTGGTTTTTTAACCGAGGTGATCGACCCTTGACTCAAATTGATGGGAAATAGATTTACCTTGTTCTTGACTAAAGTGCTTATCTCTCTTTAATGTCAGCGTGCTGACCTGGTTCCTGACTGAGGTGGAAAACTCTACCTCTTCAAGTGCTAGGACGCTCTACCTGGGTTTTTAATCGAGGTGATCAGCCCTTGGCGCAAATTGATAGGAGAGAGCTTTACTTGGTTCCTAACTGAGGTGCTCATCTCTCTTTAACGTTAGAGTGCCAACTTGGTTCTTGACTGAGGTAAACAACTCAACCTCTTCAAATGCCAGGGCACTCTATCTGGTTTTTTAACCTAGGTGATGAGCCCTTAGCTCAAATTGATGGGAGAGAAATTTAATAAGGGATCATCTGCTGAAGCTTTTTGTTTCATACATGTATATGTGTTGTTGTTACAAAAAGAGGTAGGTTAACACACATTTTTTAGAAATGGTATCTCTTTAAGTGTTTGGCATTCTAGATTGTGCCTTCCTCATTGCCTTCAATATTTTTCAATACATAGGCCCTTCCTAGTGTTATTTTAATTATTTGATAAGGTCCCTCCCAATTGGAACCCATTTTACCAGCCATCCAATCTTTCTTGTAAGGGAAGACCCTCTTGAGAACGTAATCACCCTTGGAAAATGTTTTGAAGACCACGGTTTTGTTGTAGTACTATAATATTTTCTTTTTTTCTCGGTCATCCTTCTTAAAGCTTCATCCATTTTTCCTCTACTAAGGTCAATTCAATTGCTCTTCTCACCTAGTTTTGTTCCTTTGTTAGAACTAACCTGATGGTAGGAATTATGATCTCGGTTGGTATAACTTCCTCAGTTCCATAAACTAAGGAAAATGAGTCTCATTAGTGCTCCCATTGAGGGCTTGTCTTGACAGCCCATAATGTGCCTGGAAACTCCTCCACTTATCTTCCTTTTATGCTCTCTAATTTTTTCTTTAATAGGTTGATGATTATGTTATTGGAAGACTCTACTTGACCATTAGCTTGGGGATAGTATGACATTGAGTGGCTCATCTTAATATTGTATTTGAGGCAAATGCTTTGATTTTTTCACTAATGAATTGTTGCTCATTATCTGTAACGAGTTCCCTGCGAAGGCTGAAATGAAAAATTATGGATTTCCATATAAACTGAATTACTTCTACTCGTATTCTTCCTAGGGCTCTACTTCAATCCATTTTGAAAAATAATCAGTGGCCATAAACATAAAATTCTTTTGGCCCGTGTCTATAGGCAGGGGTTATACTATATCCAGTTCCCACTTGTAGAACGTGCAAGGAATCATTACCCCCACCATGGTATTTGGAGGTGTGTAGGTTAGTGGGGAAAACCTTTGGCATTTATTGCACTTCTGAGTGTATTTGGTGCAGTCTTCCAACATAGTGGGCCAATAATAACCTTGTCTCATAATTCATTGTGATAATCTCCTACCCCTAGAATGTGATCCGCAGTCTCCTTCATGTGCTTCAAACATCATCCTTTTGGATCCCTCTGTAGCTATACATAAGAAGCCAGGGCTAAGTGGGGTTTTTAGGTATAATTTCCCTACCTCAATTATGTATCAACTTGCCTTGGCTTCGATTTATTTCATAGCCTTGCAATCCTCTGATAAGTCCCCTTTCTCTAAGAAATTATAGATTGGGGTGAACCATATGATAGAGGAAGCGTCCATGCACCCAATCCTTTTTTTGGCTTCTTTTAAAGATGCCTTTGCCAACACCATTACTAATACCACCCTATCATGCTTAGTCTCCCTTATTGATGCCAAGGTTGTCAAGGCATCAGCATGACCGTTCTCACCTCGAGCTATCTGCACAATCTGGAACCTGGAGAATTTTGAGCATTCTTATTTTAATCTTTCCAAGTACCTCTTCATTTTTCCGTCTCTCGCTTCAAATGTTTCTAAAAACTGATTAACCATTAGCCTAGAATCACTATGTAAGGTGATTCTATTTACCCTTAGCCTTTTCACAGTCATGACCCCAAATATGGTAGCCTCATATTCTGTGACATTATTGGTTGCTTAAAATCAAGTTTGACTGCATATTCAAAGCAGTTTTTGTTCTGATCAACTATGACCACAAATACTTGCCAAGTTGGTGCTTCTTTTTGGTCTACCTTACATACTTCCATTGTCTCTATCTTTTTGACGACCTCGGGTCTATCGATGAATTCGACCACAAACTTGGCCACAACCTGCCCTTTAAATGTTGTTCTAGCCATTTATTTGATATCATACTCTACTAACTCTATGGCTATCTGGGCTAGTCTCTCCGCAACATTTGGTTTCGTTAGGGCATTTTTAAGAGGGTGTGAGGTGAGTATCCCAATTGTGTATGAGCCAAACTAATGCCTGAGCTTTCGTGCAGTAATCTTTAGAGAAAAAGCAAGTTTATCTATAATCGGATATCTGCTTTGGACCTTTGTTAAAATTTTGTTGACATTGTAGATGGGGTGTTGAATTTTGTTCATTTCAGTTAATAGCATGACATTGCATATTTAGGGTGTGACAACCAAATATAGATAAAAAATCTCTCCTAGTAGAGCGTTGACCAAGACTGGGAAATCGCTAAGGTACTTCTTGATTTCTTCAAAGGCTATGTTGCAATCCTCATTCCAAAAGACCGTCTTGTCCTTTCTTAGCATCTTGAAGAAGGGTATACACTTATCAATGCATTTACCAATGAACCTACTCAGTGCCTTTATTCTTCCATTCTGTTGTTGTATTCCCCTAAGACTACTTGGTGGTTTTATGTTTACCAGTGCTTGTATTTTGTCTGGATTGCCTCAAACCCTCTTGCTAATATGATATACCCAAGAAAGTTTCCTACAGCCACACTAAAGATGCATTTTTTGGAGTTAAGTTTCATGCTATACCTTCGTATTACTTTGAATATTACCTATAAATCTTTGAAGTGGCTTAGAGGCTGAGCTAACTTCACCACCATGTCATCTACATATGCTTCCAAATTCTTCCCCATCTGTTTCTTGAACATTTTGTTAATGAGGCATTGATATGTTGCACATGCATTTTTCAACCCGAATGACATTCTTGTGTAGCAGAACGTTCCCTCTTCCGTGATGAAAGAAGTTTTCTCCTCATCCTCAGGGTGCATTCTAATTTGGTGGTATCTGTATTATGCGTCTAGGAAACTCATCAATCTAAACCTTAAAGAGGCGTCCACTAGTTGATCAATACTCGGGAGGGGGAAACAGTCCTTATGACATGCCTTGTTTAGATTAGTGAAGGCCACACACATACGAGATGATCCACATGCCTTCTTTAACAGTACAACATTTGAGAGCCATGAGGGATAATTGACCTCTCTAATGACCCCAGCCTCTTTGAGGGCAGCTATATGGTGTTTGATAACCTCATTTTTCTCTATGGGGAATTTTTTTTCCTGTTGTTGGATGGGTCTAGATTATGGGTTAAAATTTAGCTAATATGTTATAACACTTGAATCAATTCCTAACATGTGTGTTGGGGCCCATGGAAAGATATATGAATTAGCTCTGAGGAACTGTGAGAGTTTCCCATCGAGCTTTACCATCAAATCCTTACCCATTTTCAAAGGATGGTTCTTTCCCTCAGCACCCACCGGGAGGTCCTTCACTTTATTTAAATAGACCAACTTCATCACGCCTTTACTCCTTGGTCTCTTTTGAGGGAGACCCTTGGTGATTGCTATTTAGGGGCAGTCCCTTTCATGGTGGCATTATAACAACTTCTGGCTTTCTCTTGATCTCCTATTACCTATTCGGGACATTCGGTTGTAGGGATTTTGATTACTTGGTGGAAGGTGGATAGGAATGCCTTCATCTTGTGTATCCACGGCCTTCCTAGGATGGTATTGTAATGTTCAGAGGCGTCAATGATCACAAAATTGGTCATTATTATTATTCCTATTTCTATGATAGGCAAAACCACCGTTTCTTTTGCATAGGTGGTATTGTTGTTAAATCCTACAAGAGGAAGCTGTATTTTAAAGATGTCAGATTATTTTACTCCTAGAGCCCTAGCAATGGTTAGAAAAAGAAGATCTACTAAATTCCCAATGTCAATCATTATCCGACAGACATCACAAGACCTGATCCTCAAAGTTATCACAAAAGGGTCCTCGTGATGGGATGAGGTTTTGTCCCTTTCTCTAAAAATGATTTTTTGTAGAAGGTATTTCCATATCCAAGGTGTATATATGGAGGAAGGTATTGTGTAAATCCCTCAAAAATAGTTTGCATGAGTTATTAGAGACCCCTCTGACCCTCAGTCCTCCATGTATAGTATGTATAGTTTTAATGTTGGATTCATCACGTGGCTCCCTATTTCTACCTAATGGGTTTGTTGGTTTTAATACTCTTCGTTCACCTTGGTGGCCTCTTCTGTCCTCATTTTATACGATGAGGTCCTTAAGATATCCCCTAGCTAATAACTCTTCTACTTCTTTTTTGAAGTTTCTACAATCTTTTGTTTCAAGACCCATATCCTTATGGAAGGCATACCATTTGAACACGTCTCTATGGCGGGCTTGCATCTTTGCTGGCCATTTGACCTTGGGCTCCCTCTCCATTCTTCTTACAACTTGAGTTAAACCAACCCTTAAAGGAGGCCCCCTAAAAGGAGACAATGACCTTTCCTAAATTCCTCTATTTTTGGGCTAGTGTTCAACTTTCTTATAACCTATCACAAAACGTTTGTTTTTTTTATGTGCCTTGACTAGACTTATCCACCTTTTTTCCTTATCTGGTACTATCTCTACCTATGTTCGATGGATTTTGACTAGGCTGAGCTCCCTCTCTAAGTTGATAAACTTTCTTGCTTCCTCACAGGCTTCCTCCAAGATGCGTGGCACTATCTTAGTTAGTTCCATGAACAGGTCAGAGTTCTTCAATAGGCCTTGTCTAAAGGCCTCTATAGCAATAGATCTAAGGTAGTTAGAGATTTCCAATTTCTCTTATCTGAACCATTTCATGTATTCTTCAATGGATTCCTCTCCCCTTGGATATTTGAGAAAAGGTGGTAAGATTCCTTCCTTAAAAGTTTATTGTAGGCGTAGTTTGTAATGAATAGCCTAGCGAACTGTAGGAAGGAGGATATGGATTTGGGGGGCAAGTTGTTGAACCATTTATATGCACCTTCACAGAGGGTGGCGATGGACAACTTACATATCATTACGTCCCTTATTTCCTAGGTGAGACTCATGGGTACCATGGCTATTTTAAAGTCTTGAACATGTGTGATTAGATCTTTTGTTCCAAAATAATCAAGGCACTTAGAATCATTGAACTTGGGTGGTGGTTCATCATTTTCTATTATATCATATAAGAGGGAGATGTATAGTTGCTCATAATCTCTGTCCACATCATAAGGGGTTTTTTCCCTCTCATGTTTCTCACTTGCTACTTTCAAGGCCTAATCTTGCCTTTTATTGCTCTCCTCTAGTGCTTATAGTCATGTCTCCCAGTTTTTTTCTTTTTTAAACCCATTTTTCATCATTAGACCATGTCAAGCTAAAGAGGGGATTCCTCTCAACTTCATGTTTGGCTTACTAAGGCTTAGACTGGCCGCACCTAGCTACATCTCTATTGGTCAAATCAGTAGTGGGGTTTTCTGAGGTCCTTCCCCTTGCTTGGGACCATAGAGATCTGTTTTCTCTTTTGGTTTCTTCGAGATTTTTTCTTAGTTCAAGGAGTTGACGAGATAACTCTTGGTAGTGGGCATTATCTTCTTTCCTGGTCTCATTGGGGATTGGTGGGGTATTTCTCTAAGTAGCCATTATTTCATGATCAGTCGACCTCGACCATCTTTCAGCCGGAGTTCTTACCATGATATTTATAGATCGTGAGTAGAACATGATGAGTGCTCAAAAAGCACTAAAATAACCATGATTTTATGCACATTAATTGATTAAAAATATATATATTTATATGTTTTATCATATATTTATATAAATTTGTCTTTTTCGGAATCACGGATATTTTTATTGTTTTTCAGGTATTTTGGCTTAAAAACGCAATTTAAAGACTCAAAGAAGAATACTTGAAGCAATACATCACAAATAAATTAATAAATAAGTGGGAAAAGGTCAACAAACATGGAAAAATTGGACAAAATGGGTTGAAAAGGTCAAAAATGTCAAAGGCGAAATCGCTGGCCACAGTTATTGTAGCGCGCCAACAAGACGCAATGCCATCGCGTGCTGGCGCCCGTTGCTCTGGCTCAACGCTTTTTCTGTGTATTTTTTCACGTGCAGCAGCCAGCTGATACAATGACGTCATTGATGACCTTCTCAAGATGTCCACTACACGTTTTTTAATTTTTTAATATTTTTTTTAACATTTTTTTACTCATTTTTTCTCTCCATCCTCACCTATAAATACCCCCCTCCATTCACTTCAAAGCACACCAAACCACACTTCTCTCTTCTTTCTTTCTCTCATTTCTTAGTTTTTGAGTTTTCTTAGTTTCTTTCTTAGTTTCTAAGCTTTTCTTAGTTTTTCTCTTAGTTTTTAGTTCAATTCTCTTAGGTTTAGTAGTTCTTCTCTTTTGAGAGGAACTTGTAATGTTTTGTAATAATTTAGATTTTTGATTCAATAAATGGAAGTCTGCAAATTCACGCTTGGAGGTTTTCTAGCAACGAGAATAGCGTCAAGTTCGTAAGGATTTTATTTTCTTCTGATTATTTTTATGCTTTATTCTTACATGTTATATTTAATTTATGCGTGATTAAATTTAAGCGTAGCTGCCTATAATCATGATATAATAATAACGTTGTTATGCTTAAGTAAATATTAAATAGGTGAAAATTTCTAAAATGAATTGATTTTATTTTTATTCAAGATTTTATATTAAGGATGTTAGAGAGAAATATATTATTTTTCATTACAAACTTAAATCACAGAAGATTAGATTTTAAGGTTTAGTTATCCGGTCTAATTTAGAGTAGTGCTCTTTTATTTGTTGGTACAATCGCCCGGTAGTTAGAGTGAAACTCTATTTCAAAAGTTTTATAAGAATTATTATGTGAAAATGTATTGACAACATGTTTTCAATAGTGGTTTTAAAACTTGAAAGTTAGTACTCTGTTAACTAAATTCTTCGGTTTACTTTGGACACCTTGAATAAAGTTTAAAGCTGTCTAACCTCACCCAAAGGTGGCATTTAAATGGTTCATTTTCAATCTCTTAGAAAAGGAATTAATTTAATTAACCAAATTAGTTATTAACCCTTGTAGGTGTTAATTGATTTGTTTAGTTAACAAAGAATATCTAACCCCACCAAAGGTGGTATTCATACAAAAAAGAGAGAATCAATAAAATATCAATTTATATCTTTAATAACCTAGATAATATGAGCAAGCATAATTAATTTAGTTATTATATCCATAAATACTCCACTAATATAAATGATAAAATTTGCATGAATGTTTATTGAATCTGTAAATATATTTAGATAAATATTTATTGAATTTGTATATATTTTTTTAGATTATATTTAATTAATCTGTATATATGTTTATTTTATGTTATTAAATTAGGAACACAAAAACCAAAACTATCGTGACAGGATGTTTAGGATTTAATTTCGTTTTTAAAAGTTTGAATAATAAATTAAGAACCACATACATTCCTTCCTTAGATCGACCTTGGGAGTATACTTATCATTTTCTACGAAATGATTCGTGCACTTGCGAGAGTTTTACAAATATTAAAACCAAAGTATTTGCGAGAATCAGCGATGCCGGTTTTCGTTCATCAGAACATAATTGGTCTTCCTAATTTCTCTCTAGGAGTAGGGTGAATCTCAAAGGATATTGGGTCAGAAACTTATGATTGACCTCAGAATCTAAGCCCCATGGTGGGTGCCAAAATGTTGAGATTCAATATGTTTCTAGAGAGAGATTAGAGAGAAGTTAAGACAATTGGCTAAATGTGTGAATCTTCATGAGAGGTCCATCTATTTATAGAACATTATAGATACAAGTATCAATTATATAATGTGTACACATATTTACATGTTAGAAGGGCATAATTGGCCTAAAGTATTGTATGTTATGGGTTGAGGTTGACTCGAGCCCAGGTTGATCAATGAACTCAGTCCAACCATTGACCTAGAGCTGTTCATTGAGCTTGAGTAGGTCATTGAGCTCGAATATGTCATTGAACTCAGGCTGGTCTATAGGTGGGACGTTTGGGATGTTTGTTTTTTTTTATCTCGGGTCAGTGCCTTTGTTTATATGCAGTTTGAATGGATAAGGCACTAGGTCGATCCAGTGTCCAAACAAATGACACATAAAGATTTAAATGATTCGAGATTTTAATGTGAAAAACCTACTCTATTAGTGACGGTACATCTAATATAATGAACTAATAATCAAATAAAGAATAATAACACCAATATCTAAAAGAATTTATTCTAAACTAAACCCCAATTATACTCAAATCTCTCACACCAATAATTGATAACACAAAATCCAAAATCAATATCAAATCTTGCAACAAAAAATTGAGAGATCAAATACTGAATAGGATGAGTCGCAAACTCGGACAATATATGGTGAATTATTATTCAAGAAAGTTGCCAATTACTCACACTAAAACTTTGATGTTGGACGAGGGGTTTCAGCTGATGATATGCAATATATATACATAGTATTGCTTTATGTCTTATTTGTAATTCAACCTGAGAAAGGAATCACAACCAGATAAGGGCTTAGTTACCTATGTTACTGAGGAATCCTCATCTCAAATCCTAATTTAATTAGGAGTCTTTGTTATCTTTTAAGCCAAATATATAACAAATCTCCACCTTTGGCTCAAAAGGAAACCAAATTCTTATAACTATAAATTCCACCAAATAAAAAATATCATGCCCAAAGCTCCTAAGGAAAATCACCTAATACAAACACAAATCAAGTCAAAGCAAAGCTTGAACTTATCAATAGAAACACACTTGGTTAAAGCAATTGTTGGAATCTATGAATTGGTTAACTTTTTGACAACAAGACCATTACAAGACATAATGTCTCTAAGGAAATAATATCTGATACCAAAGTATTTGGTCTTATTAAGATACATATTATTGGTCAAATGTATCAAATTTTGGCTATCAAAAATACAATCGAATTATTTTGCTGTATACCTAGATTACAAACGAAATATCCAAACAAAAAAGCTTCATTCATTGCTTTTGTTGCTACTATATACTTGCTTTTAGAGTAGACAAGCCAACCGTAAATTATAAAGCCATATCCCAACTAATAGCACAATAAAAAGTGAAGGTAAAATTTGTCCAAAAACTTCCATTAAAATTATCAACATAAACAAAGTCCATAAAACTAATAACACTCCAACTAATGTTAAAACTCTTACCAAGAACTAAGCTAAAATTCAAAGTGTCAATCAAATTTCATTTTATAACCTCCAAAGAACCATAGCAGAAGTTACACATAAAACAAATGACAACACAAAATGCATATGAATTGCTAGGACAAGTACAAACCAACGCAATGTACTTCTAATCGTACTAGCATATAAAATGTCATAACTAAAGAGCAACAAATAAACATATGAACCAACGCAAAGCCAATAAGGGTCCCAAAATTTCTTTTTATTAAAGACAACACAATATGACGGCTCCAATTGCTCATTTGTTAAATAATTAGTAGAATAATCTAACTTGTCCACTAAAAGTTGTACATAGGTGTCCACTTGTACTTTACGAGCATATTCACTCTCGAGGTCCAGCTATTCACTAACATTGTTGCCTTTAACTACCAAAACATATTTCTCTTTATCAAGTGAAGTATTTAATAAATAAATAATAATAGGTTAAAGATAAAATAATAGACATAAAATAAATAACATTTAAGTTGTTCAACCTTTTAATGTGACAAAGATTATTTTATTGATGACTATACATCAAGAAAAATCATTTAATAATCAAATGAATAACACATACATCAATATCTGAAAGATTGATCCGTGAATCAAACCCCAAATACATCAAAATCTCTCACGAATAATGGTTAATAAAAGCAAGAACCATTAACAAATCTTGCAAAAGAAAACTGAGAGGTCAAATACCGAATAGGATGAGTCACGAACTCAGACAATAGATGGTGAATGGGTTTCCAAGAAAGTGGCCACTTACGCACACTAGTAACTACTGTTTCTTGTTTCAAAGGATCATGCCAAGCATTTTCATTAGGAAATAGATAATAAAGAAGAACGTGCGTACATATTTGCACCCACACCATTTATAGTATCATATATAACAAAATTATAGAGTATGTGACTTATATGGGTAAGTGTTAAGTCAAAACTCACTATTAATCCTAAAATATCATTATCTTGTAAAATTCATTTTGACAACAAAAGAATACCCTTAGTATGTGATAGCAATTATATGATGATCGACTTATATGATGATCGACAACCATTGATCAATGACCAATGACTAGTGACTGATAATCGAGAACAGGTGATTGGCAACTAGAAACTTGAGACAACCTTCAATGACCCATTTCAATGCTCATAAGTAATGTACATTACTTTATAATATGAATATAAGTAATGTACGTTACTTTATAATATGAATATATGAATTATATTACTTTATAATATGAATATATGAATGTACATTATAGAAATTACACATGTATAACAATTTAGAAAAAAGAATGTGCCCATTTACGTAAATGTACGTAAATGTATATGTATATATGTAGAATATTTAGAAGATGAATGATAAACACATGTCCATATCGTAAAAAGTACACATGTATATTACTTTATAAAATAAATTTATGGGATGTACATCACTTTAGAAGATGAATTTATACGTATATAGTTACAAAAAGTACACACATCTACATAACCGTAGAAAAGTACACATGTGCATTACTTTAGAAAAAAATGCATGGATGTATGTGTATTGTAGAGTACATATATACATCACTACAATAAAATGGACAGTGGTTATCCCAACCAATCAGGCTAGCAATCGGGCCTCCTTTCCGATCACCAGACCACTTAGTCGATGATGACCTCTACTACCACTGATCACTACCAACCATCGAACCTTGAAGATAATATGAAAAATGACAAGATTAAAAAGATAATAAAATGACATGTCATTTTAGGCATTTATGCTATTTTAAAACCAAAATGCTTCCAACCTTAAATGGCTAATTTAGGGCCTTAATTCCAAATATTTTTGAAATAATGAATTAACTTTTCTATTAACAAAGTTCTAGCCGCATACTAAGAAGTGGTCTCAAGTTGCCGTAATAGGTAGTAGAACCAAGATCAATGTGAGCCGATGGAGAAAGTTTTACTCCATCTGAAAGATAGTAATGCCACTCAAATCTTCAGTCAAATTATCACTTTTCTCAATTCACACAAGGAACAATAAGGAGATTTTAGCCAAAATATAAAAGCATCAAGATTCATGTAAAGCAACATTTACATGAAACCGAATTCCAGTACTCTTCTAAACATAACCCATATATATAAAGAATCCCCCCCTACAGATGGAGAAAGATCTTTGCTATTGATTGAGCATGAAACCAAATTCCAGTACTCTACTATAAAAAACCAACAATACCCCCAAATATAACAAATTCAGTCAAATTCTCACTTTTCTCAATTCACAGAATGAACAAGAAGGGGGATTTTAGCCAAAATAAAAAAGCGTAAAGATTCATGTAAAAGCAACATTTACATGAAACTAAATTCCAGTACTCTACTATAGAAAATAATACTACAATAAAAACAACCATATATATAAAGAATCCCCCTACAGAGAAGTTGTAATCTTTGCTATTGATTGAGCATGAATAGCTAAGTTTGACTGGCAAAAGCTTTGCCAAGCCTCCTGCTTCTGTTCTTCATTTTCTGTAAACGCTTTGAATAAGGAAACCAAAACACTCCTTGCCGCTTCTCTAGCTTCAGGAAGTCTATCATTCAACAATTCTGCAGCCATTTGAAGCAAACTAACCATTCCATATTCTTTGATTCCTTCAAGTCCCTGAAAATTAGTCCACTTCACTTATTATTACCACATTATTCCACTAGGAAGTATGTTTATGTTGATTGTCGAGCTCAAAATTAAACGACCCCCAAATTAGTTTTGAGGTTTGGTACAAAGATATCACAAAATTGCAGGTACAGTAGGCTAGACATGATTAACAATCTCAAGTACACTCGCCTGGACTGTGCCATGGCTTCGAATTCCAGGGAGTGCGTGAGTAGAGACGTGGGTACACTCTAAACATGAGTAATGGTACATTTTTTGATTAATTATATAAAAAAGGCCATTTGGACCTCAATTACTCTCGATTCTTACCGTCTTAGCAACACAATTTGAGATCGAAATGGCAGCCTTGGCTCTGATTCTAGGGTTGCTATGGCTAACATAAACTTGGAGCTTTTTAAGCAAAGGCAGAGGAGTAAAGAACTCAACCATTGCATTCAATGCCTTTTCTGCTTCTTCACAAACAAATTTTTTATCTTGCGAAGCTTTTAACAGCAATTGCAGAAGCTGCATATGACCCATTACAATATCCAACTTGATATCAGCAAAAAAATGAAAATAAAGGGGAAAACAATGAAAATTCAAAGAATCAAATGAGCATTTACCAACTGATCTAACACATTAGAGGTTGAAGAATCTATTAAGTTGTCACCAAAGGCTTTAAAGATATCAGAGGATGTCATAATTGAGGTTTTGATCAAAGCACTTCTTGGACTCTTCATTACCTTTACCAAAACCAGCAATACTTTCTCTCTGCAGACATTGATCGTATGTAAATACAAAAACCCAAGACAGAAAACAGTAAAATAGTTATAATTTTGTCATAAAAAAAAACACAATATCAAATCAAATAAACTTACAAGAAAGGAGCCAGATGAGTAACGTGATATAGTGCAAAACGCCTGACATTGTTCAGTGACTCACACACTTTGTTCCAATCTTTTGAATCTAAACCTCCTTCGATTAAGCTCTAAAAATTTTCAATAACAACAAAAATAATACTCAATAATATTGAATGGATGGAGCGTCCAATAAAATAGTGTTCAATGTAGAATAATGGGTTGAACTTTCATCTAATAGTAAAAATATATGAATTGGATATAAGTTATTTTTCTAGTTACAAAATTTAAGGATATTCTTTTTGTTATTTTTCCAAATTTCAAATTCACAAGCACAAAGAAGAAGAAATTCACCTCAATCTTGGTATCAGGGTCTGGTATGGGTTTGAGGTTCTCAGAAAAGATGTAATCAGTGGTGGCATCAGCTGATGCAGGCAATGGAGCCTTGTTTTCGTCATTCAAACTGAGCTCCGATTGTTTTTGAATCGGAGCCGCAACTTTTGCTTGCTTTTTGGGTCTTTCGGGAGGATTTGGAAGAGCATTGTCAATGGGTCTCAATGGCAAAGCCATTTTAAAACAGAGAGAGAGAAAAATGAAAGTGTAAACTCGGAACTTTGATTTGGGCAGCAAGGTCTGGACGAGATTGGGGCCTTGATAAAGATTTAAAACGTAGAGAGATTCTGGGATGTTTAATTTAGATTAAAAAAATTAATACATAGAGCCTTTTCTGATCCAAAAAGTTAAAATTTGAAAAAAGGTCAAAAGAGCCGTTGGGGCTCAACCTTTTGTAACGGCAACATTTATGAGTTGGCAACGAATCAAATCGATGGGCGTTTGGATTTGGGGAGTAATGATAAATGTTGGTTTCACACAATCGTCTACCCACTTTTATATCATTTATTACTACTCAATTCATTGAAAAAAATATTTAAGATAATCAATAAAAAAATCATTTATATCACTTAAAATTAATAACATTATATAAAAAAATATAAATAATTATAATCTAAAAAATTATAAATACGTTAAAATCTAATGATTTATTATTTAAATATATAAAAATATAAGATTTGACTTAATTAATAAAAAAAAAAATATAAATCTTTATGTTATTTAAGATAAATAAACTTATAAAAAAATAATTATAATATGTATAATTTTCAATATTTACCTACTAATAATTTATTACTCAATCCATAAAAAATAGAATTTTAAGTAAATTTTACAACTAAGGACAATGCTAGTTATAACTATAAAACATTTTGATAATTTTATCCAAAAATTTAAAAGAATACATTTTAAAATTTTATATAAAGCCCCGATTCTCGTGGCCTTTTTTTCCTTGTCTTTCTATATATTTCCTTATCTTTTTATGTTTAATCTTACTTTTTTCTATATTGTAAGTTAATAAATATCAAAATATTTTTATAATAAATAATAACTATATAATTTATATTTGATAATTTTATTTTTATTAATTTTATATTATTAACTTTGAATTATTATTTTAAATTAATCATTTTTTTCATGTCGAGATTATATTATATGTAATATCAATTAAAAATAATCAATTAACCTATATTACATTTAAGCAAAAACTATTCATAAAAATGCTTATTGAATTTGATCAAATTTTATCTATCATGCTAAGTTCACATGTGTTATCACATTATATTTGATTTATTTGTTAAATGAAGTATTAAAATTCTTTATATTCTAATTTCTAATTGAAAAATAATTGAAAAGGGGTTTCATCCTATTTTAAGATAAGATATATAGCGAGATGATACTCCAGATTTTCGCAAAAGATTATTTGTTAAATGAAGTATCACTGGTGCTGTTACAAAATATCATACATATCACTAAAGGAACAAATTAATTATTTATTTATTTTAAGGGAATTTTTTTTAAACATTTAGGTAAAAAAAAATTAAATCAATTTTTTATTTTATCACAGTGAATGCAACCTAAAAAAAATATTTAAAGAATTTTTTCCTTTTATTTTTTAAAATAAAATATTTTGGAGCAATAATAATTATTATTCATCATTTAATACTACTATATATTTAATAAATTTAAATCATCGATCCGTGCATTTATATGGGTTCTAAACTAATATCTTTTACATATGAGTAATACTCTCTACTATAGTACTCAAATTGATGTAACTTATCATTTAGTACCTTGGATCCATGCTCGCGAGGAGATGGATCCCCTCAAGTGGTTCCATATGGAGCCCGAGCAAAGTCCATTATGGTTCTGGGTGGCTCTTGATAGGTGCAAAACTGTAAATGCACATTATCATAGGTTTATAATAAAGTGATAAGAAGAGTATCGTCCTGAGGGATTGGTAACTTACTTTTGAAAAACACCAAAATTATATTAATCTTAATTTTATCTAGATAGGTCACTAAGGTTGTTGTAATTAAAATTTAAAATAAAATTAATTTAAAGAAAATATGCAAAAGAAAATAAAGATGTTGTTCAAAGATCAAATTAATAGGAAAAAAAATTCTAGGAAATCGATTTCACCTAATTCCTCACTATACTTTACTCATATAACTAATTGAATTTAATTCTCTCTGCTTGTTAGCAATCTCCAAAAAATCTCCAAAAAAAAATTTTGACAGTCGATTGGAAATATTCTTCTTCATTAATTTACACAAGAGTATGTAATTTAATAAAGCAAGAAAGCATTAAGACCAATAATTTTAATACTATATAGGTTTATACAAGTCTTTCGATAGTAAATCACAAGACTAAAATTATCTAATTAATGGCCAGTTAATTAGAAGCAATAAAATCAGAATAAATTAGATAAATATGAAAAGAAATAATTCAAATTAACATAGAAAATCAAGCATAGTTTGGAATTAAATTACATCTTTTTTCTAGAATAAAGAAAATTTAGTTAATGCTAAAAATTAAATTTAACATAAATGAATTAACCATAGTTTTTTAGAGAGGAATTGAAAGGAAAGTGGTCCACAAAAAGAATCTGCTTTTGCGTTAATCTATTGCCCTCCAATATGCTTTCGCTTTTCTTTTTCCTACATTTCTCTCTATTTTTTCTTGTTGTGTCTTATTCTCTTTGTTTAGATCCCTCTCTCTTCTGTTGTTCCCTATTCATTTTTTTCCTCTCCTCTCTGCCTTCTGTTTCTTATATATATATATATATATATGGATATGGGGAGTTAATAGCAAAGGTAATACTAAAGAACAATATCACATATTTAATAAACAAACATACTATATTGATATATTAGGCGGCTTAGTCAGCCATATTAATTTACAAACAATATAAAAGTTTATTTAAATTTAAAACAAAAAATAAACTAAAACAAACTTAAAACATAAAACTTAATTATAAAACAAGGTTACAAAATCAAAAAAATTATCAAAGAGGATAAGAGTATGAGAGTGTATAAGCGATGTGGGTTTGGAAGCGATCCCTCTTTCAAAAAATGATCTCTTTTATAATCAAGTGATGTACTGTGTGTAGATGTTGTTACTATTCAATAAATAGTCTTTTGTCTACCTCTTGATACTGTTAGGAGTTGACTATTGTGCTGTGAACAGTAGTTTGTCTGCCACTTGACACTATTGGGATATGCCTTACTGTGTTATGAACAGTAGTTGTTGCGATAGCTTTGTACTGTTTGATAAATAGTGATTGCTTATGAAGACTCTGATGGGCCTTTAAATAGGCCTGTTGGTGATGGGCTAGATGAAGGTAGGCTGTTGTATGGGCCTTTACAAACTGATTGGGCTTTTAACCTTCTAATAAATATAATGGACATATAGGCCCAAATTAATAATAAATGGACACGTAGGCCCACTAAGATTTTATGGATGGGTTTTGCTAGTCGAGAATATCATATCTTCACTAGCTAATTCTAAGTTTATTAGATCGGCTGATGAAGCTTTTGATGAAGAAGAGACTATTTCATCGGGTGATTGAGTCTCATTTGAATCTTCTTCTTCTTTCTTAACACTAGAATATTTTCTAGAAGATCCTTCTGATAGCTATTTAATAATTTCCAAGAGTTCCTCATGGGTTTTTGCTTGAGATATTAAGGCATTTGTATGTGCCTTTTGAGCCAAGAGAAGGGAAGAATCTTGGAGCTCTTTCACTTTGGGTTCTCTATGACCATTTTTGATAAGCCATTGTTCAGCGGCTGGTAGTAATAGAGTCTTTGGGATCATAAATGACGACCACCATTTAACTTGGAATGAGCGGGTAATGGTGATTACCTCATATGTAACAGGGTTTAAGACCCATTGACAAACCCAAGGAAGACACTATTTTGAACAAAAAATACATAGAAGAGGGAATCTAGGTTCCTCTGATATAGGTTTGTAATGTTTTTGAAAAGATTCATAACTCTCTTTAACAGGAGAAATGATGCTAGAATAGATGTTTCCAAATAACTTCCACCAATCAGAAAACCAAGATGGAAATCGAGATGGGTTGATGGATTTGTTTACAAAGAAAAATAACCAAGAATGTTCGTTATTTATGTTTTGAATAAGGAATGCATTATATCATGCCTGGTAATAATCCCAATAGTTGTAGGTTGTACAATGTGGAATACAAGAAGTATTACTGACCAGAAAGGACAACAAGTTTGATAGATCATTACCCTAGTCTACTGGAGATATGATTTTATGAAGCTTTGTAGTTGAAAACTACACATTTGATGATTTTGGATAGAGGAAATGTTTAAATTTCACACTACCTATTATCTCCAAAATACTCTAATAGTATTGTGGGGATTTTGATTGGGTAGAAGGCATGTAAAAGAAACCTTTACCAAATAATTTTTGGGTTACTAAATAAGGATTCTTATCATAAAATCCTTGTTCAACAATTGTAACTATCTCAGTTTGTTGTTTTTGAAAATACTTAGAAGTTGGTTTTGAAATAGATTTGGAAATAACTTCCCTTATTCCCTTATGGGTAAAATAAGTAGAGGTTGTTATCCTCCTTTCTGGAATAGAAATAGTTCCAGTTGATTATTTTGAAATTATTTTTAATTTGGAAGTCATTGCTTCCTTTGTTACCTTTTCTTTACATTTAGAGGATGGTTCTTCCTTTGGTTTTTGAGCCGCTTAGGACGAGATAATAATTGGTTTTGTTGATGAGAGGCTGGTGATAGAAGGGTTTGGAAGAGGTTCTCTTTACTCCTTTTCTTTCTTCTTTTTACTCATCGTTAAACCTATTTTGGAGAAACTCCATGGTTAGAAATTCTAGTAATGAATTGTTCTCTCCTCTGATAAATTCAATATCAAAATCAAAAACACTTAATAAAGCTTGCCATATGGCAAAAATTTGTTTTGATGTAATGTTTTTAACATCTTTTAATAAAATTTCTTTAGCAGATTTGCAATCAATTCTTAATAAAAATCTTTGATTTAATAAATCTGATTGAAATTTAGAAATACAAAGTACTATTGCTAATACTTCATTTTTGACAACAGAATAATTTTTTTTGACAATCATTACAATGGCCAGAGACAAACTGAACAATAAGTTCTTTATCTTCTTGGACTTGTTTTAATATCCCACCATAGCCAAGTTCACTGGCGTTAATTTCTACTATCTTAGAAAGTGTTGGATCCACAAGATGTAAACAGGGAATTTTTTGAACTTGTGCTTTTATAGTTTGCACAATTTTGGTATGTTCTTTTGTCCACGGCTCAAAAGTTTTCTTAAGCCTATTATGTAATGGCTTTGCCAATCTATTGATATTGGGACAAAAACTTAAAATATAATTTAAGCTACAAAGAAATCTTTGTAGCTAAGTTTTGTCGATGATTTTATTAGAAAATTTGGTAGTAAACTGAAGAGATCATTCGATTGAAATAATAGTTCCATTAGACGCATTATGTCCCAGAAACATGATATTAGTTTGGAAAAGAGTCATCTTTTTGGCTAATAATGCCAAACCACTCTTTTTGATGATATGAAAGAAGGTTTTGAGATGCCTGATATGTTGTCATACATCTTTAGGGAATATAATTACATCATCGATGTACATAATACAGAATTCAGAATAAGGATTGAATATGTCATTCATAATCCTTTGAAATTTAGAAGGTGTATTTTTGAGCTTAAAGAGCATGACATTCCATTCATACTGTCTGAATGGAATAGTAAATGCCATTTTATATCTATGTTTTTGTTCAATTTGAATTTGCCAAAAATCTGACTTCATTTCAAAGTTTGAGAATATTGATGAAAAGTGGAGTTTTTGAATAAGGTCCTTTTTTATTAGGAATAGGGTACCTAATCCATTTTATGGCCTTATTAAGGGGTTTGTAGTTGATGACTAATTGAGGTGTTCCTCGTTCAATCTTAGTTGATTTATTGACATAGAAAGCCGTATAATTCCATGGCAATCTGGATTTTGATATTAATTTCTTAGATAAGAGATCGTTGATCTCTTTTCTACAAAATTGTTCAATATCATTATTCATTTGAATAGGCCTTGCTTTTGTGGGAATGTCTTTTTCATTGAAGGTTGGTTCATATGGTAAGTCTACCATATGATCCTTTCTATCCTAGAAAGCACTAAGTAAGTTAGAGCAAACTTCCTTCTCAAAAGATTTTTAGAGTTTGGAGATTTTATCTTGAATCTCAGGAATTTGAAGTTCTTTCTCAACGGTATAAGATTGAACTCTAGATTTGAGATAGAGAGGGTCCATTTCTCTATGTTTAATAAGAACAAAAATCTCTTTTTGATAAATGGAATTGGATTTAATAAGGTTGAGATTTCTAGTTTTTGGTTCTTCGATGAAGTGAAAACTGAAGGTCTTTTCTTCTATTTTAAAAGAAATCTTATCATTTTTGAAAAGATATGGGGTAATAATATTTATGGAAGGAGTTCCTAATATGACTAGATAGCCTATATCGAATACAATCACGAATGGAGTTTTGATAAGAAATGTTTTGTTGAGGATTGCAACATCTGTTTTGCCAATTAGATTTATTTTTGATTTATTGGATAATGTGAGTTGTTCATCTATTGGTTGATAAAATCATCTGGGAATGATTGAATGTTTTATACAATTAAGATCAACGCCTGTATCAAATAAGGCTATTGTCTCAAGTTTTGATTGATTAGGGAATACAAAGGTAATAGAAATATTGTATTTCCTGGTGGTGATTTCCTTAAGAATTTGAAGAACATTTTTAGGAATTCTTTTTATGTTCTTAAGTTCTTGGGTCTTTGATTCAAGTTTATCATCTGACTCACTTAAACCAATTGGTGTTTTGACTCTAGTTTTGTCTAGTAGTTTAAACTTGAGGTTATATTCTTTAGGTTTTTCTTTAAGCTGGTGGAGTTCTAGCTTAATAGTTTTGATTTTAGCTTTTAAGTCTTGAATTTGACTTTTTGGCTTTATTGTTTTGTTCTTTCATTCCAAAATACCAGTGAGGTCATTATAGCCTGTGCTAGTACTTAGAATTTCAAAATGTTTTGGTAATGGTTGGGCTTTGGCTAGGGAACTAGTCAAGTGGTCCACATATAGTTTTGTAATACTAGGGTCGTTTAACTTCGTCTTCTCCCTTAGTTAATACATTAATAGTTTTGTTACCAATATCAGAATCAGTAGATACTAACTCATCTTCCTTGAGATTTGAATCTTTTGAGTCTTCTGACCAAAGTTCAGACTCAGATGATGATGTTTCATCTACCATTAAGGCAGAGATTTTGTTTAAGGTGTCTTATTCAAGGTTTAGTTCATGAAGTTTTTTAGACATCTTACAATATTTTGAAGTATGACATTTCTTACCGCATTGATAACATTTAAACTCTTTAAATTTTTCAAAGGTTTTATTATGAGGTTTTGATTTCTTATTAAAATTTCTTTTATAAGGTTTTTTTTATAAAAATTAATTCCTTTTTCAAAGAATGGTTTTATAGGTATTGAAAATTTCTTATAAGTTTTATGAGATTTCTTATAAGGTTTGGTAACAATTTCATTGTAGTTGCCATTACAAGTTTGATCAATTGAGAAGCTGCTATGAAATTGTTTGCAGAATGATCCAATTTCTCTTTTGGAGAGTTTAAGCTCCAATTTCATTTGTTTTTGGATTTTCAAATCTTGGAAGATTGGAAGACCTTATTTTTGGGAAAAACTAATCAATTCACCATAAGTTAATTGATCAAAAGGAATAATATGATCCCCATATACCTTGCGGATTTTATTTATGGTTTTCTCTCTTAAGAAAGGATGAAGTCTTGCTGGGAATTTCTCTTTCTAGAATGGTTGTGTAGAGTCATCTCTTAACATAACTCTACTTAGAAATATTGTTTTATAATTTTGAAAATCACTCATCTTCCTACATTTTATGTTGGAAAGAAGATCTGCGTTTTTATCTTTTAAATGGGATTAATCTCCTATAAAATGATGGGATATTGTGAAGAATAATGTGGAGACTTCATTTTGAATTGTAGCTCCATGTTGATTAACTATGGGTTCCCCATACTTACTAGTTAATATTCCATGCACAATATCTTACTTTTGTTGGTCTGACAGATGGTGATCCCACTATCCTTTTAGTTGGACTAAGAAGCCAGCTATTAATAATTCAACAATTGTTTTATCAATTGTACCAATTTTTGTTTTATAAGCATTTGACGCCATTGTCATTTGTTGCAAGACATGTAATATTTATTTCTCGGTCATTCCATCTATGTTCCAAACATAAATAGATGATGCATTATACTTTGGTTGGGTAACCTGGCTAGGTTGAGTACCTATAGTGTATAGGTACCTATCTAAACTAGGTTCTTGCCAGTTTAGTTTTTGAATTTGAGGAGTAGGTTCAAAAAAGGTTTCTTGGGTACTATCCTCATCAAAAGTAATAGTTTATAGTTTGCTAAGAACACTAAGATCCTGTGTTGGTTTTTTGGTTGGATTTGAAGTTGGTGGAGACTCAGGTACTAGTTTTGTGTTTGAGGCTTGGTCTTCTAATTAGAACTTAAAGGTATTTCTCCATTTTTTGAAGTTTCTCAAACTTAGATGATATTTCTTCCTGGGTTGGTTTGGAGACTTGGAAGGGTTTGAAGATGGGGTTTTGAATTTTACTATCTATTGCTTGGTAGATAGTGGAGGGAAAATTAGCCTTTTGATTCTTCTATATCCTAGTAAGCTGGTTACCCAAAGTATTTAGGTTGATATTAGTAAAATTATTTTGGGTAATAATGTTTTTTAGGTTGGTTGCCTGGTTCTCCAGAAGGTTCTTAAGAGGAAAGGCTTCAACTATATGATCAGTATATGGAAAAGTAATTGGTCTCAACAGAGGATGTTCAGCCTCTATTGTGCCATTTGGAGTTTTCCATACTGGTGATTTATTTTTTGTGTTGACCATGTTAATTGTGTTAACTGGTTCAACAGGTTCTAGGTTCCTATATTCATCATTTAATAACCTATCAAAATCATTTAGTGTGATCTCTTGGGTATTGATTTATGAAAAAAAAGGTTGTTTTGGTTTCTGGAATTATAGCTATAGAATCAGGTACTATGCTAATGTTGACTGGTTTAGGGTTAGCTATGATTGGAACTATAGGTGTGACTATAGTTTCAATGTTGATAGAGTCTTCTATGTTAACTGGTTTAGGGTTAACTATAGTAGTAATATTTTTAGGTTTTTGGTTAAGTTTGAAAGGGAAAAGTTGTCCTTTGGTTTCCCAATAAATTTCAAACCATTCAAAAAATAATATGTTTTGCTGGTGTTCCTAAACATATCTAACATGTTTCCTAAAGCTTCTAGCCCTAGCACTTTCTGATTATGTTTTAAGAAACCATTTTTTTATTTTTCTATTATGAGGAAAATCTATGTGTAGACGTAAGGTCCCTATGTCTAATACTTGATGTTCTAAGTTGTTTAAATACATGTTTTAGTTAACGTTCTTAAGTATTGTTTGAACCTTGGATAATAATACATATGACTTTATAATTTGTTTATATGATAATGAGTAAGGTTGCTACAGAAATATGTTCAATCCGGATGAAGTGTTGTTAGTCATGTGTCAGGCTTTTGAAGGGCAATAATACCTTATACATGTTGGTGGTTTCGCAAACAACCTATTTTAGTACAAGTTGAAGAAAATCATAAATATTATATGAAAAGATAGAACAAGAAATGCATGTTAAATGATGAATATAGGAACCTATATTCCAGAAACCAAAACAACCTTTTTCTTCATAAATCAATACCCAAGAGATCACACTAGATGATTTTGATAGGTTATTAGATGATGAATATAGGAACCTAGAACCTATTGAACCAGTTAACACAATTAACATGGTCAACACAAAAAATAAATCACCAATATGGAAAACTCCAAATGGAACAATAGAGGCTAGACATCCTCTATTGAGACCAATTACTTTTCCATATACTGATCATATAGTTGAAGCCTTTCCTCTTAAGAACCTTCCGGAGAACCAAGCAACCAACCTAAAAAACGCTATTACCCAAAATAATTTTACTAATATCAACCTAAATACTTTAGGTAACCAGCTTACTAGGATATAGAAGAATCAAAAGGCTAATTTTCCCTCCACTGTCTACCAAGCAATAGATAGTAAAATTCAAAACCCCATCTTTAAACCCTTCCAAGTCTCCAAACCAACCCAGGAAGAAATATCATCTAAGTTTGAGAAACTTCAAAAAATGGAGCAATACCTTTAAGTTCTAATTAGAAGACCAAGCCTCAAACACAAAACTAGTACCTGAGTCTCCACCAACTTCAAATCCAACCAAAAAACCAACATAGGATCTTAGTGTTCTTAGCAAACTATAAACTATTACTTTTGATGAGGATAGTACCCAGGAAACCTTTTTTGAACCTACTCCTCAAATTCAAAAACTAAATTGGCAAGAACCTAGTTCAGATAGGTACCCATATACTATTGGTACTCAACCTAGCCAGTTTACCCAGCCAAAATATAATGCATCATCTATTTATGTTCAGAACATAGATGGAATTACTAAGCAAGAAATATTACATGTCTTGCAAAAATTGACAATGGCGTCAAAGGCATATAAAACACAAATTAGTACAATTGATAAAACAGTTGTCAAATTATTAATAGTTGGCTTCTGAAGGCAACTAAAAGGATGGTATGATCACCATCTGCTAGATGAAAAAAAGTCAAATATTGTGCATTCAATATTGACTGGTGAGTATGGGGAACCTATACTTGATCAACATAGAGCTAAAATTCAAAATGCAGTCTCCATATTATTCTTCACAATATCACATCATTTTATGGGAGATTCATCTCATTTAAAAGATAAAAACGTTGATCTTATTTCCAACATAAAATGTAGGAAGATGAGTGATTTTCAAAATTATAAAACAATATTTCTAAGCAAAGTTATGTTAAGAGATGACTCTACACAGCCATTCTGGAAAGAGAAATTCCTAGCAAGACTTCCTCCTCTCTTAGGAGAGAAAACCAGAAATAAAATTTGTGAGCTATATAGGGATCATATTATTCCTAATGATCAATTAACTTATGGTGAATTGATTAGCTTTGCCCAAAAATAGGGTCTTCAGATCTACCAAGATTTGAAAATCCAAAAACAAATGAAATTGGAGCTTAAACTCTCCAAAAGAAAATTAGATCATTCTGCAAACATTTTGATAGTAGCTTCTCTATTGCTCAAACTTGCAGTGCCAACTATAGTAAAATTATTACCAAACCTTATAAGAAATCTCATAAAACTTATATGATATTTTCAAAAAATAGAAAACCATTCTTTGGAAGGTGAATGAATTTTTATAAAAAAAACCTTATAAAAGAAAATTTTAATAAGGAATCAAAATCTCATAATAAACCCTTTAATAAATTTAAAATAGTTTAAATGTTATAAATGTGGTAAGAAAGGCCACACTTCAAATTATTGCAAGTTGTCTAAAAAACTTCATGAATTAAATCTTGAATAAGACATCTTAAACAAAATCTCAGCATTAATGGTAGATGAATCATCATCATCATCATTTGAGTCTAAACCTTGGTCAGAAGACTTAGAAGATTCAAATCCGCAGGATAACGAGTTAACATCTACTGACTCTGATACTGGTAACACAAATATTAAGTATTAACTAAGGAAGAAGACGAACAACTTTACGTTAAAATCCTAAAGTTAAATGAACCTAGTATAACAAAATTATATGTGGACCACTTGACTAGTTCCCTAGCCAAAGCCCAACCATTACCAAAACATTATGAGCTTCCAAGCACCAGCAAAGGCTATTACGACCTCACTGCTATTTTGGAAAGCAAGAATAAAATTATAAAGCCAGAAATTCAAATTCAACACTTAAAACAGATGTTTCAATCCTTAACAAAACATTTTTTTATCAAAACTCCATTCGTGATTGTATCTGATATTCGCTATCCAATCATATTAGGAACACCTTTCATAAATATCATTACTCCATATCTTGTTGGATATGAAAAAATCTCTTTCAAAACCGAAGAGAAAACCTTCAATTTTCCCCCCATCGAAGAACCAAAACTAGAAATCTCAACCTTATTAAAGCCAATTCCATTTATCAAAAGGAGATTTCCATTCTTATTAAACATAGAGAAATGGACCTTCTCTATCTCAAATCTAGAGTTCAATCTCATACCGTTGAGAAAGAACTTCAAATTCTAGAGATTTAAGATAAAATCTCCATTATCCAAAAAAAAATTGAACATACCAAAATTGTGCTAAAAATAAAAGCACAAGTCCAAAACATTCCTTGTTTACATCTTGCAGATCCAACACTTCCCAAGATTGTAGAAACTGACACCAGTGAACTTGGCTATGGTAGGATATTAAAACATGTCCAGAATGATAAGGAACTTATAGTTCAGTGTCTCTCTAGCCATTGGAATGATTGCCAAAATAATTATTCCACTGTAAAAATAATAATAGTAATAATACTTTGTATTTCAAAATTTCAATCGGATTTAGTAAATTAAAGATTTTTATTAAGAATTGATTGTAAGTCTGCTAAAGAAATTTTATTAAAAGATGTTAAAAAACATTGCATCAAAACAAATTTTTGCTATATGGCAAGCTTTATTAAGTGTTTTTTATTTTGATATTGAATTTATCATAGGAGAGAATAATTCATTACCAAACTTTCTAACCAAAGAGTTTCTCTAAAACAAGTTTAACGATGAGTAAAAAGAAGAAAGAAAAGGTGAAAAGGGAACCTCTTCCAAACCCTTTTATCACCAGCCTCTCATCAGCAAAACCAATTATTACTTGGTCCTAAGCGACCCAAAAACCAAAAGAAGAACCATCCTCCCAACAATCCCTGAAAGAATTATCACCAGAACTATCCCCAGTCGATGAGGTTCTATATCAATAAGTCCAACAATGGATATTGGATCTCAAAGCTTCAGAAGCATTACGAGTAACGTATGATAGCATTCTAGGCTTAGATGCACCATTATTACTTTCCAAAGTAAATTAGCCATCCTCTAAAGGTAAAGAAAAGGTATCAAAGGAAGCAACCATTTCCGAATTAAAAATAATTTCAAAACAATCAACTGGAACAATTTCTATTCTAGAAAGGAGGATAACAACCTCTACTTATTTTCCCCAGAAGGGAACAAGGGAAGTTATTCCCAAATCTATTTCAAAACCAACTTCTGAGTATTTTCAAAAACAACAAACTCAGATAGTTACAATTGTTGAACAAGGCTTTTGTGATAAGAATCCTTATTTAGCAACCCAAAAATTATTTGGTAAAGATTTCTTTTACATGCCTTCTATCTAATAAAAAACCCTACAATACTATTAGAGTATTTTGGAGATAACAATAGTGTGGAATTTAAACATTTCTTTTATCCAAAATCATCACATGTGCAGTTTTCAACTCCACAACTTCATAAAATCATATCTCTAGCAGACTCGGGTAATGATTTATCAAAAATGCTATTTCTTCTAGTTAGTATTACTTCTTGTATTCCACATTGTACAACCTATAACTATTGGGATTTTTACCAGGCATGGATTAATGTATTCCTTATTCAAAACATAGATAACCAACATTCTTGGTTATTTTTCTTTGTAAACAAATCCATTAACCCATCTCGATTTCCATCTTGGTTATTTTCTTTGTAAACAAATCCATTAACCCATTTTGATTTCCATCTTGGTTTTCTGATTGGTGGAAGTTATTTGGAAACATCCATTTCATCATCATTTCTCCTATTAATGAGAGTTATGAATCTTTTCAAAAGCATTACAAACCTAGATAAGAGAAAGCTAGATTCCTTCCTCTATGTATTTTTTGTTCAAAATTCTATCTTCCTTGGGTTTGTCAATGGGTCTTAAAATTTGTTACACCTAAGGTAATCACTATTACCTGCTCATTCCAAGTCAAATGGTGGTCATCATATCAGATCCCAAAGACTCTATTACAACCAACTGTTGAACAATGGCTTATCAAAAATGATCATAGAGATCCCAAAGTGAAGGAGCTCCAAGCTTCGTCCCTTCTCTTAGCTCAAAAGGCATATACCAATGCTTTAATATCTCAAGAAAAAACCCAGGAGGAACTCTTGAAAACTATTAAGTAGTTATCACAAGGATCTTCTAGCAAAAGTTCTGGTGTTCAGAAAGAAGAAGAAGATTCAGACGCGACTCAATCACCCGATGAAACAGTCTCTCCTTCATCAAAAGCTTCATCAGCTGATCTAATAAACTTAGAATTAACTTTTGCATATGTGATATTTTGGATTGGAAAAACCCGTCCATAAAATCTTAGTAGGCATATATGCCCATTTATTATTAATTTGGGCTTGTGTGTCCATTTGTTATTAATTTGGGCATGTGTGTCCATTTGTTATTAATTTGGGCCTATGAGTCCATATATTATTTGGGCTTATGTGTCCATATTACTTTGGGCATGCGTGTCCATATTTCTTTGGGCTTGCGTGTCCATTATATTTATTAGAGAGTTAAAAGCCCAATCAGTTTGTAAAGGCCCATACAAAGGGCTACCTTCATTTGGCCCCTTAATGGCCCATCACCAATAGGCCTATTTAAAAGCCATTAGAGTTTTTAGAAGTAATCACTATTGTTTTTCATAAGAAGACAAAATAGTATACATGCCAACAAAGCACTGTTTAAACAGTACAAAGCTATCCCAACAACTACTGTTCATAACATAGTAATGCATCTCTCAATAGTATCAAGTGGTAGACAAACTATTGTTCATAGCACAGTAGTCAACTCTTAACAGTATCAAGTGGTAGAAAAGACTATTCATTGAATAGTAACAGCAACTGCACACAGTACATCACTCGGATATAAAAGAGAAGTTCATTTTTAGAAAGAGGCATCGCTTCCAAACCCACATCGCTTATACACTCTCATTGCTTACATCCTCTCTGATAATTGTTTTGATTTTGTAACCTTGTTTAATGACCTTATATATATTCACCATTTTTGCCCGACCCTTTGTTTCTATCTTATATATATATACCATAAGTGCACCAAGGATCTGGGCAGTTAATAGTATAGGTAATAATAAACAATAAGATCACATATTTACATACTATATTGATAGATTATGCGGCTTAGCCAATCATATTAATTTCCAAACAAACAATAAGTTTAAATAAAATAAAATAGAAAATAAACAAACTTAAACTTACTTATAAATTATAAATAAAGGTTACAAATCAAAACTATTATCAGAGAGGATTAGGTATGGAAGTATTGAGAAAATATGAGAGCAATATGGAAGTGATTCCCTTTGTGAGAATGAGCTCGTTTTTATAACCGAATGATGTACTATGTAGAGATGTTATTACTATTCAATTAATAGCTCTTTGTCTACCACTTGATACTGTTGGGACTTGACTACTGTGTTGTGAACATTAATTTGTCTACCACCAGGTACTGTTGGAGATGCCCTACTGTGCTGAATAGTAGTTGTTGTGACATTCCAGATAGGTTAATATTGTTTGATGAATAGTGCATTGTTGACACCGTTTACTATTTTGTCATCTTGTGTGAAAACAATAGTGAATGCTTCTGAATGCTCTAATGGGCCATTTGGATTGGCCTTTACAAATAAATGTACTTTTAGCCTGTAATGGACTCGCATGCCCAAAAATGAAATGGACACGTAGGACCAATAATAATGAATGGAAACACCGAGCCAATGAATAGAAATGGACTCATAGGTCCAAATAATGAAATGGACACGCAGGCCTAATAATAGTATTGGGTCAAATAACCTAGATTATGGATGGGGTTTGTCAGTCCAAAATATGAAATCTTCACTAGTTGTTTCTAAATTTATTAGATCAGTTGAGGAATCTTTTTGATGAATGTGAGATTGTTTCTTTTGGTAATTGAGTCTCATCGGAATCTTCTTCTTCTTTCTTCACTCCAGAAGTTTGGCGAGAAGATGATTGTGATAATTGCTGAATTATTTCCAGAAGTTCCGCCTAGCTTTTTACTTTAGAAGTTAGGGCATTTGTATGTGTATTTTGTGCTAATAAAAGTGAAGATGCTTAGAGTTCCTTCACTTGGGGTTTTCTGTGACCCTTTTGGAGAAGCTATTTATCAACGGCTGGTTGTAATAGAGTTTTGGGGATCGTAAATGACGACCACCATTTGATTTGAAATGAATGGGTAATAGTAATTACCTCAAATGTAACAGATTTTAAGACCCATTAACAAACTTAACAAAGATAGAATTTTGAACAAAGTATGCACAGAGGAGGGAATATAGCTTCCTCTGATGATGGTTTAAAATGCTTCTCAAAGGATTCATAGCTTTCCTTTACAGGAGAAATGAGGATAGAATGAAGGTTTCCAAATAATTTCCACCATTAAGAAAACCAAGATGGAAATCGGGATGGATTAACCGATTTATTAACAAAGAAAAATAACCAAGAATGTTGTACAATATGGGAGGGAAGATGTTATACTGACCAGAAAGGATAGTGCTTTGGAAAGATCATTTATTCAATCTACTGGAGATAGGATTTTATGAAGTTTGATAATTTAAAACTACACCTCTGATAAATTTGGATAATGGAAGTATTTGAATTCAACACTACCAGTAATTTCTAGAATACTCTAATAGTATTGTGGTATTTTTGAATGGGAAATAGGTCTGTAAAAGAAACCTTTTCCAAATAATTTTTGGGTTGCTAAATAGGGATTCTGATCATAAAATCGCTTTTCAACAATTATAACAATCTAAGTTTATTGTTTTAAAAAATACTCAAATGTTGGTTTTGAAATAGATTTGGGAATAACTTCCCTTCTTCCCTTTTGGGAAAAATAAGTAGAGGTTGTTACCCTCCTTTCTGGAATAGAAATTGTTCCAGTTGATTGTTTTGAAATTTTTTTAATGTGGAAGTTGTTACTTCCTTTCCTTTACCTTTAGAGGATGGGGCCTCTATTCTAAATGGAGCACCTAATTCTGGAATGCTGGCATTGGTTTCTTGTAATGCATCTGAATCCTATGATTCCTTGAGGTTTAATATCCATTCTTAGACCTGTTGATATAGAACTTAATCCAATGGGGATAGTTCTGGTGTAAATTCTTCCAGGGATTGCTGGGATGATGGTTTTATTCTGTAGGTTTGATTTGGACTGCTTGGGACCAAGTGATAATTGGTTTTAAGGAAGAAAGGGTTTTGATAGAAGGGTTTAGAGAGGTTCCCTTTTCTCCTTTTCTTTTTTTCCTTTCTACTCATCTGTAAACCTGTTTTGAAGTAACTCTCTGGTTAGAAAGTCTGGTAATGAATTATTTTCTCCTATGATAAATTCAATATCAAAATAAAAAACACTTAATAATGCTTTCCATTTGGAAGAAATTTTTTTTTGATGCAATGTTTTTAACATCTTTTAATAAAATTTCTTTTATAGATTTACAATCAATTCTTAATAAAAATCTTTGATTTAACAAATCAGATTGAAATTTAGA
Source organism: Hippophae rhamnoides (assembly GCA_033030585.1). Lineage (NCBI taxonomy): Eukaryota > Viridiplantae > Streptophyta > Magnoliopsida > Rosales > Elaeagnaceae > Hippophae > Hippophae rhamnoides. Next base: position 46,594,908 of record CM065438.1, on the reverse strand, counting down.
AATACAAAGTACTATAGTTAATACTTCTTTTTTGACAGTGATATAATTCTTTTGGCAATCATTCCAATGGCCAGAGATAAATTGAACTATAAGTTCTTTATTATCTTGGATTTATTTTAATATCCCACCGTAGCTGAGTTCACTAGCCTCGGTTTCTACTATCTTGGGGAGTGTTGGATCCGCAAGATGTAAACATGGAATGTTTTGAACTTGTCGTTTTAATCTTTGCAGAATTTTGGTGTGTTCTTCTGTCCATGGCTCATGAGTTTTCTTGAGCCTATTATGAAATGTTTTTGCCAATCTATTGATCTTGGTACAGAAACTTAAAACATAATTTAAGCTACCAAGAAATCTTTGTAGCTGAGTTTTATCGATGATCTTATCAGGAAACTTAGTTTTAAACTGAAGAGATCATTCGATTGGTATAATGGTTCCATTAGACATATTATGCCCAAGAAACTGGATATTGGTTTGGAAAAGAGTCATATTTTTTGGTTGATAATGTTAGTCCACTCTTTTTGATTATATGAGAGAATGTTTTGCATGCCTAATATGTTGTCTAACATCTTTGGAAAATATAAGTACATCATCGATGTACACAATATAGAATTCTGAATAAGGATTGAATATATCATTCATAATCTTTTGAAATTCAGAAGGCATGTTTTTGAGCCCAAAGGGCATGACATTCCATTCATACTGTCCAAATGGAACAATAAATTCCATTTTGTATCTATTTTTGGTTCGATCTGGATTTGCCAGAAACCTGACTTCATATCGAATTTTGAAAAGATTGATGAAGAATGGAGTTTTTGAAGGTCTTTTTTATTAGGAATAGGATACCTAATCCATTTTAAGGCCTTGTTAAGTGGTTTATAGTTGATAACCAATCGAGGGGTTCCTCTTTCAATCTTAGTTGATTTGTTGACATAGAAATCCACATAACTCCATGGCGATCTGGATGATGATATCAAATTTATAGATAAGAGATTATTAATCTCTTTTCTGCAAAATTGTTCAAGGTCACCATTCATTTGAATAGGCCTTGCTTTTGTAGGAATATCTCTTTCATGAAACGTTGGTTCATATGGTAAATCTACCATATGTTTTTTCTTATCCCAGAAGGCATTGGGTAAGTTAAAACAAACCTCTTTTTCGAAAGAGTTTTGTAGTTTAGAGATTTTACCTTGAATCTCTGGAATTTGAAGTTCTTTCTCAACAGTGTGAGATTGAACTCTGGTTTTGAGATAGATAAGGTCCTTTTTCTCTATGCTTAATAAGAACAGAAATCTCTTTTGATGGATTGAATTGGATTTAATGAGATTGAGATTCCTAGTTTTTGGTTCTTCGATGAAGTGAAAACTAAAGGTTTTCTCTTCAATTTTGAAGGAAATCTTATCATTTTTGACAAGATATAGGGTAATAATATTCATGAATGGAGTTCCTAATATAACTGGGTAGCCTATATCAAATACAATCATGAAAGGTGTTTTGATAAGGAATGATTCATTAAGGATTGTAACTTCCATTTTTCCTATGATATGCATATTTTATTTGTTGGCTGAGGAAAATTGTTTGTCCATTTGCTGATAAAATCGTTTGGGAACAATTGATGATTTAATACAATTGAGATCAACACTTGTGTCAAACAAGGCTATAGTCTCAAGTTTTGATTGATCAGGGAATACAAGGGTAATAGAAATCTTGTGTTTCCTAGTGGTTATTTCCCTAAGAGTTTGAAGGACATTTTTTGGAATTCTTTCCATGCTCTTAAGTTCCTAGGTATTAGATTCAAGTTCATCATTTGACTTACTTAATTCTAAGGTTTTGACTCCAGTTTTGTCAAGTAATTTAAACTTAAGGTCATATTCTTTATGTTTTTCCTTAAGCTCGTGGAGTTCTAGCTTAATGGTTTTAATTTCAATTTTTAAGTCTTGAATTAGACTTTTTGGTTTTATAATTTTATCCTTGCTTTCCAAAATAGCAGTGAGGTCTTAATAGTCTTTGCTAGTGCTTGGAAGCTTATAATATTTTGGTAATGGTTGGGCTTTGGCTAGGGAACTAGTCAAGTGGTCCACATATAATTTTGTTATACTCGGATTAGTTAACTTAAGGATTTTAACTTGAAGTTGTTCATCTTCATCCTTAGTTAATACATTAATATTTTTGTTACTAGTATCAAAGTAATAGATGCTAAGTCATCATCCTAGGGATTTGAATCTTTTGAGTCTTCTGACCAAGGTTCAAACTCAGATGATGATGATGATTCATCTACCATTAAGGCAGAGATTTTGTTTAACTTCAAGATTTAATTCATAAAATTTTCTAGACAACTTGCAATAATTTGAAGTGTGGCCTTTCTTACCACATTTATAACGCTTAAACTCTTTAAATTTATTAAAGGGTTTATTATGAGATTTTGATTCCTTATTAAAATTTCTTTTATAAGGTTTTTATAAAAATTCATTCTCCTTCAAAAGAATGGTTTTCTAAGTTTTGAAAATTTCTTATAAGTTTTATGGGATTTCTTATAAGGTTTGATAATACTTTTACTACAGTTGCCACCACAGGTTTGATCAATAGAGAAGCTGCTATCAAACTATTTGCAGAATGATCCAATTTCTCTTTTGGAGATTTTGGGCTCCAATTTCTTTATTTTTGGATTTTCAAATCTTGCTAGATCTGAAGACCCTATTTTTGAGCGAAGTTGATCAATTCACCATAAGTGAACTCATCATAGGGAATAATGTGGTTCTCATATACTTCATAGATTTTGTTTCTGGTCTTCTCACCTATGAGTGGAGGAATTGCTGCTAGGAACTTCTCGTTCCAGAATGGATATGTAGAGTCATCTCTTAACATAACTCTGCTCAGAACTATATTTTTATAATTTTGAAAATCACTCATCTTCCTACATTTTATTTTGGAAAGAAGATCAAAATTTTATCTTTTAAATGGGATGAATCTCTCTTAAAATGATGTGATATTGTGAAGAGTAATATGGAGACTGCATTTTGAATTGTAGCTCCATATTGATCAAGTATGGTTTTAACACACTCTCCAATCGATATCACATTGAAGATATCTGACTATTGTTGTCTTGAAAGATTATGATCCCACCATCCTTTTAGTTGGCCTAAAAAGCCAGCTATTAATGATTTGATAATTGTTTTATGAGTTGTACCAATTTATGTTTTATAATAATTTGATGCCATTGTCATCTATTGAAAGATATGTAATATCTCTTTCTTGGTCATCCCATCTATGTTACAAACATAAATAGATGATGTGTTATACTTTGGCTAGGTAACCTGGCTAAGTTGGGTACCTATGGTGTATGGGTACCTATCTGGACTAGGTTCTTGCCATTTTAATTTTTGAATTTGAGGAATTGGTTCAGAAAGGGTTTCCTGGGAACTATCCTCATCAGAAGTATTGGGTTCTAGTTTATTAAGAACACTAAGATCATGTGTTGAGTTTTTGGTTAGATTTGAAGTCTGTGGAGACTCTGGTACAACTAGTCCTAGTTTTGTGTTTGAAGCTTGGTCTTCTAATTGGAACTTAAGGGTATTGTTCCATTTTTGAATTGTTTCAAACTTAGATGATATTTCTTCTTAGGCTAGTTTGGAAACCTGGAATGGTTTGAAGATAGGGTTTTGAACCTTACTTTCTATGGCTTGGTAGGAGGTAGAGGGAAGATCAGTATTTTGATTCTTCTCTATCCTAGTAAGTTGTTTACCTAAAATGTTTAGGCTGATATTGGTAAAGTTATTTTGGGTAACTATGTTTTTGAGGTTAGCTGCCTGGTTCTCTTGAGGGTTCTTAAGAGGGAAGGCTTCTACCTTACTATTCACATAGGGAAAGGTAATAGGTCTCAACGGAGGATGCTCAGCTTCAATTGACCCATCTGGGGTTTCCCAAATAGGTATTTTATTTTTGCTGTTGACCATGTTAATTGAATTAACTGGTTCAATTGGTGATATGTCCCTATATTCTTCATCTAATAACCTATCGAAATCTTCTAGTGTTATTTCTTGGGTATTAATTTCTGAAAAAGGAATTGTTTTGGTTTCTAGGAGTATAGCTATAGGATCAAACACTATGGCTATGGGTTCTATAATAATGAAGACTGGTTTAGGGTAAACTATGGTTGGAACTATAGGTGTAGCTATAGGTTCAACATTTATGGAGTCTTCTATAGAGACTAGTGATGTTTCAACTATGCTAACTATCTTAGAATTAACTATAGTATATGGTGATAATTTTTCCATGAGTATGGAGGTAATATCTAATTTAATTTTAAATGGAAAATGATGTCCTTTGGTTTCTGTTGTCTCTTTTAGGAGAACATAAAATCATGCAAGTATACACGGTCACAAGTAATAAAATTTGATAAGTAAGTTATTGTTCCCACAGAGATTTGTCACTATAGTTTGTTAAGTACTAAAATTATTTCACTCTGATTTTATCCAAAACAATCGTTAATTAGAAGATGATTTAACTAACTAAAAAGTTTTAAACAAAATAAAATAAAATTCTAGGATTGCATTTTCACCAAATTATTCCACTCAAATCGTATTATTTTATCTTGATTTATTTTTTTGTAAATTTAATTTCTCAACCGAAAACTTCTAATTTTATCCATACATCTCTTCCGAGCTCTGTATAGACACACCTCGTTAAATTAATTCACTATACTCCTATGAGAATTAAATTCACCAAGATTCATTACGTTCTAAGTTCTCAAATGGCCACACATACGATAAAGGTATATTCCTATCCTTGATATATACATGTTATTCTATCCATGACAAATATACAAAAAAATGCCTCTTCCAAGTTTATTTGAGTGCCACACATCAATTGATAAATTTTCCAATAATCATAAGCATTAAGCACAAATAGAATAAACAAATTAAAAATCTAATAAATCATTCAAAAATAATAAAACTCAAGCTTCATAAATTTAGATAAAACGCAACCCTAGAAAAATTAAATTACTTCATAAATAAAAATTACAATTACAACATTTAAGGAATATCAATTACAGAACACAAAGAAAATTAAAATCAATTTTTGCTCTTAAATTTTTATGGCACACGCACCACACAACATAAGCCAAAAATGGCTTCTGCGTGTATCACTGTCCAATACTCTCTAAAATGAACCCCAATACCGAACCTCCTTTTTCTAGCAACAAATGCCCTATTTATAGTTAAAAAATACATCAAAAAAATATTTTTTATTACAAAAACGTATGAATAGTGGGGGACAACGAAAAGACACGCGTGGAAGAATTTTATCATGCAACAGCGTGCGTAGTTTCTGATTTCTGATTAATTCAAACTGTGTGCCATATGTCAGCATTTGATTGGCTAAAATAAATAGTGGGACACATGGTAGCCTTTAATTGGTGGGAGGGAGAGATTTTCCCGTGGTTGCGCCGCACGGGATCATGGCATGCGAGACACGTGGGTACCACAAAAATAGTTGGAACCGCATGCGCTGGTTCTACGATTTTGTTTTACCCAATACGTGCCACGTGTCCACTTCGGATTAGCTGCAGGAATATTTGAGACATATGGAATTGTATGATTTTTTGGATGGTTGGGATGGGAAGTTTCTGTGGACCGCCTCGCACGGGAAACTGCCTACACAGTAGACACGTGGGTCCCACCGTGCACGCTGGCCTGCACGGCAAGTGGGCCCCACTCAGTGCCGAGCAACGTGTACCTAAATACCCACATCCACTCGAGATTGTCACGTCTGGTTCCACGCACCTCATCGTAGCTGTTGATTTCATGATCGAACGGTTGGTGTCGTGCGTTGTTGATTGCGCGAGTGGCCTCTTTTCCTGTGTAGAAAATAAATTTCCTTAATTACATTTTAGCCCTCCAATTTAATTCAAATTAACTTTTAAACTCTCTTTAATGGCAATTAAGCCCTTTTCTAATTTAAATTAACTTTTAACTTTTGTTAATTACAATTAAGCCTTATTTTAATTCAAATTATATTTTATACTTTTATTAATTGCAATTAAGCACTCTTTTATTTTAAATTATTTTTTCAGACATAAATTTGAAATTAAGTACTTTTTCGATTCAAATTCTTTAATTTTCTTAAAAATATATTCCTTAACAAATAAAGAGTAAATATTAATTTATTCTACTAAAATTAACTAAAAATGTCAAGAACATAGCAATTATAATTAATAAAATAGATGAAAATAACTATATAAAATACAGTTATCACTTTCCCAATAGATGTTAAACCATTCAAGGAATAATATGTTTTGTCAGTTTTCTTTAACATACCTATCATGTTTTCTAAAGATACTAGCTCTAGAATTCTGAGTATGTTTCTAAAAACCATATTTTGATTTTTTTCATTACAGGGAGCATCTACATCTAGACGTAGGATTTCTATGTCTAAATTTTTTGGCTCTACTGTTAATACATTTAACTCATTGGTCCTAGCTGGTATAGTTGGAGCTTGGGATAGAGTTAGTGATAAAAGAGGAGATAACTGAGGTGAATTGCTCATCTTAGAATTTTTGTTAACAATGTAGACTGGTCTTGATACTTGTGTACTAAAGTGTACTACTTTGAGTTTTTCCCTAGGGATATCTGAGGTAGATGATCTAGGTTTGGTTTTGAGTGGTAAATCCGCAAATGAAAAGTCAAAAAAACTTGTAGAGACAGAAGGGTATCTTAAATTGGTATACCTATCAAAACTAAGTTCGACACTACCATCTTTATATGAAATTATTTCCCTAAGTTCTTTATTTTGGACAAGTTCTAGGGTTTGATGAGTTTCAGATTCTAGTTGGGTGACTCTTTCTAGTAGCCACCTATCTGGAAATACCATTTGATTCCAATTAATGGGTTTGGGAATTGTAATATTAGACCTAGAAATATATGTTTGTAAGAGAATAGTTTCTCCCTTTTTGGATTGTTGAATGTGTCTGGTATCTCAAGCAGACATCGTAGCTTTATAATGAACGCTATAAATTAAGGCTACTGGAATTGCTCCTAATAGTATCCTAGAGTTATGGGTCCTAATCCTAGGCTCGTTTCAATTGTTCCTAATAAAGAATCCTTGAAATCTATAAGTCTAGCATCCCTAAGAACAGCTAGAATTGTTAAGTTTAAACCATCTCTAGTTAATGGTCTTAGTCCCATTTGAACTAATCTGATATGAACATATTTGAAACCTTTTTCAAAATGTTTTTATAATGATGCTTTTAAAAATAATTGAATAGTTTCAAAAGGTGAAAAAATTTGGATGTTTCTATCCTCAATTTTAATGATGTAATCAGTTTTAAAAAGATTCATCATCTTTATTTTATAAATTTGATCTCTGTTAACATTTGGGATATTCCAGTGATCAATTCATTTTGAAAAGTTTTCAATAATGAGTTCATCAATATTAATGATATCTTTTTGCTTCGAAGAAGAAGATGATGATTTTGATAATGCAGGAAAAGATACAGGAAAGTTTATATTTGACATATTTAAAATAAAATAAAATGTTTGAAAAATATGGCAAGAAACTAATCATCAATATAATATCTTTGAATGTTAAAAAAGAATCTTAATTTTTAAAATTACTATCTACTACTAACTATCAAGATATATGCATACTAGACATGGGATTAAGTCATAGAATTATGCTAAGTTATCATACATGAAACATTTAACATACATTTCTTGTTCTATCTTTTTATATAATATTTATGACTTTCTTCAGCTTATAATTAAATAGGTCGTTAACTAAACCACCGACAAGTATAAGGTATTATTAACCTTTAAACGCCAACACATGGCTTAACAACGGGATTTACAACCCTTTGATCGAATGCATAAATGCAACAACCTTACACAAATGCAACAACCTTACACAAATGCAACAACCTTACTTATTATCATACAAGCAAATCATAAATTCGTATATACTATTAACCAAGTTTCAAACAATACTTAAGAATGTTAACTAAAACATGTATTTAAACAACTTAGAACACCCCTATGGCAATGTAATCTTAATTTAAATTTAAATTTGATTTAAATAAATCTTAATTTGACTTTTAGAGTCCTTAGATGATATGCTTCTAAAATTTTGAATCTTCATTATCTTCAAATCTACAATAAAATTTAAATAATAATGAAGTCTAAATTCAATAAAATAAATAAAATTAAAGTTGAGAAGTGATAAATAATGCCAAATAATGCAAGTCGTCACTCACCAAGCCATTATTTGAATTTAGATTTCATTACTAATAACTTATTCTTTTTACATCGAAGATAACAAGAAAATCAATCAAAAATTCAACAAGAGTTAAGCATTTACTTCAAACTGAAGCTAAGTCCTTGAGTGTGTGTGTGAAATAGTCAATTTAACTCCAAACCACTAGAAAATTCAAATAAAAGTAAAACAACTGAAATCAGAAGAATTCTCTCAAAACTTAACCCTATAAGTCTAATTTTCATAAATCCTCTCCACTAATGTAATCAAATACCAAAATCAGAGATCAAAAGGTCTCTAATCAAGGTTGTAACGATAGGCCACATGGTGAGAGCTAAGAAAGAAATGGATATGGAAAATCAAAGTAATCTGGGAAAATGCTTGATAGATAAAAACAAATAAAAAGAATTTCCACATGATTCATACCATAATTCTTTCTCGACAATATGCTCATATTGATGTCGATATTGTTGTCATACTCATTAAGGGGAGTGTTTTTTTTGGTTGCCTTGATACTCAAAGTCTTTACTAATTTCAACCACTTTAATCCTTTTTCAATTCTTGACTTTCACTTTCTTTCTTCCTTTCACTTTGATCAAATAAAGCAAACATAACGTGGATTATTTGATTTGAACTAACTTTCTCTTTAAATGAAAATTTCCACCAAAGTATTTTCTCAAAATTTAAGGTAAAATTATGGTTTTTCTTACTTAGATTTGCAATGGTTTATGTAGTTAAAATAACAAATAAATGCTTATGTAAAATAAGGCTCAAGGGGGTTAACTATGGAAATACACCATGCAATGATGGTGTAATAATTAGGATGGCTAGGAAAGCTTTTTGGTTGTGATAAAAAAATTGTCTAGATCATTTCTCTAATATTTGGTATCAACTAGGATTTCTCCTCAAGGATCCATCAACGGATTCTAAAGCAAAGCAAGATTGAACTTTCCTGACCCAATTAATTCAACTCCTTCTCTTCATAGGCAAAATGGAGTAGAGAAAAGTTTACTATGTGCTCAATTATTTTCAAGGATAAAGATTTAAATCAAAGTACCCATAAAACTTTGCCTAACATAATAGCATATTTTGAATTTTTTTTTCTCAAAAGCATCCTCAATCATAAATTTCAGAGACATAGCGAATTCAATTATACTCAAATACATGCTTGATAAGATAATTCAATAACTCAAGACTATAGGAGTTGAAACCCCCAAACTTAAACAAAAAAAATGTCCTTATTGTAATTCAAAAGTGAGACAGATTAAAGAAATGAAACGAACTTCCCTGGTTTTATGGTGGATCCGCATTAGTTTGTAATTTTTAGCTTTTTATTCCTGCAAAATAAACAATCATCAAAATCCAAATTATTCAAATACAAAATAAAAAATAAAAAGAACAGAAAATTTTATGTGATGCCTCCCATAAGCGCTTGTTTTATAGTCTATAGCCAGACTTTTCAATCTTCATCAATTAGGATTTCCAAGAGGAATAAATGCACCATTCCTCTCCACTTGTTCTCCATAATAGTGTTTCAATCTCTTACTGTTAACTATGAATATATGCCTTGCCTTTTCCTTCAAGTCTATTGCTCTAAAAGGGGAAACTTTGTCAATTGTATAAGGACTGGTCTATATTGATCTTAACTTACCTGGCAAGAGTTTTAGTCATGAATTGAAGAGGAAAACATGTTGTCCTGGAGAAAACTCACGCCTAAGAATCTGATTTCCATGCAACTTCTTTGTCCATTCTTTGTAGATCTCTACATCTTCATAAGCATCGTCCTGGAACTCATCCATTTCATTCAATTGAAGAAGTCACTTTTATCTGGTGCCTTCAAATCAAAATTAAACTTCTTTATAGCCCAATAAGCTTTATGCTCTAACTTAATAGGAAGATGTCATGCTTTTCAAAACACTAAACAATAAGGAGACATCACGATAGGTGTTTTAAAATCTATACGATATGCCCACAAAGCATCACTAAAAATAGCTTGTGAAGTGCCAAATATTTTGAATATATTCTTATGTAGAAATTTAAGAACTACCTTTGCATCATTTTTTGTTGCAGCAATTACCTCCACCCACTTTGACACATAATCAACTATTAACAAGATATAAACAAAGCCAAAAGATAGAGGAAAAGGACCTATAAAATCAATTCCCAAAACATCAAATAATTAAACCTCTAAGATATTTTTCAATAGTAGCTTATGATGTTTTTTAATATTTTCCATACATGTTGGCACCGATCACAAGTCTTCACCAAAGTATAAATATCACAAAACATAGAGGGCCAAAAGAAACCACTTTGAAGTACCTAAGTTGTTGTTCGTATTACTTCAAAATGTCCCCCATATGATGAGGAATGGAAATGGTGGAGAATGGATTGCATCTTCTATTCGGGCACACATCTTCGGATGATTTGATTAGGGCATCTTTTGAAAAGGAAAGGCTCATCTCAAAAATAATATTTCACATCATGAAAAAAATTCTTACGTTGATGGTAAGTAATATCTGGTGGCAATACACTACAAGCTAGGTAGTTTACAATATCAGCATACCAAAAAAGCTTAATCTCACATGCAAACAATTGCTCATAAGGAAATACTTCTTGGATCATTAAATCTGGTTTTATTTCCTCTTGCTCCAATCAAGAGAGATGGTCAATAACTAAATATTCACTTCCTTTCTTATCTCAAACTTTCAAATCAAATTCTTAAAGAAGAAGAATCCAACAAATTAGTCTAGGCTTAGCATCCTTCTTTCTAAACAAATAACAAAGTGTTCCATGATCAGTGAACACTATCACCTTTGTACCAATGAGGTAAGACCAAAATTTGTCACAAGAAAATACTACAATAAGCATATCCTTCTCAGTGGTTGTATGATTCAATTGAGCTTCATTCAATGTACAACTTGCATAGTATATGGCCTTAAATAGTTTGTCTCACTTTTGTCCTAACACTGCTCCAATTGCAAAGTCACTTGCATCACACATGATTTCAAAATGTTTACTCGAATTAGATACAGTCATTACTGGTGCTAAAATAAGTTTCTCCTTGATTGCATTAAAGGCCTGCAAACAAACATCATCAAAGTCAAATGCAGAATTGTTTTCAAGAAGATTACATAAAGGTTTAAAGATTTTAGAAAAATCCTTTATTCTTCTATAAAATCCTGCTTGTCCTATAAAGCTTCTGATTCCCTTCACATTCTTTAGAGGTGGTAGTTTTTCTATGGTAGCAATTTTATCTCGATTAACCTTCATTCCTTTAGATGACACTTTATGGACAAGCACAATCCCTTATTGAACCATGAAATTACATTTCTCCCAGTTTAGGAAAATATTTTTATCTTCACAACTCTACAAAAAAGAGCTAAATTATACAAACAATGATAAAAAGATGTACCAAAAACTAAAAAGTCATCCTTGAAAATTTCCATTATATCTTCCACCATATCAGAAAAGATAGTCATCATGCAACGTTGAAATGTTGCTGGGGAATTGCATAATCCAAAGAGCATCCATCTATAGCAAATGTTATATAGGGGTATGTGAATGTAGTTTTCTCCTAATCTTCGAAGGCTATATCAATTTAGTTATACCCCAAATAGCCATCTAAGAAGCAATAATAAGGATATCTAGCCAATCGATCTAACATTTGATCAATGAATGGAAGTGGAAAATGATCCTTCCTTGTTATTTTGTTCAAGTTGCGATAATATATACATACATGCCAACTCATGACTATTCTTGTAAGAATAAGCTCATTGTTGTCATTTTTCACCACCGTTATTCCACCCTTTTTTAGTACAACATGCATTGGACTTACCCACTAGCTGTCTAAAATAGCATAAATAATTCCAACATTATAGAGCTTCAAAAGTTTAGCTCTCATAACTTCCTTCATTGTTGGATTTAATCTTCTTTGGGGCTTAATTAAAGATTTGTAAGGTCCCTTCATTAGAATCATGTGCAAGCAAATGGATAGACTTATACCTTTTATGTCATATATTGTCCATCCCAAGGCTATTCTATGTTCCCTTAACACACGCAGTAACTTTTCCTCTTCTTTGGGTGTAAGTGATTCCACAAAAATCATTGGAAAGGTGGAACTATCACCCAAGAACATATAGCGAAGATGCTAAATCTCATGGCTTC